>CAKKXW010000002.1:15548016-15798746 GCA_920937365.1 Sphaerophoria rueppellii | reverse complement strand
TAGGTCCATGTCGTTGTACAACCCGTAAAGTTTGCTGTTGTATCTTCTTCGCCATTCCCCTTCAATGCACACGGGGCCAAAGATAACCCGAAGAACTTTCCACTCGAAACAGCCTAAGGCACTTTCATCCGATTTTGTCAGGGTCCATGCTTCTGCACCATACAGCAGGACTGGGATGATGAGTGTGTTGTACAGTTTTACCTTAGTTGCTTTCTAAGCCCAAAGAAACAGCGATTAGCAAGAGTTATTCTTCGTCTGATCTCGGCGCTGGTGTTATTGCCCGTGTTTATAGCGGAGCCTAGGTAGACAAACTCCTCTACTACCTCGAAGTTATGCGCGTCTATTGTGACGTTCTGCCCGAGCCGTGCGTCGGTGTTGGGTGTCCTTCCTCGAAGACAGCATATACTTTGTTTTTCCCTCATTTACCGCCAAACCCATTTTTGCCGCTTTACAAATGATTTACAAATTACAATACTAAGATCGAAAACATACATACATACATAAATACAACTCAATGCTGCACACTTCCAAATGCAGTATTTCAAGTGATTCGAACGGCCAATTACAATAATGCACTGCTGTCGTAACTGGATGTTGGAAGTCAAGTTCTTCTTATATATTATTTGAAATACACTGGAACAACTAGTTGGCGAGTTGAGTTTGCCCTGAATGCGATATCCTTTAAGGTATTACCTCGTAAACCACCGAGGTAAAGACTAACAAAGCCCCCTGGAATTACAGTATACATTTTCTACTTAAAAACGAGGCAAATTTTCCACAAAAATAGATGTTGTTTTCGAAAGCAATAAATTCATCGAACAATGTTCTTCTTTCTAACTTCACAATGAATATTGTTCATTCTCAAGACCCCGTCTATCAGCTCGGAGACCTAAACTTATTTTTTGTTCAAAATAATAACTCCCCAAAGTAAACTCATCCATCACTTTGTTTGAATTTATGTAAATTTTTATTCTCCTTCGACCCCAAAGAGAACTTCGTGTTCAGCAAAAACAAGTCCATTTAACAAAACTTCATCAAAACGTTTGTGTTCATTCCAAAAATTAAGTAATTACTTCCCAAGAGGCGGTCAATTGTATGCCTCCAAGTAACCAACCACCAGCAACACTGCACTTACTTTTATTTTAAAAGCACCTAACAAGAACAACCTGCCTTCCAGCTTTGCCATTGCCTATCTGCTGAGGCTAATGCTTGAATTAAGTATTCCTCCCAGAGAGGTACTATATCGTTGACCTAAAACAATCACAGTTTAGCGTTCCCAATGGTATGAGTCTGCACGTCGAAATCTTTTGAAACATTCAGAGGGCCTAACAGGAGTTAACAATAATCTATCCCCCTACGACACAGACTTGGAATAGGTGCTGGCCGTAGTCTACCAGATTGTTGAGAATAATTTAAATTTTCCAACATTGCTGCTGCTGCTACAATCGCTGGAGGTTGGTTGGTTTGGGTTCTATGTAAGACAGGGTATGATGCTTTTTGTTTAAGAGGAGGAAGGCTTGATGAAAATGTTTTGTCCACAGACCACGTATAAAGCCCACAAAACTGAAGATGACACTAACAAGTTTTGAGAATGTGGTTGATACACGATGGCGGTTGTGGTGGTAGAAGGAGGGAATTTCAATGTTTTCAGCTGCAATATGGTGCTGCCCGACGAGAGTTCCACTGCCAAGTAAGGCAGAATAAAGTAGACAGCCAGTCTGACGTGCCACGGTCCAAATTTCAATGAAAATGGGCACTGCACAACACATTAGTTGACATTTCAATAACAGACTTCAAGTTGATGCTCTTCGCGAAGAAAAGAGAGAGGGGATAGACCACCGATCCACTGCAGCCATCTGAGTCCCAAAGAGGAGACGCGAAGTCGTTTTTCGCTTCGCTCGATGCTGTGTTGCCTTGGTGTCATGGCAAAATAGTTTTAAGCGCGATTAAGGAATGGCACGGATTCACTTCACATGGACGACTTACGACCGACGGCAACGACGATGTCGACGAGAACGACAACGCCAACGATGATGATAATAGTGATGATTATGTTGATGGCATAGAGTTCGCGCTGGAGTAGGAGTTTTTGTTTTTCTTTTTTTTTTTTTTTGACTTGAAGAGGTATATTCGCTGGAGGTTGGTTGGCGCGAGCAGGTGAACCTGCATTGTCAAGTCGTGACAGTTGGAATTTCAAAGTTCAGGGATAGCGCATATTTTGTTCGCTTTTCTTTTGTTAAAGGAGTGTCTGGGTTCAGAGATGTCACACATTTTTAAGTATGCTTGCATGAACATCAGACTTAATTAGTTAAACGGCTTTTGGTCCACGGTGGCTGCGGCAAACGAAAGAAAACTTCGACGTCAATGGCAAATTAATGGAAGATAATGGGGCTTAATGAGATATAAAACAATTAAGGGAGCTTAACATTTTTGTATGGAATTAGTATGTTATCGTTGGATAGTTTGGTCTTTTGTCTCTGAGATTATCTTAAATGTGTATGTACGGCCATATCAGGTATGAATATAATTATGCAAGTATGTAAATTTGGATGTGCATAAATATTGATGTGTTATTTTTTATTACCAGAAATGCAAAAGGGAGAAGGAAGAAAATGCTCATTCTGTGAAAAGTTTAAATGATTTCTTTTGGAGCTTCGATATGTAATTAGAACAAACATTCCGGCCGTCAGTCGGTGTCTCCATTCAATTCTTTAATTACTCAAAGTGGCGCTACAGTCTAGGTCATGCGTTTTCAGCCAGCTCGATCCCTACCCAGCTGTCTCCTGTTTCTCGCGTCAAGTTGGTAAACGTCCGTTTACCACTTGCATGCTTCATCTTATTTGCGGCATTCTTCTTCTGCAAAGTCCTTCTATGTTGAATTCGAGGACTAAACGGACCAAAGCTGGTTCGGTTCGGAAACCGAAGTCGTTGCACCCTCATTTTGTGGCTAGATCTTTGTTGCCGTACAACCCGCACAGTTCTCAGTTAAACCTCCGTCTCTTTAATCCATTTAGGTAGACATAACCAAGAATCACGCTAAGAGTTTTTCTCTCGAAGATTTTATCGGATGTTATCTCTGCATTAGAAGGGTCTTAACGCTTTTCGTTTTTGAAGCTATCATTCCATAACTCTTACTCTTACTCTACTTACTTATCCGGCTCACAATCCATGAAGGATCTTAGCCTGATATATTGCAGCCTTTCATCGGTAACGGTCTTTTGCATGCACTCTCCAGTCGCCAAAACCAAGCGCTCTGGCATCCGCAGTCACTTGGTCCTTGTACTGTAGGTTCTGTCTTTTTTGTCGTCTCGAACCTGGGGGCTGGGATGAGAAGATTTTTGGCTGGAGCGTTGTCGTCCATTCGCTCGATATGGCCGAGCCAATGAAGTAGTTTTTTCTTGGCCTTCTGGACTGCATCCACATCTTGGTACAGCTCGTACAGTTCTCGGTTGAACCTTCTCCTCCATTCGCCATCGTAGCATACGGGACCGAAAATCCGTCTAAGAATTTTTCTTTCGACAGTGCCCAGTATCAATTCCCCTTTTTTACTCATCGTCCAGCACTCGGCGCCGTAGACTAGGACTGGTAAAATCAAAGTTTTGTATAGCAGACACTTTGTCTTTCTAGTGGGAGTTTTGAACCCAGTTGTTTTGCCAAACCGAAGCAGCAGCGGTTCGCTAGGGTAATTCTTCTTCGGATCTCCCCTAAGGTGCCCTTTGTGGGATTGATGTTTGTTCAAAGTTAGATGAACTCCTTAACTACCTCGAAATTGCTGCTACCAACAGTGACGTTTAGTCCGCGGCGGTGGACAGATGTTGCTTTGTTCACTTCAAGACCAACGAGTTTCGCCTGTTCTTCAATCGCTGTGAAGGCTTTAAGCATACAGCTCTCTTGGATCGACCGATGATGTCAATGTCGTCCGCATAGCCTAGAAGCTGGGTGGGTTTGTTGAAGATAGTGTTTTCCGTGCTCACACCTGCCTTGTGCACTATCTTCTCCAGGACTATGTTGAAGATATCATATGACAGCGCATCTCCTTGTCTAATGATTCCGTGACCTCGTACCCAACCTTGATGCCAAACCAGACATTGCTTTATACAGTTCGTCTATGTAGATGCTGTCATACGCGGTCTTGAAATCGATAAAATCAAGGTTATGCAAATGTTCATAAAAAATATATCGCTTTTATCCAGCTTTACTATCGGAACCAAAAAATGAATGACAGAAGTACTTACTTACTTACTTATGGTGGCGCTACAGTCCAGGTCGGAACAGGGCCTCACCCAACAAACTTCTCCAGCCAGCTCGGTCCCTGGCTAACTGTCTCCAGTTTCGCACGCCAAGTTGGTTCAGGTCCTCTACCACCTGTGTGCTCCACCGGAGTCGCGGTCTTCCTCTTCTGCGACGTCCTTCCGGATTGGATTCGAAGACTCTACGAGCCGGAGCATTATTTTCCATTCGCCCAACATGACCCAACCATCTAAGTCGTTGGACCTTAACTTTTCTGGCTAGGTCAGTGTCGCTGTACAGCTCGTACAGTTCTTGGTTGAATCTTCGTCTCCATTCTCCATTAATGCAGACAGGACCAAAAATCACTCGAAGAATTTTTCTCTCAAAGCAGCCCAAAGCGTTTTCATCAGATGTTGTCATAGTCCATGTCTCTGCACCATACATGAGGACCGGGATGATGAGGGTTTTGTAGAGTGTCACTTTAGTTGCTCGGGAGAGGACTTTACTACTCAATTGCCTTCTAAGTCCAAAGAAGCAGCGATTGGCAAGAGTGATTCTTCGTTTGATTTCAGCGCTGGTGTTGTTGTCTGAGTTGATAGCGGATCCCAGGTAGACAAAGTCTTTAACTACCTCGAAGTTAAATCTGTCTATGTTGACGTTTGCTCCAAGACGTCGATGTTGGTTGTCCTTTCTTGTCGACAGCATTAACTTGGTCTTGCCCTCGTTAACCGCTAGACCCATCTTCCTGGCCTCCGTCTCAAGGCTCACAAACGCTCCACTGACATCACGCTGTGTTCTTCCAATTATGTCAATGTCGTCTGCGTATCCTAGTAGCTGGACGGACTTTTGAAAGATTGTGCCTCTGGTGTTGACATTGGAGCTTTGCACAATCTTTTCAAGAATGATGTTGAAGAAATCGCATGACAACGCATCGCCTTGTCTAAAACCTTTTTTGACATCAAAAGCGTCCGTTAGGTTTTCTTCCGACCATGATGGAACAGCGTGAATTTTCCATTGTCATCTTACACAGACGGATGAGTTTTTCTGGGATGCCAAAACTAGACATTGCTCTATATAGTTGGTCTCTATAGACGCTGTCATACGCGGCCTTGAAATCGATGAAAAGATGGTAGGTATCGATTTGAAGTTCCTGGGTCTTCTCCAAGATCTGCCGTAGGGTGAATATTTGATCGATGGTGGACTTTCCAGGTCTGAAGCCAACTGATAAGGCCTACCAGTTGTTGACGAAGGGCTTCAAACGTTCACACAGCACGGCAGACAAGATCTTATAGGCGATGTTAAGGAGACTTATACCTCTGTAGTTGGTGCAGTTCAGGGGATCTGCTTTTTTGAGGATCGGGCATACGATGCTGAGGTTCCATTCATCGGGCATGCTTTCCTCCGACCAAATTTTGCAGATGAGCTGGTGCATGCTCCTAACCAAATCATCTCCGGCTGCTTTGTGAATGACAGAAGTAAAAGGAGAAAAAAAATGACTTAAGTTATGTAAAAACATATGTTTCCTAGTTTAAACTAAACAGTTTATCCAACTTCATTTTTTTTTTTCAATTTATAAAAACAATAAAAGAAGCATTAGTTAACCAAAATTCATTCTCCTTTGCAATATTAACAAGACCCTCCACAACAAAACATTTATCAACCCAACTATTCATAACACTCAATTTCCTATTTCTCAAGACTTCCTCTAACCATTTATGGAATGTAGCGAAAACAGAACATCCGATTTTTCATTTAGAACCACCAAAGTACACAGCTCATAGGTAAACATCTGTGCAAAACTTTGATGCAAAATAGTTTTGTAAATTCCATTTTGCAACTTCATCGTTACTCAGTGTAAATTACCTACAAAATTCCCTCGGCTAGAATATAAAGACCGTACAGATTCAGGTACAAGAACATAAAGATGAATAATGATTTGTGTTCTCGGATTCTTTCCACATGTCGATTTTCCTTGCTTAATCTCTCGAAGGCATTCGCTCCTTCTGCCTCCCTTTTCATCCTTATTCAATCTTTCCGCAGTTTTTTCAATCGCAATATACCCGCATGTTTTAGCTCATTCAAAATTCGATCAGTGAGCATTGACGTCCGCTGAGAAGAACAAAAGGTAACACTTGAACTCCAAATCCTGCAGTCCTCGTTTTATACTAATTCCCTTCTCTAAGAAAAACTGGTGACGGGCTTTGTCTGCAATTCTTTGGATCTCATTTTTTTTCTGCATTGCAATGTCATGCCATTATTACAACATACCAAGGGCAATACAAAAAAAAAGGAGTAAATAGCTATTCTGTTCAGATCTCTCTCTCTCTCTGGGTATCGAGTGGATGATGTTCCTTTTGATTTATGCCGACTTTTGTGTGTAAATCGTCTGAAAACACGCCAAGAACCCATTACAATGCTGTCACTCTGAACTCGACTCTTCATCGTCGTTCCTTCATAAATAAAACCAACTCCACATCCTTCTCCTTTGACATCCATATACGACTAAAAATGAGTAATGAACATTGTTGTTTTTTTTTTTAGACATTTTCTATTCATCGCTTTCACCATCGGGCTGTGGAAATAACAGCGGCGGAAATAACGAACTGACAGCCAATGATAAAATGCTTATGTCACTCGAAAAACAACTCAACATCGAGATGAAAGTCAAAAACGGTGCCGAGAATATGATTCAATCGATATCGAGTGGCCACCATGGTCGCGATAAAAAACTATTAGCCGAAGCTCAACAGATGCTTGCCGATTCGAAGGCCAAAATTGAATTTCTTCGATTGCGAATTTTGAAAGTCAAACAGAATAAGGATCATATGTGTAAGATAAAGGCAGCTGGCGATGAGAATGGCGGACTTGGTGGCATGGGCGGATGCATCGATGGGCGGCCACAACGATTGGAGACATCGCTCGAGGAACGAATCGATGAGTTGAGACATCGATTGAGAATTGAGGCGGCCGTTGTGGACGGAGCTAAAAATGTGATACGAACTTTAATGAATAATAAGGTTCCTGATAAAAAAGCTCTTCAAGAGGTAAGTTGAGGTTTTATTTTCTATTTTAAAAATTTTACAATTTGGTGTTCTTGGAATTACAATTTCTTTTTTTTTTTAATTTTGAAATAAAAAAGTTCTTAAGAAAATCTACTTGTTAGAAAGTTGAAAAGATGCAAAAATTCGAATTCGATGTCGATTTATTTTTGCATTTAGAAAAACTAAGTGCATTCACCCCTCCAATATTCAAAATAAATTAGATTTAAGTTTTGCGACGCAATAAAGTCTAAAAATCTCTTGTTAACATATTTAGCTGACCAAAATTTAATTAAAAAACTTAATACCACAATCGATAAATAAATAAAAAAGAAATAACTTTGGTATGAATGAAAAATCAAAAAAACTTAACTAATTAGCAATTTCCCAGTTCCGCAAACCGAACTCCCGACACTGACTGCTTAACTATCCACCCACACTTTCCAACAATCAAACACACATCCTCTCTCCTGTCCATCAAAATAAAAATATCCCAAAATAAAATAAATTAAATTTTATTATTGACGAGATATTGCGGTTTGCGTTCGGTCATGCGTTGCGGTTCGGTGTGCTGATGCTGACGGACGCGATGACCGACGGAGAGATATAACAACTGCCGTGTGCTAAAATGAAAATTGCCTTTCCCCAATTTCTTTTTACTCGGAAAATTTATTACACAAACTTTATTTCACTTTTATTCATTTCTCTTTCGTATACATTGCCCAAAGCCCATATACAAACATACAATTAATATTATTATTGTTATTTGTGCCTAATTTTTCTTTTCGTTGTATCTTTATCTTTTTAATTGCGATATGAGAGGAAAATGGGTCATAAAACGGGACGACACTGTCACAGTGCCATCACACAAACACATAACACAACATCAGTAGCGCAAAAGTATCTCTCGCTCTGTGACAAACGATTATTTTAATGTTTCGTTTTTGCTTCTCTCAGATGCTGTCACAATAATTGTTGGAAATTAATTCACTCATTCTAGCAGTTCTGACATTAAAAATTCTTTGCTGCTTTCATTTTTTTTTTTTTCATTTGGAAGGTATTCATGTTTTTATAAATGTTGATTCATTCTGGTTCATAATTTTTGCAGATTTATCATTCAATGCAATTAAAAGTAAAAGGAGCAGAAATTTAAGTTGAGATAAAAATGTTTTTTGTGGGGTGAACTTTGGGGGGAATTGGTAATTCTTGGTTATGGTGTTATGTGAGCAGAGCGTTGAAGACACCTGGCACATTCTGTGGTGCGGAGTGGTTTTGCATCGATGGGAATATAAAATAATTCAATTTTCGTTTTGAGATTATTTGTGCTGGTGCCAGATATGAAACTTAGTGTACTACTAGAGGGCGCATGAAATTGTTCTTTAGCTATATGAAGAAGGTAGATAATAGGCGATTCCTCGTGAAGTTTGATTTATATTGAAAATAAAACAGAGAAATTTAAAAGTTTCGCTATCGGTTAAAAGAACAATTAATGGAATTTACTTTTTGAAAGTTATATATCATGTAAACGTTGGTAACGACTTGGCCTGAACATCCATTAATGGTATGCTGGCATGTGGTATATGCTGAATTGATGATGAACTGGCGTTATTGAAAACAGAGACGGAAAATAAACGCTTGTAAATGCTGCTCAACTCAGACAACAACACCAGCGCTGAAATCAAACGAAGAATCACTCTTGCCAATCGCTGCTTCTTTGGACTTAGAAGGCAATTGAGTAGTAAAGTCCTCTCCCGAGCAACTAAAGTGACACTCTACAAAACCCTCATCATCCCGGTCCTCATGTATGGACTATGACAACATCTGATGAAAACGCTTTGGGCTGCTTTGAGAGAAAAATTCTTCGAGTGATTTTTGGTCCTGTCTGCATTAATGGAGAATGGAGACGAAGATTCAACCAAGAACTGTACGAGCTGTACAGAGACACTGACCTAGCCTAAGGTCCAATGACTTGGATGGGTCATGTTGAGCGAATGGAAAATAATGCTCCGGCTCGTAGAGTCTTCGAATCCAATCCGGAAGGACGTCGCAGAAGAGGAAGACCGCGACTCCGGTGGAGCACACAGGTGGTAGAGGACCTGAACCAACTTGGCGTACGAAACTGGAGACAGTTAGCCAGGGACCGAGCTGGCTGGAGAAGTTTTGTTGGGTGAGGCCCTGGTCCGACCTGGACTGTAGCGCCACCATAAGTAAGTAAGTAAATGCTGCAACAGGAGCAGCAAGAGAAGAGTACCGCACTAAAAGGAGAAATGAGAATAAGACCGTTCGAAGAAAGAAAAGAGCATTCGCAGTCTCTCAGCTCAAAGATCTAGAAGAACAACACCCAACGTTTCTTTAAAAGGTCGAAGCAATTAGCTTCTGGTTTCAGAATCGGGAAACAAGCTCTTCGATACAGTGAAAGAAACCTAGTCATCCCAGTACAGGGAATAGTAGATGTTTTCAAGTAGCACTTCCAACAGCTGCTGATTGCGCATAATGTCGAGTGAGCCAATGACGTAGAGAAGCAAGACCAATCAATGAAGACCCAATCCCAGCCCCCAGCACAGAAGAGGTAGAAATAGCCATCCAAAAGCTGAAAAATAACAAGTCGCCGGGTCGGATTAGGATGGCATATCTGCGGAGGAGGTGTTTTGATGAACCGCATGTACCAGTTCATCAACAACGTGTTGGAGGAAGAATGCATGCCCACTGACTGGTCTATAAGCTCCATATGCCAAATCTAAAAAAAGGCGATCCTATGTCATGCAAAAACTTCCAATGCATAGTCCTGCAGATTGTTGCATATACGATCTATCCAACATACTGTGTGAGCATCTTTAACTCAAAACAATAATCGGTTCCTTCCAATGTGGCTTTACGCCAGGCAGAACAACGATAGACCAAATATTTACAATGAGGAAAGTCCTGGAAAAGACCAACGAATTTCAAGTTGATCCAGCTGTGCCACATGATGCTAAACAATACGCAGTGCAGTGTGCAAATGGGTAACAGCTCATCCGAATTGTTTCTAACATGAGCAGGGCTTAGACAAGAGATGCGCTGTCATGTGATTTCTTCAATATAGTCCTGGAGCAGATAGTGCCCGCAAGGCAGGTGTGAGCACGGAAAACACTATCGTCAACAAATCCACCCAGCTCCTAGGCTATGCGGACGACATAGACATCATCGGTCGATGCAGGAGAGCTGTGCTTGGACCTTTACAGCGATTGAAGAACAAGCGAAACTCGTTGGTCTTGAATTGAATGAGGTTTGTCCTCAAGTACATGCTTTCAACCAACATCTGTCCATCGTCTCGGACAAAACGTCACTGTTGGTAGCAGCAGTTTCGAGTTAGTTAAGGAGTTCAACTACCTTTGAACAAACATCAACAGATCCGAAGAAGAATTACCCTATGGAACCGCTGGAAATCGGAATTGATACTGGGCACTTTCGAAAGAAAAATTCTTCGACGGATTTTCGTTCCCGTATGCAACGATCGCAAATGGAAGAGAAGGTTCAACCGCGAACTGTCTGACCTGTTTCAAAATGTTGATGTAGTCCAGAAAGCCAAGAAAAGACGACTACATTGGCTCGGCCACATCGAGCTAATAGACGACAACGCTCCAGCTAAGAAAGTCTTCTCATCGCAGCCCCCAAGTTCGAGACGACAAGAAAGAGCGAACCTAAGGTCAAGGACCAAGTGACTGCGGATGCAAGAGCGCTTGGTTTTGGCGACTGGAGAGTGCATGTGAAGGACCGTTCCTTCCATCGGGCTGCAGTATCTCAGGCTGAGAACCTTCATGGATTGTGAGCCGGTTAAGTAAGTAAGTAAGTAAGTTTTGTGATTTACACGTTGGTTGCCAAAGAGTCAATTGTAGCTTTTTCCTGAAGACCTGACTCTACGTGACCGCAGAAAATTTAGTCGAAAGGTGCATACCGGAAGTATGGAATTTGTTGACCAATACCTCAAAAAACTCAGAGACCATGCTATCCCCAAAGATATAAACCCCAAAAACCCGGTGCGCAGCTGGGCTAAATTCTCGGAGACGATTAAGTAAAAAAATCCAAAATCCAAAAATCCGAAGCTGTTAACCCCACAAACCCAGTGAGGCCAAGCTCCGGGCAGAGCTGCTTGAAGTTTTATGACATCATAGTTAGCCCATCTCCGCTCCGAGAACTTGACCTCGTAACGCACTCTGTTCAGGGAGTAGACAGCTTTTAGGAAAGCTGCTAGGGATTTTTAGGAAATCGCCTTCGAAAGCTTTATCTTACTGCAATCCGGGTTTGCGAAGAGGTAGTTGAGTTTTTTTTCCTATTCTAAAAGCCGGATTGCAGATATGGAAGTGTCCAGATCTTCCATAGTGGAAATGACAAACCTAGGAAGTTGTTATATAGCACGATACAGGCGACGAATTTACCGCAACAAAACAAAAAGTTAAATGCTTACCGAAATTATTACTAAACATTCATTGTTTTGGTTCGTAGCACGGTCTTGTTGACAACCAGGTCTCACAGATTGAACCACATAATGCGTAAACAAGGGCCGATTAGAGCTAACATTGACGTTTACATTCTGATTTTATTCTGATTATTTTTGAAGAAATAGAATGTACTGGTAGCTCTACTGTTGCTCATCACACCAAATAATACAATTTGGTTGTTTAACGTGTCTTGTTTATTGAGTCAGAAACAGGCATCATTACTGAGTTTTTCCAGAGCGCATTCCCTAAAGACAAATTCTGGCTTCAATTCTTTCACGAGTTGAATTTTGTACGCATTTGGACGACGAATCAATTCGGTCTTCGCTTCGTCAGCTGCTAAAGTCTCACTAATTCGTGCTGAATGTATTCTAACAAGTCAAGTATGATCCAAGTATGCAATCTGGGAATCAAATTTGCGAATCTTAATAAAGTTTTTCAGTTGTTTGATTTATCCGCAACATAAGTTCCGCGAATCGTATTGAACAGATTTGTCATAGGACGCTGGTTTTCTTAATACAGCTGAACAATTTATAGATGGAGTTGTGGTTCGAGTGCCGTCAAAAAAAAAAAAAAACTTGGTGAGCCTGAAGACAATCAAAAACGGACGAAATAACTTCAACATCGCATCAACTTCTGATTATGAAATGGATGAGATATTTCTTTGACCAATATTACTTATTGCATCGTTTGGTAATGGAAATAGAAGTTTAACAATATCGTACAGGTCTAATTATATATTTTTTTCCAAAGGGAGTGTGAATTGAATAAAACCTCACCATTAATCTCCCATTATTCGAAATACCAGTTTCCATTTCGGGTCTTCAAATTTTGAATTCCAAACGACCCAATAACCTTGCTCACGAATACTGAGTATTTATTTGAAAAAAACAAGTTTGAACAAACTGAGTCAACGCACAAGCAAGTAAATTTGAACATTTTTATTTATGAATCAACTAACTCTGAGCAACCCCTATTTTCAAATGAATACAAATGAGTATTTTTGTTTTCAAGTCAAAATGAGTTTGAATAACTTTGAACTGAATTTCTCTAAGCAAAATGTTCATGAACAAGCGAGTTATTCATGAGCAGGCAAGGGTTCTTGCCAAGCGAAAGCATTGTAGGTATCTGTTTCTGATTTGTCTATTTGATGGTGCGGTTTGATTTAAAAGGAGAAACAATATTAAACGTTGGATGATTTATTTGTTTGTTTAGATAAAAAAGTGACAATATTTAAAAAGGAAACAATAGTTTTTTGTATTTAATGATTCAAAGAACGTACAATTCAAATTAAGGAAATAAAATCACAGGAAATGAGAAAAAAATGTAAATGTTAGATATAAAGATATGTAAATTATAAAAATTAAATTTTGTTAATCTTAAGATTTGAATAAGACACAATCAAATCATTTACTGTTTCTGGATTAAGCCTGGTTCGTTTTTCGGTGATAATGTTTCCGGCTAGGGAGAAAGCTCGTTCTGATGGGGCTGATGTTGCAGGAATGCAATTTAAAATTCTGTGCACTTCATAAAGGCGCTTAAAGATGCACTTCACAGATGGACTTAAATGATTAGATTGTTGTTACTTAACGTTTGCTTTATATATTTTCAATTTTTGAAATCGGGCACCAGTTAAAAAAAAATTTCTCCTACCAAAAAAACCCAATTTTTCCAATATTATGACAAATGTAACGCTTAAACAGCACAATTTTTTCAAAGATTAACCCTTTTGTGATATTCTACGAGTACCTATAACCGCGAATAACAACAAATTTTTTTTTTCAAATTCGCATCCACAAACAACTTAAATGCATTTGTATCTCCTTCTCCTTCTCCTTCATTGACGATCTTTAAATTACCTAACACTTTTATGATACATACTGCCAATCAACAAACAACTTGACGACGGACATTCAATTTTTTTCAGTATTTAATAAAGTGCATCGTCGCTAATTTTATGGTGGGTAAAAAAACTGTATATGAATGCATAATGCATCTATACCATGTATACACAATCACACAGTATTTAAGAACTTACCCAATCAATGCTAGTCTGTCCCTGAATTTTAACTACCTGCTATTTTGAAATACGAAAACGTTTTTTCCAAAACTTACTCATTCATTTACCATTTGGTATTCATTAATTAACCCTCTGATATATATTTCAAATTTAAAATCTTTCCTTAAAATGCAACTAAAATACATTTTCCTTACTTCCTTACATACCTGCATTAAATGTCGGTTATACTTTTATAAATGTAATCCATTTAATTTTTGTATGGCCGGAACTATTAAAAAAAAAAATAATACACAAGTTCACCTTCAATAGTTCACGTCAATCTAAAACATTCAGTATATAATTACGTTATGTGCATATTTATGTTCATATTCATATTCATACCATTATATTAAATGCCTACGCTCATTCATTGATAAATCCTTTATTTCATTATGCACATCGCATCGTAACTAAAAACAAAAAAAAAACTTACAATGAACAAGTCCTCATTCATGATCAACCTCATTTTTTTTTTCTAGAATCAAGTTAGAAAATATTCATTCAAGTTCACAATTATTCAATCTGTTTGAACATTTGAGTATACTCAGACGGTTTGAATATATTCAATCGGTTTGAATATACTCAGTCGGTTTGAATACACTCAGTCGTTTGAATATATTCAGTCAGTTTGAGTACTCAGTCAGTTTGAGTATTCAAACTGTTTGAATATGTTCAAGCAAGTTCAAGCAAATCATCCGCTCACAAGTCATTTTATTTGTGAGTGAAAAAAACGAAAAGGACTTGTGAATATAATGTACTCATTCTGCTTGCTCGAAAACATTTGAATGTGTGTGAGCAAAAATGCTTGTGAGCTATTTGCTTGTGAATAGGGGTGGAAAGCGATTAAGTATGAGCGATCATTCAGTAATTTTGTGATGTATTTGAATATATTTGAACGTATTCATTTTAATCTCTGATGCCTACATTACGTTGGTAAAAAAACTGTTACTTCCGTCCGAAAAAAATAAGCTGACTTACCTACTGAAGAAGTTTTGCCTGAACAAAAAGGTAAATAATCGACCCTATACAGCAACCTTAAAGGTATTCCCTATAAAAGCACAAGCACATACGTCTGAGCAGTCGAGTGTAGCAAAGTTTTAAGAATCTAGGTCACAGATGTTGATTTTCTGAATGAAAAGCAAAAGTTTTACTCTCTCTGTCTCCGAAAACCATAATGAAAAATTCACCAGTTGACCACAAAAGGAAAACTTCTCCAACTATTAAAAGATGCAAGCTCTTGTTTTCAAAGCCAAAGTGCCTTTAAAGTCATACATTAATGTTTTATATGTATGAGGTTTCTGTTCCTCTCGGTTGGCGTATACAGAAACCGATATATCGATTGGAACAACATGACACTCAGAATGGTTAATTATATTATTGATGTGCGGTTAGTGAATAAATGAAACTGTTCTTGGCATACATAGGGGTTGAATGTGGTGTCTTTGTTTTTTTTATTTTTGTTTTTTGTCTACTTATTTAATTTTTAACTGCAAAATCCCATTATCGAGAATGGCCTTGGAGGAAAATTGAAAAGTAGGTGAAAACTTTTTAATTTGCAATAATTAATGTTTCTCTTTATTTTTATTTTTTAATTGCAATGACATGAGTGTTGGATGTGCTTATTGTGGTGTCTGTCTCTGAGTGAATTTCAGCTCGTGATCATAATTAATAAATTATGAGCGACAATAGTGTGGCAAGGGATCAATTAGTAGCAGAAAAGAATGTCAATTTTTAACAATGAGAAGAGTAAATTAACATTTATTTGTTTTATAATTAATTCTTTAAACGACGCAATTTGATTTCTTACTTGAGGCATACGTATGTAACGGGTAAAGTGTTAAAAAAAAGGTTTCCGGTTCTATTTTAAAAATATAATGAAAAAAGTACGATTTTAAATGTTGTCTTTAACATTTGCCCCACAAACACAAACTCTACCTAGCGTACAAAGACTGTCCAAGCGCCTATATAAGCGAGCCGTTATCAATTCTTAACAGCAAAGCTGGAAGGATTACTGCTACTCAATTGAAAACATAAAAGAATCTGCCTTCTTTTCTTTAAAAAGTTTGGTGATTCCTGAGCAGCCTCTCCTGCAGAGTCCCTGGAACTGCTGTTGGTGACGCATTTTCCGGGTTGTGAGAATGGCTTATTGCTAATGACGTCCCGTGTCTTGAAGACATGTTGGAGTAGTTTTCATCCCGAAGATCGGCAGGCGAGGGCACGAATCCGCAAAAGATTTCAGACTATAAGCCTTGACTCCTTCGGGCTTAAGACTATGGAGTGCATTCTCGATTACCTATCTGAGGCATTCTAGTTGTTTGTCCTCTTGATAGTTCCCAACACGCCTATCTTAAGGGCAAGTTTACGGAGACAGCTCTACATGAGGTAGTGCTCGCTACCCTCTTAGATATAGAAGGAGCCTTCAACAATGTCTTAACAGAATCCATTCAAAAATCACTGGTCGACCGAATTGTAAAGAACTACATCCTAAATACGATTGTATCCATGCTCAGTGGTAGAAGGATTCAAGCTACCCTAGGGAACACTAACTTGATCAGGCGCGTAAGCAGGGGAACACCCCAAGGGCCTGCACTAAGCAAAGCCTACAATATAACAAAATTAAAAAGGTTCAGAGAACAGCTAGTGTTGGGTCCACTGGAGCTTTGCGCTCCGTCGGACGCCATAAACTTTTTTCTTTACCTCTTACCAGTTACCAATAGCCTTGCACATCAAATATTTAGTATTTTACAGCGCGTTGAGACTTAGGGAATCGAAAAAGTTATTGGTAATCTAAACCCTATGATCAGAGTTATATTACTAACCTCATCTCAGTGGACATCTTTTCGACAAAAATCGATTACAGCACACATACTGTGCATTTCTAAGTTATCATTCCATCCCGAAAAGAATGGGATGATAACTTAGTGACGAAAAGCTTCGACACAACAATTTTCACTGACGGCTCAAAGATGGAGTGTGGGGTTGGTGCAGGAATTTTCTCTAAGTCTTTAAATGTCTCCAGGTCTTTTCGGCTTACTGGCTTTGCTATTGCCTTTCAGGCTGAATTAATCGCGATTAAGGAAGCATGCAAATTACTCTTGTCTGGGTTCCGGATCACAGTGGCTTTGAGAGCAATGAACGGGCTGACGAGCTGGCTAGGTAAGCATGAGCCCTACATAGCTCACTCGCGGAAAGAGTCAACATTCATCTTGGTGCAATGAAGTGAAAGATCTTTTCAATTTTTCTCGCTGAACTAAACCACAGGTGGAGTAGCCTTACCAACTGTATCATATCTAGAAGGATATGGCCCACCTACAATGAATCCCGTACTAATAACCTTATTTGCAGACCCATCAGGCAAGACATAGCTGGGTCGTTGCTATATGCACCGGCACCGCATCTAAGCTGGGCATTCCCCACAATACTTTCTGTCGCAGTTGATGGGAAAAACGAGCAAAGGAAACTGTTCTTCACTTCTGGTGTATAAGTGTCCTGCGCTGGCCAAAACGAGAGCCAAATCATTGGGAAAGTCCTTCTTCAATGACCTAAAAGAGCTTTCCGAACTGAGGATCAAAGATTTGGTCTCTTTTCTAAATGCAACAAAGGGCGTATTTTGTTACTGTTCCTCTTCGAACTTGAGATCACCAGCTAGCGATCTCAAAATAAAAGCTCAGAAATGCTCGTGGCTGCCATTTCTGCCACTACTACTGCTACTAGAGCATTCTGTCACTTAAATTTTTTCAGAATTCGCTAGCGATTTCGGTTTTCCAAAAAAATCATACGCAAAAGCACTCATTATCAAACTGTTGTCCTTCGAAAATATGAAAACTGAAGTCTTAAAAATTCATTAGCACTAACATAATTTTGAGTAAATTTTGTTTAAGCTTTCAAAATAAGCTTTGTTCCACTTATCACACTCAAAATAAGATTTTCCCCACTCAATCTTTCCATTGTTTACAAAATCCAAATTCCCGTTCCATTTTTTTTTTTTTTTTTGAAAGAGATTTTCTAATTTTTTCGCTCTTTCAAAAAATAAGAGAAAAATCTATTTTCTCTTTCGAAAAAAATCTCACTCATATTTTCCACTTTCCTCTTTTCAAAACCACTGAGTTTTCCACACCAGACACAGATTTTTGAGATAAATCCAAAAAATAATCTTCTAACGATCAGTTTAGTTGTTTCCTTTGTACTCGCGTGTCGTGTTGTGGTTTTTTGTTTTTTAAGACAGAAAGTATTTAAGAAAAAAAAACGAAATTTGACGGTCGGCAAGCTGCCCATGATTTGAAATTCTATCATTTAATATATTTTTAAGCCCTCGTGTGTGGAAAATCTTTTTTATACCTAATCTAATTTTTGTTTTTAATAAAAACAATCATTCATCATTCCTTTAGACTTTTAGAAAAAAAAAAATTGCGTAACTTCCGAAATTCGACATTGAAATTAAATTAATTTAATAAAACCACAAAAAATAAACCTGTTGGTTGAAATTTGTTCCGATTTTTTTGTTTGCATTTTTAATGATCAAAACCCGAAATAGAAAAGTTTTGAAAAAAAAAAAAATTAAAACAGCAATTCTTTTGAATTTCTATTCGAAAAACACGAAAATAGAATTTTGCAAAGGAAAATAAAAAAAACGCACCGTGCAGCGAACTTTATTCATTTAAAACGGAATCTGTTTATAAGAAAATATTTTTATTTTAAGTTTTGTTTTTGCAATTAAATTTGATTTACAAAAAAAGAAAATTTTGTTCATTTTTCAAATTTTAAAAAATAATGCCTCAGGTGTTTCGAATCCATTCGAGGGAATTTTCAACTCGGCTAAATATTTTCCTTGAAAACGAATGAGGGCAAATCCCACATTCTCCCCCCCACCGATGTTTTGTGTGACGTAAAAAAAAAGAAAACACATTTCATACCGTATCTTGCTATTCGCCTATCATAAATAAGTGCATACATATATATTATATGTTTTTTTTGGTGTGCGGGTAAATTTTCGGCATATCAATAAATTGTGTTCGCGTCTGATGGATTTAGTGTACGGTGTACGTCCCCGACCAGTTCACTGATAAATCCCAAACGTGGGCGAAAATGTTCGAATAAATTAGTGCTTTTCCTTTGTCCGTTATAATTATTTGCCCGCGATGTGTGACGACGTCATTTTGAATCGAAAACGAAAAAAAATGAAAATTTGATGAAATTTGTCGATCCAACCGGGCACAAAACACATACGTCGTCGTTCATATGAAAATGACTGACAAAAGTCAGTCGTCATCACACTCACGACACCAGCGAGAAACTGGTGCGTCACCATCGCCACGTCCTAGAAATCCAGGAATTCCAGAATTAACAGCTGAATGGGTTGTTCGAGCTCAGCTGACATTCGGCCGACCCGGCGAGACTGTAACCAGGGATTTCTCAACAAACAACAATAATACAACTTTGAAACCAGTTCGGGTGGTATACAGATGGAGTTCGGGCGAGGGTGCTACTGGCGGGGAGGATGAGAAGCCAACACCTTCGAGTCGAGAAACTCTTGTCGGTGGTGCTTCAGGACAATCTACACCTTCAAAGGTTGTTGACAAGTCGAAACGCTTTCAAAGGACATTTAATGATAAATCAAAATTCATCTTTCAGACAAAAGGTAAGCCCAAACATGCTGAAAGCTTTAATTCAGCTTATTCGGGTGATTTTTGTGCGGGTGATTCGGCATTTAGTGGATCGAATACACCAGGGAACAAAAGTCAACAGCAACAGCAACAACAGCAGAGCACTCAACAGCAACCATTGTATGGGACACGTTGTCGCAGTACTTGTAACATAATTGTGTCGGCTGTGGCAGATTTTTTGCCTAACAATGCTGGTCATGATATTCCGGAAGAACCGGATCCGTTTGTGTTTAATACGACAGCCAGTTACAGCGTTGTACCGGAAAAGGTATTATCATTGAATTTTTTGGTTTGTTCAGTTCAGGCAACGACGAAGGCAAGTGGAAAAATATGTTGTTAAAAGCCAAAAAATTTAATTCTCAGTTTGTGGCTAATTGGACATCAATGGGTGCTTTAGAACGACGTGCTATTTAATGCTTAATTTATTTTTGTGTTGACACCTGGCCAATATTCTTAGTTCTTGAAACTATTTTGGGAAAGGAATTTAATTTTAAAAGTAATGGATTCGTCTGAAATATAACTGTCAGTCATGTCAATATTGTATTGACAATTTTGACGTTAGATGTATTTTAATAATATCTGTCAAAGTTTGGCTAGTCTTTTCCATTTTAATTTTCAATTTTGTAGAAAAAAAAAAATAAAAGTGCTGTTTCATAAAACTTTATTAATGTTTAACTAGCGTTTCCAGAAATTGACGTCCATCAGTTGACTTTCGAGCAATATTTCCTTAATACTCAGACCCACTAGAGACCTTTCCTTCCTTTCCAAGCCGATTATCGCTAACAAATTCAAGATCGATACAGAACACCTTCTCTAAAGGACCCTCATACCATAAAAAATTAAAATCAGGAAATTAAAAAAAAAAAGAATTTAATTCATTCATTGGTAAAATTGTACCTCAAAAACACATTTTATCTGAAAAAAATTGATGCCATACCATTTCTTAAGAAATTGTTGGTTTTCCAAATTTAAAAAAAAAAACTTCTTGTAGCGTTTTGTTTTTAGTTTTTTTTTTATAAAAGTTTTCAAAAACGTCCTAAAATTAATATGGGTATGCAATATTCAAGAACATGTTAATACACGTCTCAAATTTAATTTTTAATATTGATTCGTTCTTGAGATACGGAATGTTGAAAAAATTTTTTAAAATTTTTAACCATTTTCATTCGATTTCGTTATTCGAATAGTCATTCGATTATTCAAATCATTCGAATAATATTTTCTAGATTATTGTTTTAATTCATTACCTTGTTTGTGGTCTATAAACCTTTTGAAGCAGTTTTTAAGCCTACTTCAAAACCAATCTCTAGAATCGGAAGATGGTGGTTCTAGGCATGTCATACCAACATCGATACAAAGGTCATGCAGGAGAAACAGCGAAGATTGGGGCTAAAAGTGTGGTGGCCACTTATAGACACAGAGAAGTCGAATCATTCGTGAAATTGTGTTGAGAATGTCTTTTGGTTTCAAGGCCGAACCCACCAGTTCCTATGATATCCCGGACGGCCGCGTCGGCCCCTGGCAATGCGTTGCAACGGATTTATCGCCCTAATTTTTCATTTACCAAATAACGATTACTTATTTGTGATCATTGATTAAATATTTGGTATTTTAGAAGATATCTTCTAAAGATTGACATATCCTAAATCTATATAAAAGCAGATAATGGTCGGCTTGAATTTAAGGTCTATTCTGATAACAAAGTTGGTCCGATGACATCATCTCCTTACTGCCCTCAGGACAATGGGGAAGTTGATAATATGAATCGATAAATTTTAAAGCGACTTAAAATGTCCCACGGAAACATGACTGACAATAAGAAAAAACTTAATACACAAGTTCACGATATATACAACGGAGGTTGAAAAATACAGTTTCATACTGATTTCATTTTTTTTTTGTTCCCTTCATCGCGAATAATAGAAGTCACGATAACTGTAAATGTTTCTTGGAAAATAAAATTTCTTGAGAGATTCCCGATACAGCCCTATATGTTTTGATTACTTTCATTGCATGATTTCTTGAAAAAATCAATGTTGACACACTTTCAACTTTTAACACGTACCAATAGTTCTGAATTATCCGGCTTTATATTCATGTTTGATGTATATTGAGGTACCATACATCCAACACGTCTCATTTTATCCAGAAACATCAATTAAAAAGAACACTTTTTAGATTTTCTTCTCCTAACTTCAAGCTCAAATATTTACTTTTTCAGCTTCCAATCGGTACCTACCTTTCTCATATGTAAACGCGCACTGGGCCCACAAATGGTCATTAACATTTCATAAAAATCCGAATTAGTATTTCAATGTTTAGGTAATTTTGGGTCCATATTTCTTGGGTTATGATAAGAAAATACTGGCTTGACCCGTCTTTTCAAGTATTTCTTGATATTAAATAAAAATAAAATCCTGCTCGTTATTTTTGTCGGATAATATTTCGTAAAAAGCTTAGGAAATTTATGGACGTGAAAACCAAATAAATGCAAATAAATCCTACGCTACCCAACAATTTCTGGTAAAGGCGGCTATCTGACAGAAGAGCCATCTAATTCAAAAACAGCAGGTTTTTATAATTTTGCGCTTACTCGCTAATTCGGGATCGGGATGCTACTCAAAGTCCAAAAGTGTCTCGTAAGTCAGGCTATATAGCCCATATTTGGTTATGATAGCAATTCAATACTTACATAATAATAATTAGAAAAGCATTCAAAGAAGTACAAATGGTTACATTTTTACAAAACGTTGCGACTTGCGACACAGAATATATGGCAAGTATTGAATTCGTTAAAAAAAAGTTGAAATTTCGATCAAATATGACAATACGATGATAGAGAAGTCGAAAAAGTGGATCAGGCGATTCCGTCCGTCCATCTGTCTGTAAACGCACCTACAGCCTTAACCACTGACTGGTCCGATTGACTTCAAACTTGAAAATTAGAGGTTCGAGCGAATTAGCTTGGGTCACTTTTTTTTTTTTTTTTTTTAAGATCAATATTTTTTCGGCCAAAAATCAAAAGTTCAAAATTTCTCAAAAACGGTCCTCCGATAATTTTAAACATCCTCGTAATTTTTTTCGTAACACTGGTGTGTTAAATGTAAAAACAAAATATATGTTGTATTGCTCCAAAACGTATTTTTCATTCGAATATTAATAAGATTGCTACTGCACGCTGCATCATGTTTCATGATTCTTCTTCGAATTCTCTTTGAAATTTTATTCTCTCAGCCGAACACTATAACACCATGACTCTTAAGTCAGGACTCAAATTTTGACAATACTCTTTAATTCAAATTCCTTGAAATGAAACGAAAAAAAACATTCTTTCTGACTTTTTCAAATAGCAAGAGATACATGTGAACTAGAAGCAAGTCGAATTTAAATAAAACAAAATACGAAAATATCGAATGAGAAGTGAAGAACGTCAAAAATGTTTCGTATAAAAAATTGCTTGCGACTCACCGGGCAAATTATTTTCCTTTTCAGCTTTTCGAATTTTGTATCCCTTTTGCACCAACGTAGTTCGAAAAAAGTCATGAAATATTCGTCAACGTGTAATAGCAGTCTAATCGATTATTTTCATTCGGACGATTTTTCATTCGAATCCTAATCATCGATTATTTTCATTCAAATGATAATAATCTTCATTTAAAAACAAATAATCGTCATTCGATATTTTTTCATTCGAATTTGATTTTAGAGTTGAACTTTCAATGGTAGCAGTTGTAGCAGTAGCAGATTTGAGAAATCAATTGAATGATTTCAATAATCGAATAATGTCGAATGATTGCCTGTGAATAGTGATGAGTGTTTTTTTCTTACTCCCCAAAATAAAGCCAAACTCTTTTTGAAATCTGTAAATACTAAATATCTCCTGTCCACCGAAGAAGGGATTTTGCTAGCATTTCCCTATCAAAATGAATGATGAAAAACTCCGGAGAAATCACGACAAATTTCTCAAATTTCACGATACGAATTTTCCGAACGTGGGAAATAATTCCAGTGAAATCTCTTTCCCGGTAGGGCCCATAATTTGTTACCTTTTGTTTTCAACCAACATTTCTATACACCAAATATATCCGATTTATAAAGCAAGAAATAAACTCGATTTCCTAGATTTTTTCTTCTCCTAACTTTAAGCTCAAAATCTCGGATTCTTCAAACGGATTTCGAAAATTTTTTCAGGTTTTGATTTCAAATGGGAGCCGTTAAGATCCGTTTTCGACTTCTAGGCACGTTACGGCTGCCATTTGAATCAAATCACGAGCTCTTCGAATATTTTCGTATGAGAAAAAAAGTGTAAATCATATAAAAAATTCTGATGCATAAAAAGATTTATATATAATGCGGTTTAATTTTCGAATTTATTCTTACTGCTGCAAATTTTTTTATGTTTTTAAGTATGAAAAAAGCGTATGTCAAGCAATTTTCTTAAATTTTTTCCGTTGGACTTTGATCAATATTTTTTTATGAATAATAAATCTCCTTAACTTAATCGTATTATTTCATTTTCATTGTAGCAATAAAAGTTCTGTTAAAACTTGATTTTTGTTTTAAAAATTTATTTTTATTTAGTTTTAAGGCTCATAAAATTAAAACCAAGCGTGATATCGTAAATTATTCAATATATGATATTTTCTTGCATTTTTTGACAGTTTCACAACGCCCTTAGCCTATTTAGTGCTACACCTTCAAGGTGATGATTCATTTCAGATTAACAAATCAAATTTTGTGTTATGTTTTTTTTTTTTTTTTTTGATATCGTCAAAAACACATGATTTCTGTTTAATTTGACAAAATATTTTTCTGAGTGAAAATTTGGCGAAATGCCACTAAAATCATAATTAAGTTGATATTTTCTTGCATTTTTATTCATTCATATTAAATAAAAGTTATAAATCATTTGAAAATAAGTAAAATGTCACATTTCTATTTAATTTTCTTTTGTTGTTGTTTCGAAATAAAGTTTTGTACCATTTTGACTGACGTCTACAAAAATTGTCTAAAATATAATTGTATTAATGCCACTTTTTCTAGCAAATACAATTTTTGAATAGATCCCCAAATACTCTTCTGGTGAAGCCATTAATGTTTCTCTCTATGAATTCTCTTTATGAATGAAAACACGAGACAGGAAGTGGGTACATGAGATGCCTTTTTGTCTGACATGCTTGAAAACTGTTTCTGTCGAAAAACGAATTATCACTTAAAACAAACACCTAACACTAAAACACAAATGGAACATGTTGGCGATTTCACCGTTCCGTGATGCTTTACAAACATCTTCACATCATAGAAAACACTTTACTGTTTTCCTACCTGTTTAGAAACTTTATACATTTGTTTTTTCACAAATCAATTACTCGTAGTTTTTGTATTCATATTTTCACATCAATAATTATATTCATTAAAATCGTTTCTGTATCGTATTAATAAATAATCTCCTGTTTTTCTTTTATTCGCTCGGCTGTGGAATTTGCATATCTGCTGTTTATTTCGCTCATAGGTTATGGGCCCAGATATTCTTTCATAGAATTAACTGCTTTAATTTAATTAACAATTTATAGAATGAACGCAACGATGTCTGGAAAAATTGAAACCCTTAACAAGGACAATTATGATACGTGGCGGATGCACATGGAAGCACTTCTAGTAAAAAACGACGCCTGGGAATACGTTAATGGCATCAAAACTGAGCCAGGAGCGGAGGCCCCACCAGTCGATCGTGAAAGCTGGAAAAGAGGTGATCAGAAGGCGAAGTCTGATATTATTCTGTGCATAAGTGCAGTCGAACTGAAGCAGGTAAAGGGGTGTGCGACTTCGAGGGATGTGTGGCTCAAACTTGAAACAGTTTTCCAGTCGAAAGGGCCTGCTCGTAAGGCGACGCTGCTGAAGCAACTTACTCTTCAAAGAATGCAGGAAGGCGATGATGTACGCGAACATTTGAACAAGTTCTTCGACGCTGTCGACAAACTTCAAGACATGGAAATTGAGATCAACAAAGACTTATTGGCAATCATGCTTCTGTATAGCTTACCATCAAGCTTCAACAATTTTCGTTGTGCTATTGAGTCTCGGGATGAGTTGCCGACAGCAGAGAATCTACGCGTCAAGATAATCGAGGAATATGAGTCTCGAAAGAACGAATCCCACGAAATGCTGCATCCGAATGCACTTGTAGCTAGAAAGTTCCATCCGAAGTTCAAGAATAATTTAAAGCCGAAAGGAAAAATGAGAATTCCCCCAGATCAACAAAACCAGGTGAAGATTATTTGTTACCGATGTAAAAAGCCAGGACACAAGCGAACAGACTGTCCGAATAAATTCGATAAGCAAAGTGCCAGGACAGCGGAAGAGTTATTATTCCTAACAAATCAAAATGAGCTTGAAAGTGCACTGCAATCTACTAACAATAAAAGCTTACCCTGGTGCTTAGACAGCGGATGTACATCGCATATGTGTAAGAACCCAGACCAATTTTTAAACCTGGTTCAACTGCACAACGAAAAGTTGTGCCTGGCTAGCAGTGCTTCAGCTGAAATAAAAGCTCGTGGTCGAGCAGAGGTGAAAATCAGCGAACAAGGCATGAACAAGAAACTGGAACTGGCTAACACCTTATACGTTCCAGATCTTCGTACAAACTTATTGTCTGTTGGAAAAATCACTGACAATGGGTACCAAGTACTTTTCGGCAGTGCATCGGCTAAAGTGATTGACAGAAATGGAAACGTGGTTTTGACTGCGAAACGCAAAGATGGACTCTATTTTATTCACACAAGTGACGAAAAATGCTGGTCATCAAGAATCTCGAACCAAGAAAATCTTCAGCTTTGGCATCGACGTTTTGGGCACTTAAACTTTCGAGATCTGACCGAAGCCATCCGTACGAAGGCCATTGGAGGAATCAGTTCTGTTGAATCGGTGGAAAATTTGCCATGTGAGGTATGTGTTCAAGGTAAGATGACTCGTACTAGCTTTCCTAAATGCTCGGTACGTACGACTCAAATTCTTGAGATCATTCACTCGGACGTTTGTGGACCGATTAGTACTGAGTCAATGGGAAGGGCGAAATACTTCGTTACCTTCATCGATGATCACTCCAGATGGTGTGAAGTTCGTTTTCTTGGAAGGAAAAATCAAGTATTCTCTCAATTCAAAAACGTCAAAGCATTATTGGAGAAGGAAAGTGGGTTCCAAGTGAAATGTCTGCAGTCGGACAATGGGACTGAATACAGAAATAACGATTTCGATATGTATTTGAGTTCTGAGGGTATCAAAAGGCGATTTTCAGTCGCTTATAACCCGGAGCAGAACGGAGTTGCGGAACGCAAAAACCGGACGCTCGTGGAGATGGCTAGATGTCTTCTGATTCAGTCTGGCCTACCAAAAGCATTTTGGGCAGAGGCTCTCGCAACTGCGAATTATATAAGAAATCGAAGCCCGTCCAAATCACTCAACGGCAAAACCCCATACGAAGTTCGTTTTGGGAATCGTCCCGAAGTAAGTCATTTTCGAGCGTTCGGCTGTAAGGTCTTCATCTTAGAGAGAGCACCAAATAGAGATAAACTTGATCCTAAGTCACAAGAAGGTATATTCATCGGTTATCCGAATGAAAACAAGGGATACAAAATATGGATTCCAGACAGGCGACAAGTTGTAGTCTCACGAGATGTCCAATTTATGGAAGACAATTTTGACAAGATTCCGTCTGAAAGTCAGCATATCGAAATTGAATTGCCTCTGAACAATATTGAAAATAATGACGAACCAGAAATATTTTTCGATTGTGCCGACGCTGATCAGTCAGAGTCAGGTCAAGGTGATTTGGAATCAAACGTTACCGAAGCTGCTTCAAACAAGAAAGAAGAAACACCTGAACAACCTAGGCGAAGAGGTGTTGGAAGACCGCGAATTGTGAGGACTGGTCAGCCTGGTCGACCGAGAAAGGAATTCAAAACTGAAGAGATGAATCAGGTAATTTTTGAAAATTGTTCTATGGCTGAGGTTGATCTCGAGTTGGCAGTTTCTGGATCCGACGCTTCAGAGTGGTATAAAGCCATGGCAACTGAATTGAGATGCATCATTTTAAAAGATACTTGGGAGATAGTGGATCGCAAACCTACGGACAAAGTCATCGGAAGCAGAATGATACTTCGGAATAAATTTTCTCCAGATGGAACTCTAGAACGCAGAAAGGCAAGAATCGTTGCCAGAGGTTTCTCTCAGCGTCCGGGTATAGACTTCGAGGAAACGTTTGCTCCAGTCACAAGATTGAGCTCCATCCGTTTGGCCACTGCAATCGCATCTCAATATGGAATGACCATATACCAGCTAGATGTCACTACTGCTTATCTGAACGGCGAGCTTTCAGAGAAAATACTGATGGAGATCCCAGAAATGACAGTTGAGTGTCTCCGATTCATTCTACGAAACGAAGAGAATGAAGAAGTTAAACGCAAGGCCGAACACATGCTGCGAGAAATTCAACAAGGTAATAAAGTTTGTTTACTTAAAAAGGCACTATATGGGCTTAAGCAGGCTGGTCGTTGCTGGTATGAAAAATTAAGTCGTGAGCTTCAGCACTTGGGATTACGCCCAACGAAGTCCGACCCTTGTATGTACGTTCGAGGTTCAGGGGGAGACATACTAATTATGATCGTTTACGTAGATGACATCCTTATTATATCAAGAAATAAAAACGACGTCCAAAACATCAAGTCAAGCTTGTCCAAAATATTCGGTATTAAGGATCTTGGAGAGATCCGATGCTGTCTTGGATTGGAATTCGTCAAACGATCCGATGGATATTCCATACATCAACGAGGTTACATCGATGAGGTATTAAAGCGTTTTGGAATGGCTGATTGTAAGCCGGTCTCTACCCCGATGTGCCTTGGAGTCTCAAAAGTTCATAACGTGAAGGAAGCCAGTTTAGAAAACAAGAAGCTACCGTATCGTGAAATGGTAGGATCGCTGATGTATCTAGCAACGGGTACTCGGCCAGACATAGCGTTTGCCGTAAGCTGGCTTAGTCAATTCAACGATAGTTACAAGGAGGAACATTGGGTTGCAGCAAAAAGGGTTCTACGCTATCTACAGGGAACCAAGGAAATGGGACTGATTTATTCATCATCGAAATCGGGACTAACCGGTATGGTGGATGCTGATTGGGGAATTGCCCAAATGACAGGCGCTCGTATACTGGATATGTTTTCCTACTTGCTGGTTCTGCTGTTACATGGGAATCACGCAAGCAAAGAACTGTGGCTCTTTCTTCCACCGAAGCAGAGTACATGGGTCTTACAGAATCCGTAAAGGAAGGTATTTATCTACAACGATTTGTTAAGGAGCTTGGATTCGAATCTTTGGTGCATGATTTTTCAATTCTGTGCGACAACATTGGAGCTCAAAAGCTTGCCTCAAATCCTGTTTTTCACTCCAGAACCAAGCACATTGATATAAGGCACCATTTCGTTCGGGAAGCCTTACCCAACAACAACATTCATCTACGTTACTTGAGGACTGAAGACATGGGAGCCGATCTTTTAACGAAACCTTTGGCCAATGTTAAGCATAAGCATTGTCTCGAGACTATTGGTGTGCTTCCAGCTGTCACGTAACGAGGGGGAGTGTTGGCGATTTCACCGTTCCGTGATGCTTTACAAACATCTTCACATCATAGAAAACACTTTACTGTTTTCCTACCTGTTTAGAAACTTTATACATTTGTTTTTTCACAAATCAATTACTCGTAGTTTTTGTATTCATATTTTCACATCAATAATTATATTCAACAGAAATGTTGGATCTAAATCTTCATTACTTATGAATTACCATTGACAGAACTTTTAAAAGTCAATGTCAAGTTAACATAAACTAAGGTGTTCCAATTTTGATTCTAGAAAAAAATAAAAAAAAAAAATGTAATGTAAAGTTTTCAACCTTTTAGTCATCTCTTTTTTCGATAGAAAACTTTAAATTATTTTAAAATATTGTGAAATGTTACAAAACGTTTATCTCAATGTTTTTTCTTTCAACTTTTCAACAAAAATAATTTTCATAAATTTTCCAACTTATAAATTTTATTTTTGAAAAGACATTAAATTTGTTCCACTCATTTAAACAAAGTTTCAAAAACCTGCAAAAAATGAGAAAAAAACTTAAAAACTTGGAAATCATAAAACATCGAAATCAAACATAATTTTCAAAACACATCCATCCGACCACGAAACAACTGCCTCAACCTCCCAACCACAAGCATCAAGCAATTATGAAAACAAAAACCATCTGTTTGCAATAACATAATTGCCTGAACATGTTTATTTACCGCAAAACATTTCTATAAAAATGTATCCATTCGAAATCATAATTTCCGCCTCAACCTGACCAAGATTTAAAGATCAACATCCGGTTGTTAAAAAATTATGTTTTTGAATTTCCTAAAACTTGCTCAATATTTTGTTTTGTTTTAAGTTTAAATATTTCCACTTGCCCTCGTCGTCGTGTGTTGTTTTGAAAACATGTATTTTCGTTTCATCTTGACCTAATAGTTACGAAAAAAAAAAACGTACATCTCCCTTTAGCAGCCGCCTGGTAATGGTGTCCAGAGTAATGGCGCATCGAAAAATGTTACGTCTGGTAAAATTCTTGCTCTACGCGATGCCTTCTCACAGACAAGTGACACAGAAACTAAATTTCTCAGTGATCCCTTCCTGAGAGCCAGCGAATTCCGCTACTCAAGTCGTAGCCCGCCCACTGACAGACGATCAACACTCGACGATTTAAGGCGTCTGCAGAGACGATTCTATGATCAAAATCGTCGTGCCACAGACAGTCTGTTGCCACCGCCTGCCTCACCAGCAATTGGAGTTGACGAGGGAAACTCTTTTACGGTTTGTCTTTTTTGTTTTATTTTGGGTTTCTATTTTTAAAGAGATTGTGTTTAATTTTTGTAGCCCTCGTACACGCCATCGCCTACGCAAACGTGTAAATCAGCTTCCCTGCCAAGAATTCCTCCACTTCCAGGTCACCAGAGGCATTTGTTGCAACAACAAACAACAACTGTCACCAGTGGTGGGACAAAGTCAGAACCGAAAAAACCGAGAACGGTCCATATCGATGTTTATTGCACCGGTTCCGATGACGACGAAGAAGATAACGATGAAGATGACGACGACGACGACGATGACGATGAATTGGACATCGATGACTCGTCAAGCTCGTCGGATGCAACAAATCACCTGTCCAATTCCACACCACAAACTGTGTTGGACAATGAACAAATGCTGTTGCGTCATCAGCGAATTGGAGCGAATACACTTCCGCGAAGAGTTAACCTACATCGTGAAAAATTCACTGGCCGTTCGCCAAATCCTCCGACCACTGTGTCGAGTACTTCGCGATCGGATTTGAATGTTGGTCATGCCATCACCAAGTCGAGCACGGCGGAGGAGGTGTCTGAATCGAAGCAATTGCTCTTCCGCAAGCACATTGGTGACCAGAGAGCAGCAAAGCTCCAGAATCTGCGACAGAAATACATGCGCAAGGAACCCAGTGAAGATTGCCTGAGTTCGGAGTATCCAAATTCGTCGAGATCGACTATGAGGGATGCGACTTGCAGCAGTATATCGAGTATGATGGCTTCACAGGATCAGGAATCCTCCTGGAAGGAGACGGAAGACAACGAGCCACCCTTCAGTCTGGCCAAGTCGGACAGCTTTGAGTATGAAAACTCTGTCGATCGTTTGCGAATCAGGCAAATGGAGTCACGATGGTCTCGCCCCGAAGACGAACCGAACTTTGCCACCACCAGGAGCCAAACTCAACCGGTGTTCCTTCATCCGATTTCAGAAGGCAATTCCCAAAGAACTTCCCCTTACACCGGAAACGTTCCGGTTCAACGAAATGACACTCTTCCATCGGAATCTGAGAACTTCTCGGAGTCTGATAATGTCTTTTATCCCTATCATCACCAGCGGTTCAGTGGTCCAGGTCATCAGCAACTGTACGAACCCCCTCCACCTCCTGTCTCGCCCAGCCATCCACCAAAGATAGTTTATTCATATCCCGCTACTCCAACCCGAGATCCGCCGGCATTTATGCAGTTTTTCGGACCAAAACCACAGAGTCCTCAAACTGGTTTCCGGCCGAGTTTCAGACCCGGTCTTCAGAGGTGGAAAAGTGAAGCGCGGGATGATTTGGACTCACATTCGCTAAGGCCAGCTCAGACATTCCAACGAGCTGGCAGTGAAACTCCATCGCCAACAAAAGCCCTCTCGCCTGATTTGTCACAATCACCGCCTGATTTGCCACAATCTCCGCCCGTTCAACATGCTGCATCACCGGTTCCATCAACTAAACCAGGTTCGTCGAATCGAGAGAGTAGTGTTGCCTCGAGCAGTGTTGCTGCTATTATTAAGGGCTACACAGCCGAGCACTTGCAAAAGGCTCAAAAGTTCGGCCAAGTCATGGGCACGGTTCGAAAGCCTGGCCATCATATTGGGCCGACGAAAAATCCGAACTGCTTGTGTGAGCATTGCCAACGCTGGATGGCTGAACGATTTCAGATTCGAAGCAGGGCCTTCTCAGTTGGGGACAAGCCAATCGTACTAAAGAGACCGAATTTTAATAGAAAATAAAATATGACTAGAAAGAAACATAAAAAATATTAAATCACTGCCGAGTCAACTAAAAATTCAAACAATAATTTAGAAATAGAAAAAAGTAATTTTATTGAAAGGAAACAGCTTTTTATAGATTTAATTTTTTAATTGTTTTTATTTTGCATTTAAATTATTATTTGTTTTTTATATATAAAGAAAAGTGTGGACTGTTTTTTTTAAATAACATTTATAACTTTCTAATTTTAATATTAATCCTTAATTTAAAAAAAATTAAACTTAATTTTATTCATATTTTATTTAAGTGCCTTTGATATGTTCCTGTAACTTTGTATAAAATCAATAAAACAAACATAATCTTTACGAATTAAGAGATAGTTTTTAATTTTCTTATTATAAAGGGTTTTCCAATAGGGACGCTACAAAAGTAGACCGATAGGGACAGCAAACGAAACCATATTTTTTCCCACTCCCTTGACATTTCTCTTAAGTAAGGTTTGCCATTTCATCATGGAAAGGTATACGATTCAACAACGAGTCGAAATTATTAAAATTAACTACCCAAATTCGGAGTCAGTGGTCAACACTTTAAGAGCGCTACGTACAATTTATGGTCGTCATAATCGTCCTGTCAGATCAACAATTGAGCGTCTCGTGGAAAAATTTGAATCCACAGGCTCAGTACATAATGTTCCCGTGCCAGTGAGACAAAGAAGTGCTCGTAGTGTCGAGAATATTGCTGCCGCTAGCGCATCAATTGAGGAAGACCCAAATCAGTCTCTCACACGTCGTTCTCAAGCGTTGGGCATCTCTGTGACGTCGTTGTGGCACTACATCCTTACAAGATAAAATTGACGCAAGAACTGAAGCCGCTTGATCAGAAGCGTCGTATGTTCGTGAATTGGTCTGAGCAACAACTTGAAAATGATCCGGATTTTCATCGAAAAACCATCTTCGCCGATGAGGCTGCAAGAAAGTAAAAGGTGATTTTTCAAGAGGCGCCGAATCGACATTTCGCGGTCTTCCGTCACACTAGCTGATACGGCCGCAAAATTTTCTTCACCACGCACAGTACGTAAACGTGTTGGTGGTTTAATGTCCAACAAAGTAAATTTGGTGCGAAATTTGGTCACAATCTTCCGAATAGACTGCTCAGAAGCGCGATGAACATTTCGAACCGAGCACGAATTTTGATAGTAAAATTCAATAATTTGCAAGCGTTGTTCATTTGTAAGACGACCCATGGTTAAATTGCCAACCAAACTGAAGCTGTTTGACAGTGACACAAGGTACTAAACACACGTCAGCTGTCAAAACCAATGTTGCCAAAACCAAACCAGCTAAAATATCACCCGTTAGAACGTTAGAAGTAAACCAGCGCCCGCTCGAAAAAATACTACGACAATCCGCTCCTGGAAACTATGGAGAATAAAAAGAGAAATCATCGACCGAAAACGAACAAATGAAACAACACGAAATCAAGTGACCCGCATTTGGTTTGTACCAATCGAAATATGCATAAGATGAGGTTTTTCCGCGATCGAAGTTCAGTTTCTATTCCGCTTCGGTAGAGTACCCATCGTGCTTAAGGGAAAAGCCTTACCACACATATTTTGAAGGCACTATTCGTATTGCTCATTGATCCTGCTGCCGTGAAGATATATACATGCCATAAATATGACATCAACACCTGTTTTCGACCGACACAAAAATGATGAAATGTTTGAAAAATATTTCCAAAAGAAAAAAAAACGAGAAATTGTCAACTTTATCATAAATCATTTTGCGCAGACAATTTATTCAAGCAATGAAAGAAATTGTCATTATTTTGAAAATAGAAAGTTTATTCTAAATCACCACATTCTCTGTTTTCCCCAAAGTTCCACTCATAAAATAGTTTACAATTTCAAAACGAAATATTTTTTGACTTCTTCATGGTTTCAACCTGGTAAGCAATCATTTAGTGATATATGAGGGTGTAGCGTCTTCTTTAATTCAAAATATTTTACAGGAATGATAAGATGATTTCCAAAAACTGTGAGTATTAAAACTTTACAACATTTATAATCCAAGAACACCAATTGCTTAATTACTTGTAAAAAATTGAACGGCTATCACTTTTACTAACGATTTTTTTCCCCTTCACAATCAGGCTCAAGTTCGACTATCCGAATCATCGCGAAAACTCGACCTGCTGCGTCTTTCATTAGACCTTCGCCGCCAAGAACTACCACCCGATTCGCCAACTGCTCAACAGCTCAAAACCGAGCTGCAAAGTGTTCAAGCCTCGTCGCCAGTTCCGGTTACATACACATCGTTGCAACCGTTTCAAGGCGGCCTTGGCGGCAAGCCCTACCATCAAGTCACGTCGCTAGGTCGTTGTGCTTCAGTCACTGGCAAATTAGAAGTGCGTCTTATGGGCTGTCAAGATCTACTCGAAGATGTCCCAGGTCGATCACGTCGCGACAAAGATAACAATTCAAGTCCCGGCGATTTGCGTAGTTTTGTCAAAGGCGTCACCAGTCGCAGTTCGTCGAAAAGCTACAGTGTCAAAGATGAGACATCATTTGAAATTATGGCAGTTATCAAACTTGACAACACCACCGTTGCTCAAACCTCATGGAAGCCCTGCTCACAGCAGGCCTGGGATCAGCGTTTCTCCATCGATCTAGATCGTTCGCGAGAGCTCGAAATCGGCGTGTATTGGCGTGACTGGCGTTCACTGTGTGCTGTGAAATTCCTGCGTCTCGAGGAATTCATCGACGATGTGCGACACGGCATGGCCCTACAACTGGAACCGCAAGGTCTGCTCTTTGCCGAAATCAAATTCTTGAACCCCATGATATCCCAGAAGCCAAAATTGCAACGTCAACGAATGATCTTCAACAAGCAGCAAGTGAAAAATATCCCGCGTGCCAAACAAATGAATATCAATGTCGCCACTTGGGGCCGTTTGCTCAAACGTAACACGCCAAGCAATCAAAACGATGTGCCGATATCTCGAACTCCATCGTCGGGCACTATCGATGGCGAGCCTTATACCCCCGGCCAGCAGGCCATGAATTTGGAATTCGATCCGACAATTGCCGAAACCGAACATGTGGCTACACCTGGGGAGATTCCTGATCCCAGTGTGGCTGGATTGAGTGGTGCCCGGCCGCTATCCATGCATGGTATTGCCGCTCTGCCACCAGAGGTCTCACCAACTGCAAACCTTAACAAACAGAATAACAATCAGCAGCCCGGCACAGGCCTTCATTTGCAGCTCAACCAGAAAGCGTCAGCCGGTGGTAAAAAGTCGGCCAACAACAGTCAGGTGTCGAGTCCATCAACACAGGTGCCAATCGGGTCGCCTCCAACTTTGCAGAAGATGGATCAAGAGGTAAGTGGAGCATGCACTGATTCACTGATCTTAGTCTTTTGTTGTACAGCTACTATATATTTGATTAAAAATTAATAAAGTAAATAGAAAGTAGATTTTTGATAAATTTTGAACAACAGGTGTAGGGCTACTAAATATTTTGTAAACTTAGGACCGAGCTTACTTGTTAGGTGAAGGCTTGATATGAAGACTAAGTTTAGTAATTTTTTTTTCTAATTTAAATTTGATAAGTTCACAGTGTGTTCACACAAAACACTAACACTATGATAATGATGAATCATTTCATTAGACACACACATACATTTAAAGTAAAGTTGTCTTCAGCCTCCGTTTGATGTTTGTCATATTTCAATCGTTAATTGTCTTGATATAATGTTTCGGAATGTGAAAAGTTTGTTGAATAAAAACTATGCGTTTGGCATCTTGAAACTCGTGAAGCTCATAAAAAAAAATCATTGGTGTTGTTTATTGTCGTTCGTCTTGTCAGAATGTTATGCTCCTTCGCTTGCCTTTAAGTCCTCCTGCTCTTATTTTCAGCTCGTGGAATGAATTTTTAAATTTTCCTTCTAGTCTAAGAGCCGCTGAAGGGCGACCTTCACCGAACTGTTAATCGGTGGAAATTTTTTTTCATGAAATTTAGTTTGAAAACATATATGAATATGATAGCTTGCCTAACGAAAAGTGTGCCAGGCTATATTAAATTTAACTTTATTTTAATCAATTACTAACTCCTCCTTCACCCATACGTTAAAATAAAACGTTGTGTCAAATAGCCATATCGTGCAAGTAGGCTTGAGACAAGAAAAAAATTGTATGGGAGAGGGGGGCCTATTCCCCCCGTTTAGCCAGGAGGGGCAGTTTTCTGAAAAATTGGCTTATTTAAAAAAAATATATTAAAAATCAACGGCTTCATCTACAACAACGTGTTATACCTTTCTGCAAAGCCAAAAACTTAGGCTTTCATTTTGTATTTAAATTAAATTGTTTTAAATAATAGTTTTAGAAAAATTAATTTTCAAACTTAATTTTTTAATTTTTAGTCGAACACAGTAAACCGGATTGAAAAATACCTTGCCATTGTCGAGATATAAAGAAAAAACCAAAATCACTTTTTGCTTAAAAAAAAAACTTTTTTATTTTTACGTTACTGTTTTTTATATTCAAAATTATTGACAGTATTGAATGTTGAATGCAAAATAAGTACTTAATCACATAAAATTTTGAAAAAAATTAACTAAAAATATAACAAATTTTTTTTTTTGCAAAATTTTGAGTTTGAAAATTATTTTTTCTAAAACTATTATTTAAAACAATTTAATTTAAGGGGAATAGGCCCCCCTCTCCCATACAATTTTTTTCTTGTCTCAAGCCTACTTACACATATGGCTATGTGGCACAACGTTTTATTTTAACGTATGGGTGAAGGAGGAGTTAGTAATTGATTAAAATAAAGTTAAATTTAATATAGCCTGGCACACTTTTCGTTAGGCAAGCTATCATATTCATATATGTTTTCAAACTAAATTTCATGAAAAAAAGTTGCAGCCGGTTAATAGTTCGGTGAAGGTCGGCCTTCAGCGGCTCTTCTACTATTCCCTTTTTTTCTCTTTTTAAACTGTAATTAAGTTCACTTCATAAAAAAGTCTTTGTTTTCCAATTCAACTTTTTCTATTTTAAAATCCTTAATTTTGATACACATCATCTTAGGCGGGTACTACCTCTTGCGAAGAACTCATAACACTTCCAAGAGTATCAATCTGTCATGAAAAAATTACTTTTCAACTTTGCCATTCAGAATTGGCGTTAAATCGTAGGTCCCCTCTACACACGCACTCAGAGAATAGTTGAAGAATCTAAGTCACTTAGGTCTTGGCTCTCCTAAAGCTGTCGTGTTCTATTTATATGTTTTTTTTTTTGTTATCCGACATTATCTGCTGATGAAATTTGGCAGTTAATGCTTAAATAAAGAGACTTACTTACTTACTTAAGGTGGCGCTACATTCCGGTGTAGACTTAGGCCTCAATCAACAGTCTCCGCCAGCCAGCTCGGTCCTTAGCTAGCTGCCTCCAGTTTTGCACACAAAGATGATTGAGGTCCCCTTCCACTTGTGTGTGCCACCTGAGTCGCGGTCTTCCTCTCCTTCTACGTTCTCCGGAAATAGTGTCGAAGACTTTCCAGGACGGAGCATTGGTGTCCATTCGCTCTAAATGACCGAGCCATCTGAGTCTCTGGACCTTGACCCTTCAGGCTAGGTCCATGTCGTTGTGCAACCCGTAAAGTTTGCTGTCGCATCTTCTTCGCCATTCCCCTTAATGCACACGGAACCAAAGATGACCCGAAGAACTTTCCTCTCGAAACAGCCTAAGGCACATTCATCCGTTTTCGTCAAGGTTCATGCTTCGGCACCATACAGCAGGACTGGGATGATGAGCTTTGTTAGCCCAAAGAAACAGCTTTTATCAAGAGTTATTCTCCTTCTGATATCGGCGCTGGTGTTTTTGCCCGTGTTAATAGCGGAGCCTAGGTAGACAAACTCTTCTACTACCTCGAAGTTGTATACTTCTATTGTGACATTCTGTCCGAGTCGTCGGTGTTGGTGTCCGTCCCGAAGACAGCATATACATCGTTTTTTCCTCATTTACCGCTAAACCCATTTTTGACGCTTCTGTCCCAATTCTTCACGAACACGCTATGTTCTTCCCATTAAATCCATATCAAGCGACGTGACAAGTTGAACAGACTTTTGGAGCATAGTGCCTCTTTTTTGACGGTGGAGCTTTGCACTATCTTCTCCAGAACGGTGTTAAATAAATCGCACGACAGTGCATCGCCTTGTCTGAATCCCTTTTTGACATCGAAAGATTCCGTAAGCTTGTTGCCAACCTTTTTGGCACAGCGTGAGTTCTCCATCGTCATTTTGCACAAGCGAACGAGCTTGGCAGGGATGCCAAAACTAGACATAGCTTTATACAATTCGACTCTGTAGATGCTGTCATACGCGGTCTTAAAATCGATGAAAAAGTGTTGGGTATCGATTCGGAGTTCATAGGTTTTTTCCAGGATCTGCCGCAAAGTGAAAATTTGGTCAACGGTTGACTTTCCTGGCCTGAAGCCACATGGATGAGGACCAATCAGATTGTTGACGGAATTCTTCAGACGTTCACATATTACGGCAGAAAGGATCTTGTAGGCGATGTTAAGTAGACTGATTCCTCTGCAGTTGGCGCAATTTAGATTATCTTCCTTTTTCAGTATCGGGCAAACAATGCTGAGGTTCCATTCATCGGGATTCATCTGACAGATGATTTCGTGCATGCCCCTATCTAGATCGTCGCCTGCTGTTTTGAACAGCTCGGCAGCTAGATCATTTGCTATAGAGGCTTTGTTGAATATTTCGTTGTTACCGGATTGCTCCGAAAATCGATCAAGAAAACACTTAAAAACACAATAAATCAGGTATTTAATCCGTCAAAATCTTTGCCATACCCTGATGAATTTTGACAGTGGATGCCTCAGTAGAATCCGATCTCACTTTTGGAGAGAGCTAAGAGACATATAATATCCGTAGATTTTGGTTTAGCAAGGTTACAACACAAAAAGTATTGTATCTGTCAAAATTGACTTAAATACCTCCCTCCAACACAGCTTTTCTCCAATTTGATTCAAAATTTAAGAAAAACAAAAGGAATGTTCTTCAAATTGTACCTTCAAAGCTAACGGCCAAACAAGTAAACACAGAATAGCGGAGGATTAACCCTTATTCGGCGGAATAAGTGGAAAATGCTTTTAATAAAATAAATTTTCTCTTAACTGACGTTTACTTGACAATTTGTTGTCAAGGACCATGAAAAACAAAAAATCTCAAAGGAACAAGTTATTTTTAATAATGAGAAATTTCAACCTATGGATTAACTCCAACTCCATCAAAATTCAACAATCTTTTCACTTTTCACCAATTCCAAAAAAAAAATTAAACAAAACCGCTCATCGATTTCTTCGTGCGCATACGCCTTACGGTGACTCATCGGGTCCTTAATTTCATTTTGTTGCTTTAAGCTTCAATTTTCCTTTATTCAATATGAAATTTATGCCTCGGTTTCATTTACAAAAAAAATTAATTATTTCCCATTTTTGCTTACGAAATAACAACGAAAAGCGGCGAAAAGTTCCCACAGAAAAACACAAACGGAGACACCTTTTTCAGTAATTGTCAACGCTAATAAAACACAATTTTGACTCTCATATCACTTAATTCATCAAACCATCCCCTTTTTGAATGACGTCCTTGTACCTACAACAGACAATAAGAACACAAAATCAGTTACAAAATTTTAGAATGTAAACAAATTTTAAGTAAATTACAACAAAAAATTAAATATAAATATAATTCATGATTGCATGCATTATTATTCTTTTTTTGTATAAAAAAAATCCTTAATTTCGTTGCATACAAAAAAAAAAAAACAAAAACAAAATCAATCAATCCGACAAAAAAAAAAACCGAAACGTTTTGTGTCTTTCTTGTATGTTTGTTATAACCGACAACAGTTACAGAATGCTTTACGAGAATTTGAATTTCTCAACCAAATGGATTCACAGCCCTCAACTTTGCAGCGACCGCTTCCCCGTTCCCAACAGCAACAGCAGCAATTCCTTGGATCAGCTGCCCAACAGCTGATGCAGTATCACCAATCACCAACACAACAATACTACAGCGAAGCCGAACAATATACACCACAAACAGTCCTCCCGCCTCCACAGCACCAACAGCAGGTGCCGACAACAACGTCCTTTGACAACAGCAACTCCTCGTCATCATCCATGGCCCATCAGCAGCAACAGCAACAACACGTCACCAATGCCGTCCATCATGTTATGCCGATGAATCGTAATAGTAGTATTAGAAATAGTTTTAACAATAACACGAATAGCGGCAGTGTTGCTGGTGTTGTTGGTGGTGGCGTTGGACCCTATCATCGACCGGTGCTTATGATGCCGCCTGTGATCCTGATGGGCGGCTCTGGTGGCAGCAGTGGGGATGGCAGTCCCATTATTGAGATGCCACCATCGCCGCAGCCAAATTCAATGCCAATTGTTGAGTATCCTGATGATGATGATGACTGTAGTAGCCGGGTCATCAACGACGGTGATAGATGTTGTGTTGAGGTTAGGTTTGGTTTATTATTTTTTGTTTCGTTTTTCTTTTTCTTTTTTTTTCTGCTTTTTTTATAATATTTTAATTTTTGTTTTGTGTTGTCGAGCAATTGCCATTTTTTGTATATGTAAATACATTTTTAACGCATTGTACATTTTTTAGTGTGAATTTTTTAAATAGAAATTTAATATTAATTAACAAACATACACCCGCACACACTCACATGCACTCGATAATTTCCTTTGCACGGTTTTGAAATTGTATTTTAATGAACAAAAGCACAATTTGTGTTCAAATATACACAAAAAAGGTGGGGTTTTGATTAATTACATAGCACTCATTTCTTTTTAAAACTATATGTGTCACATCAACGCCTTTTTTCTGAATAAAAAAAAAAAAAACAGAAAAAAGAGAACTGTTACAGACAGTGGCAGTACGGTCAAAGGCAAATTATATGTTTCTGTGTTTCCATCAAAGCAATTATGAAATACAACTATACGTGATATTAATTAATTTTTGAGCGGCGAGTAAATGACTTTTTATTTCGGAAATAATCAATTTCGACGTAAAAATGTTAGAGATCACATTTTAAAGTTTCTGTAAGATTCAAGCACTTCTATTTTTAAAGCAAAACTAGAAACGATTTTTCCCTTCTCTTTTAAATTAAAAAAAAAATTGGGGTTTAAAATTTACGATCATGAAAACAAAAGCGATAATTTTTTAACACATTTACAAAAACAGTCCCATTCTCATGAAGTTATTTGTTACTCACCATTAAAGCTAATTTGTCACTTACTCCACAAAATACATACAGTTCAACTAATCAAAAAAAAAAAAAAAAGATGCGGTCCCTGACTTTTCCCTTGTGGTACTCCATTTGTTCATCACAAGTTTTTAGTGATTCGTGTTAAATTTTTTGTTTGTTATATTTTATGTTTGCTTCAAAATGTATGTTTTATTTAAATTGAGAAAAAAAAAACATGGGGCCTCGAAAATTTAATCAAAACCTCATCTTTGTATATCTGGATATATTTCACAGGAAAAATATTATATAAACATTGTACATATAACAATACAACCTTCTTCCACTGACACGCCTGATAATACAACTACTCCTACTACTACAACTTCTTCTTCTACCTCCAATATAAAACAGGTAAAAAAAATGTACAAAGAAAAAGGAAGAGTTTTGTGTAGTTCACTTTAAAAAATAATGCAAGAACGTAAGCAAATGCTTGAGGGTATTTTGAAAATCAACTCATATTTTCTGAGAGTATTTCTTATCGTTATCACTATTCGACTTTTCAAATGCTTGGCAGTTTTGAAAGGGCTATATTTCCAAGTGGAGCTTGTGCACATACATACATATTTCATCGTATATTTTGTACTGCTTTTCATAACAGTTGTAATAGAAACGCTTTTAAGTATTTTACAAAAATGTTCATTGTAGGAGGTAATTTCCACACTGCAAATCTTAGGTTAGGTTAGGTTAGGTTATATGGGCTGACGGTTGATTTTGTTAATATCACACTTAGATCAATATAAAGGGTTTTTCAATAGGGACGCTACAAAAGTTTTATTAAATAAATCAAAAACGGTTTTGGATAGCAATGAAATTCTTTATTCTTGTGGAAGTACATTTGATGCCATTATGTATGGAACTCTTTTTCTTTTGCATGGCCACCCCGGCACGCTTGCAGAAATCCAGACGCTGAACCCAATTTTCGACGGTTTTCAAGCATAAATCGACCGATACTGCTGCAATTTCACGTTCGATATTCGTACGAAGTTCATCAATCGTTGCTGGCTTGTTGGCATAAACCATAGATTTGACGTAGCCCCACAGGAAACAGTCTAACGGCGTTAAATCGCATGAACGAGGCGGCCAATTCACAGGTCCATTTCTGGGAATAATGCGCTCATCGAACTTCGTTCTCAATAATATCGATTGTTTGGCCCGCTGTGTGACATGTGGCACCGTCCTGTTGAAACGACATATCGTCCAAGTCCATATCATCCAATTCATTCCAAAAATAATCGGTTAGCATTGAGCGATAACAATTCCTATTCACAGTAACGTGCCGGTCTTGATCATCACGGAAAAAGTACGGCCCAATGACACCACCAGCATGTAAACCGCACCAAACAGTGATTTTTTCGGGATGTAATGGTGCCTCGTGAAGCACATGTGGATTGCTGCCTGACCAATAACGCATATTTTGCTTATTGACGAAGCCATCCAGCCAGAAATGAGCCTCATCGCTGAAGATGAGTAGCGCTCTTAAAGTGTTGACCACTGCTCCGAATTTTGGTAGTAAATTTTAATAATTTCGACTCTTTGTTGGATCGTATACCTTTCCATGATGAAATGGCGAAGCTTTCTGAAGAGAAATGTCAAGAGAGCGGGAAAAAATATGGCGTCGTTTGCTGTCCCTATCGGTCTACTTTTGTAGCGTCCCTATTAGAAAACCCTTTAGATCCTTTGTGATACCCTGAAGTATTGTAACTTCTGAAAAAGTGATTTAACCTATGAATTCTATGGTTGGTCGAGCCATTTGGTGGACTTGACAAAGTTCAATAGGCGATTGCCTGGGAGTTCAGATAATTCTTCTAGTTCATTAAAGAAATAGTTGCCTAAAATTTTTAATCTGGTACGGCAGAGTGCTGGACAGTGGCATAGGAAATGAGCTGTGTTTTCGTGCTCTTCCTCATCGCCGCAGCCTCTACATCTGTCATCTGTACTAAGCCCCATCTTCTTTTTGTGGTACACACTTATGAGGGATCTTAGGGACGGTTTTTTGAGAAGTGAAATCTTATCGGATATATTGTTCAAATAATATTTTGTTTTCAAAAAAATTTCAAATTTTTTTTTGGATTTTTAAAAAAATATTTTTAACTTTTTTTTTCAAAATTCTGTATCTCAAAAACGGATCAATTTTAAAAATCCAAATTGGAGTATAATATGTATATTTACATGGTCTTGAAAACTGCATACCCAAATTAATTTTAAGATATTTTTGAAAAATTTTATATATAAAAAATTAATTTAAAAAAAAAACGGCTCCGACGATTTTCAAAAAAAAAATTCAATAAATCAAGAATAAGGTTTGAATTTGTTCGGCATTTAAATTTTTGGAATGAAATGTATATACGAGGTACATTTCCAAATTTTAATTTTTTTAATAAATTCTAATTATTTTTATATATATTTTTTTTTTTTGAGTTAAGTGTAAGCTGTAAGTAAGAGTGTAATCAGAATTGCTTAAAGTATATCTCTTATTTTAACACTACCTTTTGCAAATTAAGTAATCATAAATATTTAGTTTATTTTTTCCTGTCATAATAAGGCCAGAGTTTCCTGGTGTTACAGCAGGTCTAGTAGGTTCTATCTATCATTTGCTTTTTGAATGGTTTTTTTACTGATTTAATTCGCATTGAGGAATTCTGATGTTATAGTCTATGAGAGAGGGATCAAGTACCGACCCTTCTCTTGCAAGCTCATCCGCTTTTTCGTTTCCTGGCACACCACTGTGACCGGGAACCCAGCAGAGTCTTACGTTGTGCTGCATACCAAGAACCCTTAGCTCTTCGCGACAGCAAGAAACAAGCTTTGACTTGATTTGCGTGGCAGAGATCGCTTTTATTGCTGCTTGGCTATCAATGAAAAAGGTGATATCAGCGTGTGATATCGCCATCATGGATATTTGATTAGCAGCGTTTTTCACTGCCAAGATCTCAGCTTGGAAGACACTGCTATGGTCGGGAAGTCTGAATGAACTGGCAAGACTAAGATTTTCTGAGTAGAAACCTGCCCCTACTCCAGTAATCATTTTCGAACCATCAGTAAAGATGGTAAAGTTCGATTCATTAGTGTAGGGTACACTGTTTTCCCAATATTCTCTATTTTGTAAGAATTGTGGTATGATTAGATCTCCAAATATAAGTCACTGCAAATCTTAAAGTGTACTCAGTTTTTATGAAAACTTCTACCGTTTGTACAATTTCATTCTGATTTGCAATGTGTTAAATGTTTGAATTTCACAAAGACTACATTATGTTTAAGTTCAAAACAGCTTGAACTGGACTACGTTCATAAGGCCACCGAGAGCACGTTTGCAGCCAGTGGTCGATTCGTTGTAACATTTTTCAATAACCCATTCAAACGGCCATTGATTCGCGTTCAATGTTGGCTCTGAGCTCTTCCAACGTCGTCGTGTCGGCTTGAAAGCACATCATCATCCAAGTCCATATTCACTGGCCATTGGGTTTTTTTTTTGTCTCCTTTTTAATTATAAAAAATGAATTTCGTCACTGAAGATTTTGATGATTTTGCGATGAAATTTATCATTTTGGCGCATCTTCTCCATAACCAAATCAGTAAACGTACAAACGTGGCACTTCAAGTGGTCAATCGGCTTCTATTCTTGAGTCAGCTTGATCTCGTATAAATGTAAACAAAGAGCGATACTTTAGGCGTACATTTACAGGAACAAAAGGACGTCCGATCTGTTCTGAAGCATACAATCAAATGAATCCTTTTTTATCGTGCCGGCTAAAAAAGTTATGGTGGCGAGATTCAGTTTTTCGTGAATATTTCGCGACCTATTGCCCAGAGGTCAATAGTGGTCAAGGACAAATTGTTCGTCTTGATATTGCCTTAAGCATTTTTCTCTTAAATTAACCGTTTTGGGTGTAGAGGGACTAGAAGGCGCTCACATTTGCTCTACTGTTTTTTCTTTTTCGGGTGTTTTGTGATGGAAAATGGCGGGTCGATTTTAAAACGGAATAAAGCAAGATATCAATTAGGTTTTATCTTTATTTGAGGACCCTATTAATGACATTATGTTAAAAATAAAACATTGTTCAAATGGTCAGCGAGGTTTTGCTGGGTCGCCCGCATTCGAAAAGCCCATTTTTCGACGACTCTGGCGCCTTAATCAGACTGAATTTGACCGCTGGCATCGAGTATGTTGTTGAAAACCGTAGTGGCTCGCGGCTTATTCGAGTAGACCTGCGAATCAAGAAGGTCTAAAAAGGATTCAAATCCCACGTTGATGTACTGAACACAATCTTTTGTAATTGTACAAAAGTGGATGCAAATAAAATTGGATTGAGATGTTAAAAAATGTGTGGACATTACCGTCGCCAATCATACTTAACCACACAGTCAACCAATGACGAAGTTTTCGATGTGTCGGACACTGTTAATGATATCGAAACTAAGATTTTCATATGAAAGAAGAAAAAACAATAGAGCAAATGCGAGCGTGTTCTAGTCAATCTTCTCCGAAAGTGGTTAATTTTAGAGAAAAATGCTTAAAGCATTTTTTTCAGTTAATTTCAATACGAACAACTTGTCCTTGACCACTATTGACCTCCGGGCAAAAGGTCGCGAAATATTCACGAGAAACAACATGACCTTTTGACCACCATAACTTTTTTAGCCGGGGCGATTCAATGTCGATTTTTCACATCTTCATAACAGCACCGTAATAAAGATGTACACAAAAATTCAGCCCGCTAGGAGTTTTTCCGCACATTGGGGTTTTAAATTACTAAAATGACTGGACTAATTTTAATTCTTTCATTTTATTATGGAAGTGTTGCCACATTACGTAAATCCTTCAATCCTTATGGAATTTCCTGATTTGGATCGTTTGCTACGGACGCCTGAATGGCAGCGATATTTGCGACACTCTGATTAACTCGTTGTCTCTTTATGACGGTAAAATCACAAGTTTACTTTTACTGAATAATTGACAATGACAGTTTGATCATTAGTGAAAGGGTGCGTTCACAAATAAAATTCAAAGTCATCAGGTGCCTTTTTTTTCAAACCCGGTCTCCAATAGCAATCAAATTGTGAATGGCTGTATAGAAAAAACCACATTTCGCTTAAAGAGGAAGCATCCAGTCACAGAAATGTGAGTTCAAAAATTAATCAATTCAATCTGGGCCTTGTAGAAAAACATCCAAAAGTATGTTGCTCCAAAAAATTTTACAGATTGTTTTCCGTTTCTTATTCCTACATAAAAATAAGCCCACATTGCCTCTTTTACATTTTCTAGCTGTTTAAAATACATTTTTTCATTACGTCTGTAAAAGTCGATACTACCCTCAAGCTATTGCATTTCGATCACATACAAAAAACAGACAACACATTTTAAGTAATAATTTTTTTTTATTTATAAATTTTTAACATTAATTTGGTGTGTTTGAGTGTGTGTGTGTGTTTTCGGTGTGTTACTGGTGCACAAAGAATTAGAGACTTATTTGTGAATATTATTTTTTTAACGTAAATTTAAGTTCTCAAGTTGCAAAAGGACTCCTCTGTTCTTAATCACACACGCCTTAAAAATTAAAATCGTTGCAAAAAGTAAAATTTAATAAAAAAAAAAACTCGCTTTCTAGGGGTCACTCGACTCAAATTAGACAACTTCAAAACCAAAAAAAAAAAAGAATAAACTTTTCAAATTTGAATTCTGATTTCGACCGATTTCTAACCCCAAAACTTATTCTACTCTTTTTCGTTTACTCTCTGCTGCACTCGCTTCTGTCCTGTCTGGCATTGCTGATGGCTTGAAAACCAACGAACGAAAATTAGATTATACCACAGTTTGGTAATTTGTCTGTCAATAATAATCAGCAACAGCTACAGCATCAGCATCAGAATCAGCATCAACAGCAGTACGTGCAACCATCACCGATTGTTCAGGAGCCATCAACTCCGCAATATCAGTCACATGCCCAGCAATTCCCTCAGCCATCGCAGAGACAGCAGCACTATTCACAACAGCAGCAGCAGCAACAGCAACAACAACATCAACCAATCTATCAGAATCAATTCGAATTGGGAGTTGTGGGTGGCAATGGCAGTGGCACTGGCAATGTCAGTGTCATTGCAAGTAGTGGATGCATGCCACCACCGCCCCCAAGTCATATACATGCTCAGCCATCGAATGCTGGTGCAGCAGCAGCAGCAGCAGCTCAACTTGCTGCTGTTGGTGCTGGTGCGGTAGCTGTTGTGGGTAATGCAGGTGGACGTCGCCAAGTCGCACGTGGTCTACAATATCGAGACTCGGCGTATGAGTCACGCCGCCAATCACAATCCCATCAGCCAGGTATGCTATCGATTGAGAACTTCCGAATGCTGAGCGTACTGGGACGAGGACACTTTGGCAAAGTTATCTTGTCGCAATTGAAGACAAGCAACGACTACTATGCGATTAAGGCCCTCAAAAAGGGTGACATTATTGCTCGCGACGAGGTTGAGTCGTTGCTCAGTGAAAAGCGGATCTTCGAGGTTGCGAATGCTATGCGACATCCTTTCTTAGTCAATTTGTATGCATGCTTTCAAACTGAGGTGAGTCTGCAAAAGTCTTCTAAATAAATAAACTTTGTCGGATGAAGACACGCCAAGACATGGCAGAGCTGACGCTCTGTGCTGGTGCTGTCTATGCGCGTTTTCCGATAAAGTTGATGATGATGATGGGTTTCGGTTCGTTATCTAATTGGCAATGATGGGAATTTGTTTCCCTTCGTCTCTCTCTCTTTCTCTCCCTCTCTGTCTTGATTTTATAGCAACACGTCTGTTTTGTGATGGAGTATGCTGCTGGAGGTGATTTGATGATGCACATCCATACGGATGTCTTTTCAGAGCCAAGGGCGGTCTTCTATGCGGCTTGTGTTGTCCTGGGACTACAGTATTTGCATGAGAACAAGATTATCTATCGTGATTTGAAGTTGGATAATTTGCTCTTGGATACAGAAGGTGTGTTGTTGTTTTTTAATGTCTGGCTGCTGGCACTTACCTACTGCTTGAACGTGTTCGTCTTGTTTTGCAGGTTATGTGAAAATTGCAGATTTTGGACTTTGCAAGGAGGGTATGGGCTTTGGTGATCGAACTGGAACCTTCTGTGGTACACCGGAATTCTTGGCGCCCGAAGTGCTTACCGAGACATCTTATACTCGAGCTGTGGACTGGTGGGGCTTGGGAGTGTTGATCTTCGAAATGCTTGTCGGAGAGGTAAATCATTGGAATTAATTTCGTCATTTGATGAGAAATTTGCAATTTAATTGTGTATTTTGTAGTCACCATTCCCGGGCGATGATGAGGAAGAAGTATTCGATTCGATTGTTAACGACGAAGTACGATATCCAAGATTTTTGTCTTTGGAAGCTATTGCTATTATGAGAAGGGTAAGTGTTTTTCGTCTCACTTTTTTTCTTATCTCAAAATGTGGCAAATTTTTTTCTTCTGTATAGCTTTTACGAAAGAATCCCGAACGACGTCTTGGCTCATCGGAAAGAGACGCAGAAGATGTGAAAAAGCAAGCCTTCTTCCGTTCGATTGCATGGGATGACTTGCTACTAAGAAAGGTCAAGCCGCCATTTGTGCCAACAATTGTAAGTCTTTCTTCCTCTTTAAACTTTTTTATCAAATGCATATTCTCGATATGTTTTTTTTTTACTTTTAATTTTTTTTTTCGAAAAGAATCACCTCGAGGATGTTTCAAACTTTGACGAGGAATTCACATCAGAAAAACCCCAATTGACACCGCCAAAGGAGCCGCGACATTTGACTGACGAAGAACAATTGTTCTTCCATGATTTCACCTACACCGCCGATTGGTGTTGAGGTTAATATAAATTTGTTTTTTTTTGAAAAAGTTTGTTTTTCCTAAAGAACAAAGTTAAATTAAAAAAAAAAAATTAAATAATTTATAAACACAAAAAAAAGAAAAACACTGCTCTATCAAACGTTTAGCCGTTTTTAATATTTAAAAGAAAAAAATACATACATAAATATTTAAGAGAACTTTTTATTAAAATAAAAATTATTTTCATAAAGAATTAAAATTGTGAGAAAAGAAAAACACCAACAAAAATGCGTTTAAAAAATATATATTCAAAAATATATATTTTTAAAGTGAATTAAACAAAAAAATTAAGCATTTCTTTTTTTTTTTTGAAGCAGAGAATGGAGAATTTGTAAGCCGAAAATGTGCTTGGTTAAAATTTATTTAGCGATAACATGATTGTAGTAGTTAACAAGATGGAGACGTAATTTTATTAAACAATTATCATAATTACCCTTTAAACTATTATTAATATTAATTTATATCATTTTTTTTTTAAATAAAAATCAAGGAACATACAACAAAATATTTAAAATACAAAAAAGAAATCATCAACTATCAGTCTATCTACACTACCAATTCCTTCTATTTGCTTATTACGTGATCTTTAAACAATTACAAAAAATACGTAATGTTCAAGTATTTTCTAGCTCAACACTTTGAACATTTTCGCTTCTCTCTTTTTTTGATTATAAATTTAAATTAATTATAAAATGATTGTGTACTGTTTTTCATTTATTGGAATTTGAGAAAAAAGTATTTTAAATTTTTATTTGGAATGAAATTATAAATTTTTAAATATTTGTTATTACTGGAAAAATAAAATCACAACAAAAAAAAATATTGGAAATTGCATGAGTTGATTATTACGAAAAAGTTATTATCAAATTTAAATGTTTGGTCATTATTAATTTTATTATGTATTATCTTTATCATTATTTTATTTAATTTTGTTTGCGTATAAAAAATACAGACAAAAAAATATATAAATAGTTTCACTTTTTAGAAATTTAAAACTTTATATAAAAATAATTATAATGTTATTACATAAAAATTAAAAAGCCCAAATAAATAAATAATTATAAAATCATTTGGATTGCTTATTGTTTTTGTTTATTCGCTTTCTTTTCTATCAAAATTGTGTTATTGCATGATACTTTTTTGGGAATGCGATTGTAGTTTAATATTTTTAAAATGAGGTGAGTACAATTCAATGAAATCTTAGGTTCATAAATCATTCCTTTCTCCTTTGTATCTTAGTCACTGTTAACAACTCTCAAAAATATTTCACAATGGTTAGAAGCTGAGAGGGCTTGAAATATGTAAAGTTTCAAAAGCAAAGGTCTTCTGAATGGAATTTTTAACTGTAGGTTCCTTAGGACAAGTATGGCATTGCTTACCAATTTCCAATTCGAGAATCAGGCTGCCTTTGGTTTGCGACATATACAGGGTTATTCACGAGCGTTGTGCCATCGGCGTCGGCGAAGGGTTCTACATGCTAGGGGCATAATAATTAAAAGGCAATTTTTCTTGAATGAAAAAACAATTATCAACCTAAAAGTAAAAGTATAGCACGGTGTTGTAAGCGAAGCCGTTGGTTTTTAATATTTCTTTTACAAAATAAGTCAATTTTTCAGAAAATTGCCCCTCCCATACGATTTTTATTCTTATCTTAACTCAACCTACATGCTCTAGCTTTTTGGCACAACGCTCGTGGATCACCCTGTAGAATATACGGCAAGTATTGAATTCATAAAATTAAAACTTGAGAATTTGATCAAATATGACATTACGATGATAGAGAAGCCGATAAAAATTGGTCCGGCGATTCCGTCCGTCTGTCTGTAAACGCACCTAGAGCTTTACCACTGGTCCGATTGGTTTCAAATTTGAAAATTAGAGGTTTGAGTGAATTCGCGTAGATCAAAAATTAGGGTAGCCAACATACAATTTATTTGGCCAAAAACCAAAAGTATGAATTTTCTCAAGAAAGGGGAGTAATATTTATGTTGATTAATGTTGGGACAATGATTTTTTTTTAATTTAGAAAATCGAAAGTTTCGAAACCATGGTTTTTTTGAGGTCGATACTTAATTAACATTTTTCTTATGAATTTACATGTTTCTATTTCATAATTTAATTTTTTCTAGTTAAGTTTTGGACTGCAAGAGCATGTTTGTTCGACTCAGTCGTGCACATTTTTTTCAGTGTTCCATAGTTAAACTTTGGGTTCTTGGCTTAATATTTGAATTTTAAAAATAAGTGGTTTAAGAGAACCCGTAGGTATAAGGTATTTTTTTGAAATTTTAAAGTAGTTAAAGTGCTCGCATATTTTGAAATTCGCAAAGCTTATCAAGATACTCAGGCATGTCAAACTCGCGGCCCATATCAAATATTTTTGCGGCCCAATCTTAAATTTACAACTTGCAGGTATTTTCCAATTTTGCACATTAAATTTTTCTCCAAACGAGCAACACCGTGGCGTAAATTGTACGCATGCACACACTCAATGAAAACATAAAAATAGCTGTTGGTAAGAATGAGATAGACAAATTTCGTTTAATTTTAAGTGACGATTTTTTTGAAAACTTCTGTGAGGTGTGGAGTTTGTTATATAGAAAAAAAATTGGGAAACAGTCATTCAAGTTAATAAATTTATACTTGGCTTCCTTGTTTGAAGTATTCGTAATAGAATTCTTCATCATTTAAATCAGAATTTTGTAATTGGTTCGGTATATCTTTTTCAAAGCCAAGTGGTAGTAAATCCAAACAAAAATTTGTGATGAACATCGAAATTTTCAAGAAAAGTGGGAACTAGAATACTTTTGTTGTGAAGTGAATAATAAATTAATTTGTTTAATATGCAATCACCACATTTGTGTTCCAAAGTTATACAACATAAGGTAAGGCCTCACTATGAACAACATGAATCTAAATATGACAGCTATGAAGGAATTATAAGGCAACAAAAAATAATAACAAAATAAGACCCATACAAATTTAAATCCTGCTGTTTTGGCCCGTGATAACCATTGAGTTTGACATGCTAGTACTAGATGCACTGTCGAGTAAGACATCAAAAGAACATTTTATTAGCACACAACTTATAAACAGCTTGACTGATTTTCAAGACATTGTTTGTGAGAATGGTGTAGATTCACAATTCAACTTTGCTAGCGAGTTTGACATTTTTCAATTATTGCTTTCGGTTTCGCTTTCTTCGTTTCGAATTCGACCAATTAACGAATTCGAAGGCGAATTTGAAATGCTTGCTGGCGAGTTTAAATTCATTGGCGGATTCACAGGCGAAAGAGTGTTTATTATTATTAACTGGAACATTGGAAGAAATAGTCAAACAAAAAGCGTCAAATCACTGGAATATGGAAGAATTTTTTTCGCTCTGCCGCGAATTCGTTAAGAAGGAAATACGACGCGAGTCGAATTTGAAAGGTCGAATTGAAAACGATCCGCAGCGAATCCCATAATCTAGCCCCTAGAATACCTACACCGTTGATCGTCGCACTATGAACCCTGAATCCGAAAAAAATCGTAAAAAGAATGAATTCCTTATTTAGAAAACAGCTGTTCTGTGTCATATTTTTCGAAATTTTTGAACAAAACATTCGTTCAAGTTTTTAAAGAGTCCCGTTTTATTCCTCAGACAAAGATGGCATATCATGTATTTTGGAATAGATTTTCATACCTCGTAGTAAATATTGGATTGCAATGGACATAGACAAAAGGAGATCGGAAACTGACTTACGTTTTACCCTCCGGATACCTTAAATTTTATTTTACTGTTACCTCGAGTATGTGAATAAATGAGACAAAACAGCAAAAAAGTGAGGTGTTTGGGCCATATTTACTGTGATAGTATTGGTAAAAACACGCATACTGTCGTAGTAACTATAGTCGATAGGTTGTAGCTGTAGGCATTGTCATTTTGACAGCTCTGTTTCCTATTTCCCTTTCAAACTCATCTGTGGCAATGGATGAAGGATTGAGTGTTCTTGATATTATTTTGTGTACCACCTGGACCTGGTAAAGAAAGGAATGTGGTTTTTTTTTGTATTTTATTTAAAATTATCCACTCTTAACAGAATGACTAAATGTACGCCTATGTGTTCACAAATCGAAGAAAAGCCTTATCCACGGGGTCAATTTCCTATCTGTGAAACTGTTAAATGATAAGTTTTATCACACTTTCACTAGATATAAATTCGATTCAAAATTCAAACATTATCATTTGATAAATTTCTTATCAATTTATCATTTAGTACTTTTTAGTAAAATCATTCACAGTAATTTATCATAAAAAGTTAGAGAATCGCATTAAGCGAGTTCATGAAAATAAAAAAAAGGAAAGTCTCTGTGAAGACTGAAATGATAAATTTTCTATCATTTCACATTTTCACAGATCGGGAATGGACGCCAGATATTTTCCCAAGAGGCCAAGAAAGTTGTTGTCGTTTAAAACAAAAACCCTTTTTTCGAGATCTAAAAACTCGTATTGTCGTATCCAGTACTTGTCCAAAAAGAACTTCATAATTTAAGAAAATGTGGTGTATTTCCTCTATATCAAAAAAAAATCGTATTGGTAGGTACATATCGTTATGAAATTTAACTATTTGAAATCTAAACTATTGAAGGTAAGTGAATTTGAAAATTTCAATAACATGTTTCTCTTTATCCTAGTCTAGCTTGCTTGTTCCAATGTTTTCAATTAAACAAAAAAAAAAAATACCTTTAAAATTTTAATCTAATCTAATTCTTTCTCTTAAAATAAGCTCTTAAATTTTAAATAACCGCAAAGTCTACAAACACAAATAAATAATATAAATTACATGTTCTAAAAATACAAAAACAAAAACAAAAAGAAAACAGTATGTGCCTGAAATTTATGACAAAAAAAAGAGATAAATAATACAAAGCAATAACAAGAAATAGAATGAAGAAAAAAGAAACAATACAATTTAACAAATTTGATTTATTTTAATAACTATCAGGATATTTTTGGATATTCATAAAAATTATAAGAACAACCTGTGCAGCGTAGATATTTATAAACAGGACACAAAGTAACCACTCAAGTATAGAAAGAGGTTTGTATTTTTTGAAGTAATAAGAGTTAAACTCAGTAAAATAATATGTACTCAATAGTATACATAAAATGTATTTTATTATAATGCTTATTAATAAAGTTAACGAATTATAATAAAAATCAGTATTTTTATTGATTATATTAACGTAACATTTTTCCTTGGTGTCACTGTACACGGTTCAACCATCCCAATACCTTGCATCACTGATTTTCAAACTGTACTCATAACTTTTCCACAAAGTTGTTTGTAACGTTGTAATAGAGAATTGTTGAATTTGGATCGCTTATGGCAATTGTGATACTGAAAATATGAAATTTTATTAAAATTGAAGTTTTACAAAAAATTAACAGTTATTTACCATTTGCCTTCCATATTTAATTTTCTCTGAATCTGCGCTAATTCATTCATATCCAATTCATCACAACTTGAAGCTGGTAAAATATTTTTGACATCATCATCACCCTTTTGTACCCGAAAATAGATCAAATCTAATTCCTTGTCATAAAACTGTTCCAAGGAGTTAGTTTTATCATCTGCAAAGAAAGCACTTGAAACATGAAAATCAAAAAATGAACAACCTCAGAAATTAACCTTCTTTCAAGTCAAGATAAACTATACTCGCAACAGCACATTTTAATTCGTTGTGACAACCCAAAGTTTGAAAGCCTCTGATCTAAGAAAAAAGTGTGGATTTAGTTTTATATTTACTGTCGGTAAGGCAGTTTCGTTTCGTATACCAAATCGATGGAGCTCATTTCACTCACACACAGCTACTTGCTGTCAAATGAGATGAGAAAAGAGAAAATGTATCAACAAAACAAAAGCAGACAAAGAAAGATGTTTTTTTTTTTGTATTTTTAACACAATTCAAAATCAATAAATGTTAACAAAATTGTTGGTTAAAGAGTACATATCTATTGAAAAATCGATACGAGCAATCAAGTTGAACAGAGCCACTATGTAGATACCAAACTACACTGAACAAGAACACAAGCTAAATAAAAATAAGAATGACATGACCGTAGAATACAAACAAACTTAAGCAGTTGTACAGTGAGGCAGACATGAGATTGTAGGCACAAAAACAGAATTATTAAAGTATGTCTGTTCCTGTTGATTGTGAGTTGTGACATTTTATGGTGTATCTGCATTTTTATTTCTGCAAAAAAAAATGATGCATTAAAATCATACTCGTTCAATAGAGAGGGAAAATCAAAATACAGAACATCTTGAAGAATCAAGATTATAGGAAAGAGGAGAAATCAAGATCAAGATTATGGTAAGGAAGAACAGGTTCAGCTTGATTATAGCACATTCTTCTGGATTTAGAAGTTCCCATAACTTGCATATATCACGTAAGCAGTGAATAGCTTTTTTTCAGCCCCAAGAACTTTTTTTTATAATATGCACACACTCAAGGATTTTTGTTCTCTTTTTATGCCAAAGCACAGTGCGAGCGTTAGGGAAAGTGGGATAACATTGGTCTTGAATTCCTGAACATTGCAGTGCCTGGGGAATACAGAGTGTGGAAGAGAGCTTCACATTCGCATAGTACGGCTAAAGAACGATTCTCTGATCATGACCGTACGTCCGAAGTTGGGCTCGAGGGTGAACTGATGGGCATTCCTGGAGGCGCGGATATTACGGTTGAATATCTTAAGGGGAGGAATGCAGCTGGCGGTAAAAGAGGGTGAGGCATGAGACATTACGTCGATGTTCGAGTGACGTAAATGTCTCAACGATGGTATGGTCACCAATCATTTTAAATGCTTTTCTCTGGATTACTGTCCAAAAGACTTAATTACGTTACTGGAGCACCAGTCCAAACATGGGAGTTGTACTCAAGCTTTGGACGTATACACATAAGTTTTACAGATATTAACCAGATCAGAAGGCGAAACAAATTCTTGCATCGTCTTAAAAAACCTAAAAATCTTGCGGCATTTTTGGCGACATCGCATATGTGATCATTCCAAAAAAGGGGGTCGGTGATACAAATACCGAGAATCTCGAGATGTTCAGTTTCACTGATGCAAGTGCCACTCATGGACAGTGGCAAGGGGGGTATATCTCGCTTCAACGATACAAGACAGCATTGAGTTTTCGAAGCATTAAAATCTAATCAGTTTTTTAACCCCCATTGTACAATGCTGTTTAAGTCGCAGTTTAATGAGCTTGTCATATTTAGCCGTTGCAGTTCCACATCCGAAGAGGAGGGATGTGAGTCTGGGAACGAATATGAAAAGCTAAGGTTACTATCGTCAGCGAAACAATGAATTGGATTAGAAGTTACAGACAAGAGATCATAAATGAAAATGAGAAAGAGGTTCGGAGACAAAACGGAGCCCTGGGGCACACCAGCATTTATTTTGTGGGTTTCAGTCTTGAACCCGTCCAATACAACTTGTATAGAACGATTCGAAAGAAAGTTTCTAACCCAACGAAGGAGGGGACTCATCAATACCGAAACCACGCATTTTCGATAAAAGAGAATGGTGCCAAACTCTATCAAATGCCTTTGAAATATCAAGTGCAACAATCTTACTTTCTCCAAAACGATGAAAAAGATTAAACCTTCAAATCGCCAGTGGACCTGTTGCTGCGAAAGCAGTACTGCCGGTCATTAAGAAGCTTTCGGTCTTCGAGATATTTCTTGAGCTGATAATTTATCAGCGTTTCCATGACCTTAAAAAGAAGGGAGGACACATTTTCCTCAAGTTTTTGAAAACTGCATTACAATTTTTTTTTCTTTTGAAGATGTATGGATGTAACACTTTTGATGAGTTCCAGAGCTCGAAAACGTATAATCTGAAGTATCGTTCTGGAAAAGCATTGAGCGTTTCATCCACGCTCAACCATTAAAAATATAGACATTTTCTGAGAAAATATTATTTCTGTAATATGATTAGGGATAACCTCAAAAACTAACCATAAAACTTTGAGAAATAAAAATAGTTTAGTTTCGGTCTCTCACAGGTACCAAAGTCATAAATCCTTCTCGGAAAATAGGTCAGTCAACATCCAAGCAAATTTCCATATTAATTTCTTTTTTTGGATCCCGCCCTATCTCTTTCTTCTCCAAATCATGACGTCCATTAATCGTATGGTTTGTCCTAAATTACGAATCCATCAACCTGTGTTTGGAAACGAAAGACGCAAGAAATCAAAAAAAAATTCTAACAAACTTAAGCGCATAGCTCCATTTCGTCTCCATTACAAAATCATTACGTTGCCGAAGGACTACTTGTTCTAAACGGACGGTTTCTTCTAAGGTACTGGCATGGCACTGCTGTATAAGCTCCACAAGCAAAGCAAAAAAAAAATATTATCTCAAAGCACGTGAGCTCATTAGATATGCCAGTTTTCCGCATCTTTCGTTTTATTCGTCGGTCGGTCGTCGACCGTCAGTCGTCGTCGTCGTATAGTCATCGGTCGGGATGCCATATAGCCAAGGGCGAGGTTGTCCGCCCATCTCTTTGTTTGGAATCGAAATTTAATTGCAATTTGAATATGCTTATCTGATGATGATGATTGTGGTGGGCGATTAAGGACGGTAAGAAGGACAATATAAACGATGCGATGGCCAATGGCAGGCAACATAATGATCCTGAATCTGGGACTGGGCGCTCGATATCTGATTCCAATTCAAGCGAAGGCAACCGATGATGTTTGGACACAAAACAAAAAACGAACAAAAACTCTGATGACTCTGACTCTGATTTATGGGACAAAAAATGTTTTCCTCGATTTGTCCTGGAGGGTTTTTTTTTTCTTGAAGTCTTCTTCTCCATTCCCCAATTGATTGAAGCAAAAAAGTAATTTTATTTTCAATTACGATTGGGGCGGGGGTCCTGATGGTGTCCTGTGTCCTTTGGTAACGTAGATGTGATGTTTATTTCTTGTGTTTTATGGACAGAACTCATTAGAAGTGGTGTCGGTCGTGTATACCTTCCAAACAAACCGAAATCAGGGGTTCAATATGATGTACGTGTGGAATCTTACAGCATAGACAAGGGCTTCGTCAATAGGACATCGTCATCTAGGAAGTTGATAGTCGTGTCCATTTTTAGCTTTAATTTTCCGGTTTTTATTTATTTATGTGTTTATTCTTTTTCCTCCCAAGGGATGGCATACAACTTCACTACACTTTGACATTTGACTTCTGTGAAGGGAGGTTAGTTTGATTTAAGAGCTTGCTGCTATGCACTTTGTGTGTCAATGTTAAAGATGACTGACGGTTAACGATTGACGGACGACGACTGACGACGATGGTAGACCAGGACCAACATCATAAATCCTTAAGTGCTTTTCGTAATTCCTGGTTTTGTTGGATCACACATTTGCTTTTGATGTTTGTTTTTCAATCATCCATGATGTTCCCATTAAAGATGTCACTTTGACTCTTGACCTGCATGTGGGTGACATTTAAATGTATGTCCTGTCAGTTCCATTTTAAGAGAGAGGGAGAGAGAGAGAGAGAGAGAGCTACCTTGAGCCTTGTAACCGCAATAAACTAGGGCTCCATTTCTGTTCTTAGATGAAGGGGACATAGTCCCGGCTAACATTGAACGACGGTTTATTGTGTTGTTCAGCGAGAGGATGATAGATATTGTAGCCGTGGGAATGAATTGCTTTCCTGTTCCCAGTCACTTGGCTACTTTTTTGTCCTCTATTTGTAGAGGAACTTTTAGTCATACTCACATCAAATACTCGTAGAGTGTACAGTGAGCAGAGCCCCATCACATCTATTTGTACATTTAGTGGCAAAGTAGAAGGAGAGAAAGGAGCTGGCACTTATTGTGGAAGGTTAATAGGATTGTTGGGGATGAATTTATTCATTTGGGTCTTAACTTCCCATGTGATGATATGCGGGTGTAAGGGCAACAGAATTTTTCTTCATCCATTCTGTTTCTGTCCATCCCTACCTGTCCATATCAAAAGATCTGAAAGCTAAAAAAAAGGTGTGAAATTAGGTCAGTGGGTAATTCGAACGATTTTAATGAAAATATTAATTTAACATTCAACTGGGATTTCTAAGGATTTGCATGAATAAAGAGAAGGAGTAGATTAGCAAATTATTTTGTTTCTTAATTAAATTCACTCATGAATTGGAAGAGGAAGAGTGCTATTCCCCTTAAAGGGGTGTTAATTGTGAGATAGAAAAATTGTAGCAGTATTTTTTCAGTGAGAAATTTTTAGAAGTGTCCATTTGTGTCAGCTTTAATGAACACTCTCTCTTTGTTCAACTGAAGCCACGATAGCATGATACTACTTGAATCGTTGCAAAATTGAGGTTGTAGGCGACTTGAAATAGCGATTTTTTGCCGAAGTATCTCAATATTATGTTCATCAAACGTGACATTATGGTTATAAAGAAGATCGTCTGTTTGTATCTCTGTCTTCGTTTCTGCAACTTTTAAGAATTCGTCGATATCGAGAGAAATTAATGGTTTTATAAAAATAAATAAATAGAGTGGCACGACAGCTCTTGAAGAGCCAAGGTCTGAGTGGCTTACTCTCATCAACAATTCTCTGGGTGCGTGTGAAGAATTGAGGGGACCTACAATTTAACGCCGATTCCGAACGGCAAAGTTGAAAAGCACTTTTTCATGAAAAATTGATATCTACTCTTAGAAGTTGTGTCAGTTCTTCGTAAGATGAAATAAAAACTATGGGCACGAGTAGGACTAAAACCCACGACATTCTGCTTTGCAGCCAACGCACCTAACAACTAAGCTACGGACACTACAAATGGTTTTATAGAAATCTTTATCAAGATGTGATGAGCAATCAAATTAGGTAGTTCTCGGTCGCACCACTGCACTGGAAGCCTCCATCTAAAGTGTCACCGAAGTGTTTGATGGATTTATTTACCTCTAGGGCATAATTTTCTTTGAAGTGAGGCACTTTTGAGTTGGTTGTACCTTACTTACTTTCTTACTAAGGTGGCGCTACAGTCCGTTATGGACTTCGGCCTCAACCAACAGTCTCCGCCAGATATCTCGGTCCCTAGCAAGCTATCTCCAGTTTTGCACTCCAAGTTGATTGAGGTTCTCTTCCACTTGAGTGCACCACCTGAGTCGCGGCTTCTCTCTAATTCTTCGTCCCTTGAAAATGGTGTCAAAGCTTACTGGGCTGGAGCATTGTTGTCCATTGGCTCTATATGACCAAGCCATCTGAGTCGCTAGACCTTGACTCTTCTGTCTAGGTCCGTGTAGTTGTACAACCCGTTAAGCTCACTGTTGAATTTCCTCCTCTCTCCATCAATGCACAGGGGCCATAGATAACCCGGAGAGCTGTATCCTTAGTTGATCGAGATAGGGCCTTGACACTCATAGCCTTTGCCCAAATAAACAGCGATTAGCAAGAGTTATTCTTCGTCTGATCCTAGTGCTGAAGTTATTGCACGTTTAATAGCGTAGCCTAGGTAAATAAAATCCTTTACTACGTCGAAGTTATATGCATCTATTGTGACGTTCTGTCCGAACCGTCGATGTTTGATGTCATTCCTTGAAGATAGCCTTTTTTGCCGTATCTGTCTCACAAAGACGCTGTGTTCCGGCATACTCGAGATGTTGAACTTTTGGAAGATGCTGCCTCTGGTGTTGACTGTTAGAGTTTTGCACTTTCTTTTCAAGAACATTGTTAAAGAAATCGCATTACAGTGCATCGCCTTATCTAATTCGTTGATCGACATCGAAAGCTCGTTGCCAACCTTGATGGAACAGCGCGATTTCTCTATCGTCATTTTGCACAAGCGAACGAGCTTGGCTGGGATGTCAAAACTAGACATAGCTGTACACAGTTAGTCTTTGTAGATGCTGTCATAAGTGTCCTTAAGATCAATTAAAAGGTTGTGGGTGTCGATTTGAAGTTCATAGGTTTTTTCCATAGTCTGCCGTAAAGTGAAAATTTGGTCGATGTTTGACTTTCCTGGTCTGAAGCCATGTTGATAAGGACCAATCAGATTACTGACGAAAGGTTCCAGAGAGGATTTTATAAGCGATGTGAAGGAGGCTGATTCCTCTGTAGTTGGCGCAGTTTGGAGAATCTCTTTTCTTTAGGATCGGGAAAACAATCGGGCGTGCATTCTTCCGACCACTTCTAGATCATTGCCTGCTGCTTTGAACAGCTCGGTAGCTAGAACATATGCTCTAGCGGCTTTGTTGGATTTCAGCTATGATATTGCCGATTTCACTTCGTCTAGGTCGGGTTCACGGAATTGTTGGCTATCCTTAAGTCCAATGAATGGCTCCTGCCTGACGGCGGGACTCTGTTCGTCTTTGCCGTTATACTATCTACAGAAGGAGTCCTTCCAATCAGCATTGACTGCGGTTCTCTACTATGACGTTCCCTTGCTCAACTTCTTGATTAAATTCCTGCCCTACCAGAATTGCTGCCTAGTCTGCATATGCAAAAGTTGCGTGCTGCTTTAAAACTCTTAGAAGCTAATCAGTGAATCAAATGAATATTACGGAAGTGTGGACCCCTGCGGTACACTGTGACTGCAGCTCCTTTGCTGATTCAATGAACCGCCGGCTTTGAGTTAAAAAGTCCTATACCTATGAGGTAATTCTGTGTTTATTTTTAAAGTGTTCCTCTTATGCCGATTCTATAAAAATAGTTTTCCATGTTTTTTTAAGACACGACATGTCAAATTTTTTACTAGAGTCTACGGGCTTTACCAGTAGGTACGTGATAATTACTATTGGCTACCAAGTCGGTTGTTTGAAAACTTCATATTTTCTTGAAGTATTTTTCAACAATATGCAAGATTGTAATGGGTCTATAGTTTTAAATTTAATTCTTTTAGATATGACCAGTAACTGATGTCCTTATGATTTTGGAAACGACACCTTTGGGCTTATGCAATATGAAATCAGAAGGCAATTTCCAAATTCTATCTTAAACCTTATTAAAAGAACAATTGTGAACCTATAATATACCTACTGTTATGGGTTTTAGTGAATTAAAACTGTTGAAAATTGAAAATCGCATCAAATTTAATTCCATTGGTATCTCCCACTGTTCATTTAAGCCATTAAAAACCAGAAAATCACCTACTTTACCACTTAAGAACTACAATTATTTAACCATAAAGTCCATTATTCCATCCCATAATAATCTTTCATCATAAAACTCGGTTTGTAGGAAAAAACATTAAAGCAAACAACCCTAAGTCCTCAACACTTCTACATTTTATGGACTGAACAGCCCCTAAAAATAAAAAAAAAAAACAACTCGAATTATTCGTTCATCGAAAAACTTAACTATAAATAACAGAGAAAGGCCATCTATTCGAAATTGGATACAGGAAGAGCACCAACCAACACTTCTACCATTCATACTTATTTATATAGTGAACATTCGAATGAAGAGCCTTTAATTAAAAATCCAAGCGCACCAAAAGTAAATACCATTTGTCAAAGCTTCAGTTTCAGTAGTTGCTCGCAATATCCGCATTTTCCGCATTTGGCTATACTACTTCGAAAAAAAAATCCCATCATCATCATTAAACGAACATTGTCAGAACGTGGAAGTATTTTCGAGGCTTGCAAGCCAAACAGAAGCTTTCGTAATAGTAGAGGAGTAGGCGGACAGCAGTGAAGTGAATTTATATATATTCAGAAATGGCAAAGCCAACACTCCAGCTAAATGCGAATATGAAACTCTGTAGCTAATTACAAATTAATTAACCATTGACGTCCTTTAACCCACCAACTTGAGTCCCTATATCCTGTACAACAGTGATGCTATCAGAGGCAGAATATAAGCTTAGAATGCTTTCAACAGCCAACACCCACACGCACATATAGAACAGTACTGAATCCCTTATACCTAATAACACAAACTTTGAGGGTTTTAGTTTGGAAAAGAGTACATTTTTACGACTTCACGGCTGATGGCTGGAGGCTGGAATTTATCCAAAGCCTTATCCCAGATCCTGATTATAATCAAATGGATTTTAGTGTGCAAATTACTCTTTGTCGAAAGTGGCAACGGACGGGGAACGAAAATGGCTAATTGAAATTCTCGCACATAAATTCTGGAACCACTCCAAAATGACGCTGGCACGCAGTCAAAGCGCATACCCTGTCTCCGTGTCGGCATGGCACCCAGCCATCCATGCATCGGTTGTCGTCGTTTACCTTTTGCAATGAAGTGAATGTTGTACTGGTTATTGCATGCCAAAGCAGGCAGCCAATGCCATTTGCGGAAGGTCGTCGTTGTGATGTTCCTTCTTCGCACTGTACACTTTGTTTGTGCCTTTCATTGTTCTTGGACTTGAACTTCAGTTATTTGATGGTCGATATAATCGAATCGATGTTCGACGATTAATAAAGATATGCAGGAAGAACTGGTCCATGGGGCAACATTCACTTCGACAATCCAGTTCCAATTAGTTAATGCTCTAGATTGCCAGGAAGGCAGGTTGATGGTCAATGTGCGTCTGTCGTCGCTTCACTCTGGACAACAAAGTCATCAATGAAAGTCCAATCGATTGTCTGCGGCTACTGAATTATCTCTCAAGGTCATCTCACGTTTGCTTTGTTTTGTTTTGCTTCCGTCAGGATCGGCATAAAGATGATTTAGTATAAAAGTGTGTCCATCGCTCTAGAATGGTATCAGTTACAGTTTGCTTACATTCAAGTACAGACCTTCTTAACCAAACAAAACCCTAAATCAAGATGTTCAAGTTGGTAAGAATCAACTCACAAAAGACCTCAAAATTATTTTTGACTTTATGATCTTTTGCTTTCTTAGGTGGTACTTTCTGTTATCCTTGCCGTTGTTGCAGCCAAGCCCTCTGCTATTGTCTATTCAGCACCTGCAGCGGCTGTTATTCATGAGCCAGCTCATCTCATCACACACGAACGTTCATTGGAAAAAGTTGGCGATGTTGTCGAAAGTGTGCCCACAGCTGTTTCACACCAAAGCTCAACAATTGTCCATGACCGCGCTAACGTTGTGACTCCAATTGTTGCTCCAGCCATTAAGACTAGCATCACTCCAGCCATCCGATCATATGCTGCACCAGTTATTGCCCATCAGCCACTTCTGCAATACGCTCTGCCATACAGTTATGATTATTTGAAATCGCCTTTGTACAAGTCGTATGTGCCATCGGTGCCTTTGGTGTACTAGAGGATGAGACGAAATGAGCAAAAGTTTAACTGACACGATTGTATTTAAGAGAAATAAAAAAAATTACAATTTTGGAAAAAATGGCTTTTAATTGGTTTTTTGGTTTAAAATGAAATGAGTGAAATGTTGTACAGAAAATTGAAGGCAAAATACTTTATTCCAATTCTCGGCTATAGAGTTATTATGAAAACACTATTTCTTTCGATTACTGTTTACTGCCTTCAGAAAATATCCGGCGAATTCAAATGGCCAGATCTCTGAATTTTCCCCAGCAAGCGTATTTCAAATGATGCACGAAAACAAAGATCTGTTTCCCCTCCATCAGTCTCTGAAAACCGGAGGTAAAATCATGGACCTGGAAATTTAGAAAGGAAACATGTTTCCGAGTACATATTCCCCAGTAAGTGAACGTGCTGACCTACACCTTCTTGTGGTACATCTGAGAGGCTCTTGTCAATTTATTGGCATGAACCTGCGGACGTAGGCAGCTTTAGTCTAATGGAATTAACGGATTGGAGCACTACGTATGATGAAGATTAATGTGATCCTTAAAAGATAATATATCTAAGTACATATATATTAAATGAAGAAATACGATCAACGAGTATCGAATGTGGATAAACGTTAATGAAATTAGACGCCCTGTTGGGTGTGCCGCTTGAATGGCTGGTTCATCCCTTCGATCAATGTGGATATACTTGACATAGAGTGAGCGGTGTACCTCATCCGCCAGTTGGATAAAAGCTGCAATACAACAAAAGGTAAAAAAAAAAGCCCAGGGGCAATTGGGTACCGCGGGTGGTGAGGATTTGCCACCTCACTAGTGGGATGGACCTTCGCGGGAGTTGTGGTTGTCTGAGTTTGGCCTCAGCTGCTATTCGCAAATCACGGTTTACGGCTCTTCTTTCGGTGACTGAAAGTTAAATGCAGTTTCCGTGACCGGACAACGGCTCTTCCATCAGTGACTGAAGGTTGAGTGCGGTTCCGTGTGTTGCATATGAATAGTAATCTATAATCAAACCAAGATGAATAACGGCTGGCACTAATTCAATTGGTACTGGTGTGAATCTAGATGCAAGGTGCTTTTGCATGCTGGTGGATCATCAGAAAGAGGTTTAGTGTCCTCTTAAAAAAAACATAGTGACATTGCTGACTTCGGTTGGAAACTGTCACACCGACAGTGTGGATAGGTCCACCGTCAGATAAGGCTTAATTGCTAGGTTCTGTCGTATAATCTTTCTGGCTTCAGTCTCTGAAAGTCTGGTTACCGAGTTGTGATCAAAAGACCACTTTTGTTGGTTTTCGTCCTTAGCTAATTGTAATCCCATAGAAAGGATACCTTCTGATGCAAAGATGTCCACAACAAGAGGTCGGAATTGAGTTTGGCTTTAAGAAGTTAGCTCAGGAGAATTAGAACTATAAAATATGTTGAATATGGCGAAATTGATTTCTTGATGATTATCGAAAAAAAACATGAGTAGGTCTCCTCGAACTCGAACATTTTCACGCAATTTCAAATCGATATTATTCAAAATTTTTCTCGAAACAGTTATGCAACTGTACATCAAAATAAAGGCTTACAAGTATTCTGTCAGCCATTGAAAACCAATAATTTTTTCAGCTCTCTGTTATAAAGTTATCCATTTTGCGGTTACAAAAATATAGAAATGGAATTCGACATCTGTCAAACTTAGTTCTTTAACCATTTCTTTTTTTTTTCAGTTGAAAGTGTGACATTTACGAAAATGTGATTAACTATCGCACAACGCATAAAAATTGTTAAGACCTAACAAAAATGGCCACAGCCACATATCGTGCTGTAAAAGGAGACTATGGCTTACGCATGCAATTGGCAAATTGTGAAGAAATTTGAAGAGACTGGATAAGTGACAGAGAAAGGAAACTCTCGAAACTGCATTAACTACATGGGCATCAGCCTCCTAAACATCGCCTATAACATTTTTTCTGCAGTTCTATGTGATAGGTTCATATCAGCGGGCCTTAGACCAGGAAAGTCCACCATCGATCAAATATTCACATTGCGTCAGATCACCTACCATCTTTTTATCGATTTTAAGGCCGCGTATGACAGTACCTAAAGAGAAGAACTGTATTAAAGCCATGTCCAGTTTTGGCATTCCTTCAAAACTCATTCGTCTGAGCAGGATGACAATGGAGAACTCACGCGAATGAACTAAAGTCAGTAACGACCTCACCGATGACTTCGATGTCAAAAAAGGCTTTAGACAAGGTGATGCACTGTCATGCGATTTCTTTAATATCATACTTGAACGAATAGTGCAAAACTCCCCGGCAACACATGAGGCACTATCTTCCAGAAGTCTCTGCAACTACTCGCGTACGCTGATGACATTGATAACATTGGGAGAACGCAGGGTGATGTCAACAGTGCTTTTGCGAGTATACAGACTAGAGGCTGAAAAAATGGGTTTAGCGGTCAACGAGGGCAAAACAAAGTATATGCTGTCATCAAAAAAAGACACCCAACACCGACGTCTTGGACAAAACGTCACGATAGATGCATATAATTTCGAGGTATTTAGGGACTTTGTGTACCTTGGCTCCGCTATCAACACGGACAATGACATCAGCGCCGAGATCAGACGAAGAATAACTTTTGCTAATCGCTGTTTCTTCAGGCTTAGAAAGCAATTGAGTAGTAAAGCTCTCTCCCGAACAACTACGGTGATGCTCTATAAGGCCTTCATCATCCCCATCCTGCTATATGGTGCAGAAGTATGAATCCTGTCAAAAACGGATGAGATCACCCTAGGCCGGTTTGAGAGAAAGTTCTACGGAAGAACTATGGTCCTGTCTGCATAAACGGTGAATGGAGGAGAAGATTTAACGATTAACTGTACGGGCTGTACAGTGACACTGACATAGCTAAAAGAGTGAAAGTCCAAAAACTCAGATGGCTTTGTCACGTGGAGAGGATGGACACCAATACTCCGGCCCGTAAAATATTTGCCCCCAGAGGAACGAAGCAATAGAGGAAGACCAAGTCTCAGGTGGCGCGGCGCAAGCGGTTTCAACAAGACGGTGCCTCATGCCACACAACTCGAGCGAATATGACTTTATTGCAAGAGACATTTCCTGGCCGCGTAATTTCTCGTCGTAGCGATATCAAGTAGCAACCAAGGTCATGCGATTTGACACCACTGGACATTTTTTCGTGGGGTTACACGAAATACTGTGTTTATGCAGATAAACCTTTAACTCTTGAGCACTTAAAAACCAACATTCGTCAAGTTATGGCTGAAATACCACCCAACATATGTCAAAAAGTGGTCGAAAATTACATCAAAGAATCGATGCTTGCAACAATTTCGTGGTGGTCATTTAAATGATGTAGTGTTTCGCACATAATGTCAGCGTTCAAACTTTATAATAAAAAAGAAATCATGAATAAAAAATTGTATTTGTGTTTTATTTACATTTACTTTTGAAACCGCAAAATGGATAACCCTGTAGCTAATTCCAGAAAACATCGAAACATTTACTTTCCCTTCATGTGACCTTAAAGTACTCATTTTTTATACGAAAAAACATCGTAACCTACACATTTGCCAATGAACCAATGCAATTTAAAATCCTTTCGGATTTTAACCGCCTCTGCGCCGACTGGCCTCGCGACGCCTGCCCGTTTACGGCCATTAAGTTCTTCAGGGTCAATTCACATCAAACAAAACGAAAACCCTCTGAACCTATTATAAGTCTCGTGTTTCGGCTGATATCAATGCAAAAGTGAACAAATTACCATCATTATACAGTAATCAGCTTTCCCCAGTTAATCCGATTGTTTACTTTTTGATCTGAAATTAAAATATCAGGTGAATATCATTAACATAAATCGAGGTCAAGCCGATAATATTTTACAAAAACAAACAAAAAAGTCTTATTTGTCTCTGATGGCCAAGACAGAGAGTGGAAAAATGAAATCCGGATGAAAAAGAAGAATCCTTTTCTGACCCTTTTATAATTCATCCTGTCCTTCAATCTCTGTGAGTCTGTGTTATGTAGAGGTAATCCCCTTTGTCAGTTTAGCGGCCGTAATTACTCATCCATTATCCAAGTCTTCTTCCACTTTTTTCAATATGGGATCTCGCCAACACAAAAATCGAACAATAATCCTGATAAATTCACTGCCATCACGGATATCGTTCCTCGTGTTTTTGCCCAAAAAAAAAAAAAAAAAATGCGGAACCAAGATTCATAAATGGTTTCAAATGGGTTGCTTAAAAATGTTGACGAAGTGATTCTGCGAACGAGTGCGGCTTTGAGTGATAAATTAAGATTCCATAAAGTGCCTTTAACCGACTGCTGCCAAAAATGTCACAAGTAAGAAATTAAACCACTGATTGCCAGAGAGACGTACAGAGAGAGAAACAAAGAGAGAAAAACCAAAGGACACGAACGAAGAAAATGGAAAATGGTTTTGTAATCACCGATGAAGAACGCTTCCTCCATTCATCCTGAATCGATTCGATTGTCATTTAATAAAACTTTGATCCTTTGCTCTCTTCGACCAGTTTGTATTGCGGCAGTGTCCTTTTTTATAATAACGAAAATTCATCAAACGAAGATGAAGGATGTACTCATCCCACTTGTACCATGTCGACTATTGCCTGCCCGCCCAATGATGAAAGATTCAACAAAAGGATCGAAGGTCCTTGATATCGAAAATATAAATAAAAACAATATGGCTCTGTGTTTTTTTGTGTTTCTTCCTAGTTTGAGTGGGGGTGCCAAAGAGTCGAGGTGGGAAGTTAAAGTTTATTGATAATTAATGACAGGGGGAGAACTCAACAAATGCGTATCATTTGGATGAGTTGGAATATTTGCTCTCGATTTTTCATTTTTCCTCACGAAAGCAGAGTTGATGGTTGCGAAATGCCTCCATTTGGAGGGTGGCAATTTCTTATAGCGAAAATATCCTGTTTGGGGGGAAGCTTTCCCCCAAGGTGTAATTAACTTTTTTTCTTGACGCTCATGAGTATCTATGGTGATGTCGATTTGATAGCACAGCGGAATTTGTTTGTCATTTTGGGGGCGGCAATGTCCTTTTTGCGAGGCGCTAGCTGTTTTGGTTTCTTTTTTTTTTATGCTATAGAGGAGGGAGTGGTTGTGTTTTAGATGGTGGATTTTCAGTAATCTACAGCGCCATGGCGTCACAAGAAAATTGCCAGATTTAATTGAAATTTTTTTGTTCCTTATTTGTTTTCTGGGTTTATCCTACTAATGGATTTGAGACATTTTTTTGGGTGCTCCAAAAGTGCTTCAATGTTTGTACAAACTTCTTGTATCGACCGAAGGGTAGGGCGTGGTGATTTTTTTTCTTATGAAATTAGAATTTGGACAACCGTGATGTGATTGACGTTGGGGTGGGTCCAGATTTAAATCATTAATTTGTCGTTGGGTGTAGAAGACGGATAAGGCTTAAGTAAGGATGTTGTACCGAAGGATGGAAGCCTTAGTTAACGGAATAATTAGATTAAGAATTTTTTGGAAGAATCTCATTAAATTAAAAATTGTTTTACAAATTAGGGAACAATTTAAGCTCTTAAGCAAATAGATACCGAAAGAAATTGCATCAAAATAAGCCAAAGGAAAGATGCATAACAGAAGAGGGAAATTTGTTTAGTTTATAGACGAACAAACACTGTTAATGATGAACGAACAATCTCATCATCAATCCCCCTTTGGACATTAATAGGTATTCCATTTCTAATCCACTTCAAATCTGTTTGTCTGCCTCAATGGGTATCTAAACATCAAATTTAAACTTCAACTGAAAGTCAAAGCCAATGCAATCCCCCAACCAGACAGTTCTTAAACCAGAGCACAAGCTAAATTGTCTGACTCTCTCCCTGTCTCAACGGACAGTACCTAAACGTTGTAATTAAATCCGGCCAACAAGTTGGAAATCCTTTCCTATCAGCATCACCACATAATCCCTTGACTATGATGCATTATGTTTTCATGACACTCTCCTTGAAGATTTTCTCTTGATCCTGAAATGTTTTGTCGGTTGTAAGGATCCATAGCTTTAGCTGCTCCTGCAGTTCTTCCGGTGTGGTAATGGTGCTTTTTTGAAAGGATTATATTTTTCCATGTGCTGGACTCTGGCCTTATAGAAGATGTCATCGTTTAGAGAAGAGTGAAATTACTTGAGCTTACCAACTAGTTTCACATAGCTTTTGCAAAACAAAACATAATCAATTGACCAAGACAAAGTTTTATAGTGTTTGTGCTCGGCTGGAGCACCACAAATCCATAGATTACCAAACATGGCTTCCAACTGTGACTTTGTGAGTCTTATGTTTTGCAATTGTTTGCATAAAGCAAAAACTCATCTCTCTCCCTCTGTATCTGGCAAATAGGATATCATATGATTTTATTCAATTAGGAAAATTGCCCTTAAACAATAGAAATCAGAATATTTCTTGTTTTTATACTTTTTTTGAAATGAAAATGACTTCAAAATGAAAAAGGAAATTTGAATCCTTTCGGGACATCAAAGGAAACCCAAGAACATGACACATGATGTAACCGAATTGAAATGGAAGAAATAGTTTTAATTCTATTTTACAGTAAATTGGAAACATACATTTTCGGCAGTTATTGTGTCTAGAAAATCATTTCCAAGAAAACAATTACAACAAATGAAATGGAATGGTAACTGAGACGGGTCGATGCATTTGAAATTGAAGTTTAATTGAATGCATTCGATTATACATAGCTATATGCCTATTAATCAAGAATAAGAATTTCAAATGGGCAAATATGTATACAGTCGTGTGCAGAAAAATTGTGAGAATTGTTATTAAAATTTTGTTTACATACAAACTAAAAATACTAATACTATTTGCACGTCGTTAATTTTGTTAATGAGAAATTCGCATTATATGCAAATTACTCACCAAACTTATCATTAAAATAAGTTTGCATGACAAATATAAAGTAAGGCAGCCAAATAGCAAAACCTGAAAACCTTAAAACCCAAAAACGATAAAACCCAAGAACTCGAACACTACATTGCCCAAAACCTCGGAAACCTGAATCCCTGGAACCCCAACACCAGAAAGACCATTAAACATGAAAACTAAAAACCCGTGGAGAATCCAAAAACCCGTAAACCCAAAAACTTACGAACCATAAAATCTAAAAGTTCAAAAATCTTAAAAACCAAAAATATGGGAAAGCCTCAAAAAATAAAACCGCGAAAACTCAAGAACTCGAAAACCAAAATACCCAAAAACTCGAAAACCCAAAACACGAAAATCCATGAAATCCAAATCCGGAATGCTAACAACCGAAAAACCTGAAACCTTTTAGCCCGAAAACACAAGTACCTACTAAAGTAAAGACCAAATAACTGAGAAACCCAAGATCTAGAAATCCTAGAACCCAAGAACTCATAAACTCAGAAACCCGAAATCCCACAAAACCCGAAAAAAAAACAAAGCCTTGAAAAAAAAAAACAAAATACAGAAAACCAAAAAAAAAAACCCAAAACTTACAAACAAAAAATGCAAAAAATCGAGAATCGGCTTATTGGAAAACACGTAGTCACAAAAACCCCAGAACATAACAATCAACCAAAAACCCGAAACCCAAACGTCCCCAAATCTCAAAAACCAACATGCTGAGCAACCCGAAACCACGAAAAAAATAAAATCCTGAAAAACAGAAACTCGAAAACCAAAAATCCCGAAAATCTGAAAACTTACAAGCAAACAAAAAGCAAAAATCAAGAAAAAGAAAAACAAGAACACCCAAAAATCGGAAATACCAAAAATAACATAAAAACGAAAAAAAACCCAGGATCTAATAAGCCACAAGAACAAAATGCCAATAACCAAAAAGGCTAAAAAGTAAAAAATTTAGAAAAAGCCAACTAGCTACTTGGACACCGTTGGGCGATAGAGGACTCTAAGGTTTTGAATCTCAATATTACACTAATTCATTGTGTATATTTTTGAGTGCAGTTTTAGAGAACGGAAAAACTATTTTGCACACAGCTATATTGGAAATACAAATGAAGCTAAAAACTAGAAAAATAGTCTGAAAACAATTTATTTTTTATTTTATTTATTTATTTCGAATTAATAGCCCAATGAGATAATCTTTTTGAAGGGCAGTCTTCAATGATAACAATTTGAAATAGTAGTAATATTTAAACAGCGATCAAATTAAAAAGAATAAAAGTTAATTTTTGCAAAATAAAAGGAAGGTAAGGAAAATAACAAAAAAAAAAAAAAACACTTCAGTTGAAAGTCTAAAAAGGAACAAAAACGCTCTCACAAATCAGTTTACTTTTATATTTAGTTCAAATTAAGAATTTATGAATTTTTATTTTTAATGAAAATTTTAGTATTCTTACCGAAGAGTTTTTTATTTAATGTTTTGAAAGAAGAAGGTAAGTTGTTATTTGATGAAATGTGGATAAGATTTGCACCTCTTCATGTATATTTCTGTTTAGCAAAAGACCAGTTGTTGTATGTATCTGGTTCATAATAATGTTATCGCTTCAGGCTAAGTAGCTTATGCTCATAGACAAAGGTTATTGGTAATATATCGTGGGTCTCGTGTATGTATTGTCTTGTTGGATGTCCAAAAATATTTTTTACTTTGTTTTGAACAACTTGTAGCTCCACCATTTTAGTTTTATTAACTGTACCCCAAACTTGGATTCCATAAACGAAAAAAATATTGTTCCTTTAGAGATGTCATCTAAGAAACTACAAATTCTTCTGAAAACTCCGGCAATCTTCGATAGTCTCTGTTCTAGAAAGTCAGCATGAGTTTTAAACTTGAGACCTTGGTCAATATGAACTCCAAGATAGACAAATTCTGTTACTCTTTCAATAAGATTGGAATTGTAATATAAATTTATGTTTGGATTTGAGTAGAAAGTTAGATATTTGGTTTTATTGACATGAGACATTTAATCTTGCTGCGTTTTCTCTTCAAGATCTTTTTCAGATGATGATTCAAAAACTAAGCTAATGTCATCCGCGAAGAGGAAAAATCGTCCATGTAATGCTCTTCGTATTAAATCATTTAATGGTCCTAAAATACTTCCTTGTGGTACCCCGCACATGAGTTCTTGGACATCGGAACTCTTGGAGTTAATGCTTACATATTGTTTGCGGTTTTCTAAGAAGGATTTGCTCCATTTTATTGCCCTGCTACCAAATCCAATCAGTCTTAGATTATTTATCAATATTTTTGAGTGGACTGAGTCAAAGGCTTTTTTTAAATCAATAAATATGGCTGACACTTTTTTCTTTTTTAACATGTATTTTTGAATGACTGTACAGAGGTGCGATGCGATGGATGTATTGGATTGATGACGGAAGCCATATTGTTCATAGCAGTTGCTATGTCATCACATCCTTTTGACTTCGTATTTTTCAAATCTTTTATAGTTGCCTCTTTACCTCTTTAGTTCCTATATCTACATTTTTTAAATACAGTAAAACAAAAGAAACCAAGTGAACTTTCGCACATCACTGTAAAAATCATTACAGCACTCATACTTTCATTATACAGCCAATTTCCAATTGAAATCGAATTCGGACCCGGTTATTTAATTTAATTAAGACCGACCCCCTTGTGGTTGAAGTGAGCACCAAAAGGGTGTTAGTTTTGGTTCGCCCGCCCCCTCCGCAGCCGACCGACCGTTTGATGCGATGCAAATCAAGCAAAATAGTTATTGTATTCGCATAACTAATTGGCATGAAAATCAATTAGTTAATCGATTATTATAATTTTAATGATGATTCCAATTCCACAACTATGCCGACCCCACGCTGAGTAAACCTATAATTACACTTTCAAAACAATTCTCATTATTTTACTAACATTATTTCCTTTTGATTATCCTAAGGAGGCGATTTTAATTACAAAAATTAAATTCTAGAAACTATTTATGCGGAAATAAATTTCTTTGTTTCTTATTGTGGTCAAAAATAAATCAATTAGAGAAAACAGTAATATTCAAAAAAGGTTCTCGTTTCGGAGGAGAATTAGGTATAGTCGCCAACAATACAGCAATAAACTTGGAAAGTCCTGACAAATTCAGAACCATGATTTATTGGTGCATAAATGAGTTCCGGAAGCTATAAATTCTTATCGTCAATAAATCTAGTTTTCTATGATTCTTGTACATTATTTCGGTTACCCTCGGTGTGCTGAGCGTGAAATTTGAAAACAATTTTCTTAATCAACAATTTTGTTTTGAAGAAATCGATAGTTGGTTTTGGTTGAAGTTTATGGTTTTTTTTTTTTCATTTTTGGACTTTTCGTTCGAACTGAAATTGGGGTATCAAACTGTTAAAAGTGTTGTTTATGAGGGTAAGCTACTAAGAAAGCTATGTCTATTATTTGTTTTACCTTTTTGAAACGAATTCCAAGGATTGTGGACTGATAAAAAAAATATTTATTTTGAACCACAATATCGATACGTTTAAATTTTATATAGGAGACAAATTAGGGTAGAAGAATGCCTAACGAAATCCTTAGTTCAATAAGGCTATATAAAACTATCATACCTCTCGATTGATTCAGCTGAAAGCAGGTCTTGAGGATGTTGCGTTGATCCCTCTTCATTAGTTTAATGTTGAATGGTGTTGTGAGATGCTAACGCTCAACCTGTAACTTGATTTCAAATTATGAACAGAAAATTATGTCATATTAAGAGCAAAACGAGAAAATTCTTAATCAGCCTTATTGTAAGATTCGCATAGAAAATCATTTCCGTTCCGATCAGTCCGATCAGCGTATTTTTTTTTTTGCTTTAATAATATTTCGTTAAACACATTTTTTTTAAATTTTTTTGTATTTTAAAAATATTTTCTTAAGCTTTTGTTCAAAATTCTTTATCTCGAAAACGGATCAATATTAAAATTCGAAATTTACTTATAAAATGATATATTTACATATTCTTGGACACTGCATTAACAAATTAATTTTTAGACATTTTCGAAAAATGTTATATACAAAAAATTAATTTACAAAAAAAACGCTTCAAGTATTTTTTTTTAAATTTAGAAAATCAACAACTTCTTAAGGAATCTTATGACATACGTGTTTTTCAGATTGAGTTATAATTTGGAATACAGGAGCTAGTTCGTACGACCCGGTCGTGCACATATTTTTTTAATGGTATTGACATAAATACAATTTGTAAGACATCAATTCTTTTCATTTGATTTCACAAACAAAAATTTAAACAAATAGGAAAATGTTTTGTCAGTGTGTTTTCACTGTTTTGAAAACCTCGACTTTTTCAGTTTAAATAAATTGATTTTTTAATTTGAGGAGATGTAAATTTTGACACCAGCAAAGATCGAGTGAAACATTAATTAAAATAATTATGAAAAGAAAAACTGCCCGATCTGAAAAATGCCTTGCAATTTGAAATATCGTCCAATGTTAAGCTTGCCGTTTCTTTGCGATTTTTTTGCAGAGAGAAGGTTTCAAAAAGGAGTGGGTAGGGACTATGAAATTGGATTATCGCAAAGCACTTTTTGTCTGGTGCTATCAGTAGTAAGTTTACTTTTTAACTAAGATTTCTTCTGTTCTCTTTTCAAATAAAAGTGCAAATTTTAGCCCTGAATGACATTAAATTCTGTTTGAACTAATTGCTGGTAATAAAGGAAATCTTTTGAACGTGAACTTTTCTCGCCAGTTGGAAAAGGATTTTTTTGGAATGCTGTTCACGTGAAACTCACAATAAGTGTGAACCTAAAATATTTACATCTAGTGAACCGAAATACTATAATATAGTCACCAAAGAAGAGGTATATATGTAGGTGCATTCAAACAGTTCTTTCAGGACCTTCCTGTGGGCACTAGGAGAATCAAATTTATCACATACAAAGGCAAAATGCATGCCCTCAGAAATGATGTTCGAGTAGGCGATCCTTTGTGTATCAAAAACAATCAGAACATGTTTCTGCTTACTGGGTCTCTAATTTGTGAATAATGGTGGCAAAAGTAGGAGAACAACTATTAAGATGTGATCTTTCATTTACCTTGGGGCAGTAGTAGCAGCTGATAACAATATGGAAGAAGAAATACGCGGACAGCTACTCAAAGCCAATAAAACCGACTTTAGTCTTTCAAGGCTCTTTAAATCCAAAAATCTTACTTCGCAACTGCTACTTTCTAAGACAATACTCCTACCAAACTCACTTAGGTACGGATCCGAGACTTGGGTTGGCAAAAGTCTTACGGAGAAAAGTTGGCCAGGAAGGTCGATTCCGATATAATCGCGGGCTATATCAAATCTACGTGATGACAAAAATTAAGCTTGGTAAATTCCGGCTGGCTGGACACCTGGGCTCACATCTTCATGAGTGAAGAGGAACCGGGCCGAAAAGTCATTTGCGGTACAACTCATATTAGGAGACGGCGCGCAGTCCAAATTTGCGATGGAAGGATGGCGTAGACCTAGACACTTTAAGACTTTGGGTGCGTATCTGGGTGGTGGTCGTCGACCAACAATCGGGATACTTGGAAGAACCTGTTGAAGGAGGCCGGACTGGATCCCGGTTGTGGCACAGATGAATGCAGAATCAAAAATTGGTTTCAGTAGGTCGATTATGCGCACCGAAAATTCCTTAAATCGCTCGAAACAACATTTCTCACACAACGCCGTTTTTCAAAAAAGAGATGAAAAATCTTCCAAAACCCATCGAGTATAACAAAAGAAAGGTCTGCTCGAACTCTATTCATCGAAATGGGAAAAATTTAAGGTCTGGTAACCGAGATATTTCCAAAAATGTTAATTATTCGCAAACATATTTAATCAAAATTTTTCTCGACAACAGTTTTAAAATTGTAGGTACATCGGAAAACAGGCTTATAAGAATTCTAATAGCAATTGAAAGCCAAAACCTTTCTCAGCACTCGATTATAAAAAAATTGTTAAAAACTAATTTCTTTCGATTTCCGCTTTCAGAAAATTTCCCGCGAATTCAAATAGCCATCAGTTCTCTCAATTCTCATCAAGCTTAGCATCATCTGATGTCTAATCCATAAGGCAGTTAACAATAATTATAAGCCCCAGAAACGATACCTCTCTTGTATCGTATCCTCTACAAGGATTATTGCCAAGCGTACTAAACATCAAGTAAAACGGTAGAGTCATTTATACAGGTGAGGAGACCTTCATCCAGTATGACTGCGAACTAAAAACACTGTTCCTGGTCTACTCCAAAATAATTTCACTTGACCCAATTTTGGTATTATTTGCAAATATAGGCATGTCCTATGCCAAATTTGGCTCCACTAATAATGTATTTATTTTATAAATATAAATAAAATAATTTATTCAAATGTAAACAAAAATATTTATCGACCCCATTTCTTGGTGTAACACAAGTAACCCAATTACCTAATGAAATAAAATTTCCCAACCGCAAATAATATTGTCTTTTTAAGCCAAAATCTCCAATCCAAATCACAATCAGAGCGGCCTTCTATTATTTACCCGAAAATTTACCATCGCAAATATTTACCACACCTGATTTAGCAAACAAAACACGTAAATAATTAATTTGCTTGTCTCATAAAAACAAAATAAATGTGTCTTTTTCTCTTGCTCCCACATTGCTATCAACGTTGCCACTTTTCTTTGAACAGAAGTAGAAATTATAATTCTATAGACGCGTATCCCACAAGTTGTTGGTAAGCCATTGCTATTCGGTTTGGTAAAAATGCCAACACACCTCTCACTCTGTAACTAAGCCCGTTGTCACATTTAACTAACATCCACTCCGGATTTTGGTAAAAACAGTAAAACATATCAAAAGGACTATTCTTTTTAATTTGTCAGTAGATTTTGTTTCTTTTATCGCATGTTGTGTAGCTTGTATGAATGCTTGTAAGGGGAAGGTGTGTAGTTAGTGTCAAGTCGACCGCCATGTCTCTTCAAAGCACAACTCTACTCATGCGAAATTTATATATTATGTCCTGCTGTGCTCAATAGTATGAGTGTTCAAATCATTCCGGATAAACTATGAGTTTGTGGTTTTGCTACGGTTCGGTTGGTTCGGGTCCGTTTTCCTTTTTAAGTGAAGGGGCCGGGCAAATAAAAAAACGGAAACCCATGAGGTAAGTTATGACACTCTATGTTCAGTCTTTAGAGAATGTCGGCAAAATGAGGGAGATGCCGCTCCTGACTTTTTTTTTCTTGCGAAAAATCGGAACAAATGGAATGCAAAAGTTTATTATCATATTTATGGTCAGAATGTGTATGGCGGGCAGATTGGCTAAAATTGGAAATGTCGAAATATGCTCACATGCTCACACAAGGTTACATTTTTTGTTTGCTTATCCTCTGAATCTATTCCATAAACCCGTTTTATGCTTCACTTCACTTTTCCATTCACCAAGCTTCTAACAACTGTCCCTCCGACTCTTTTGTATGTTTGGTTTTTACTCGTTTTCACATAACGAACATTAAACTGGTAGTGGTATTGGTATATGTACTGTCTGGTTTTTGGGCGGCCTTCCGTTGATCCTTCGATGACCACAATATTCCAACCACAATCATTATGGATTCCAATTCCAATGTCGAAAACTTGTGGACAGAATTCGGTTTGTCAAAGTGGTTGGCAATTTAATTAAGGACCCCAGACTTACACTCACAGTCACAGTCGTCCTCGGCACTCTCGCTGCCGGAGCCCGGAGGAGCTCGGCAGGCAGCTAATGCCAATAAATGGTGAGAAGTGCTGATTGGTAGCTGTGGGTTTAACTGTGATGTGCTTGCCCTCTCTGTTTCTGACACTAATGACTACAAATGTATTTTAAGAACATCATCTTTTGGCTGATGTGTCGGAGGTTTAAGTGATTTCTGATTCCGGAATGAACACAAAACACAAGTATAAATGTTGTTTAGGATTAACCCCCTGCTGTTGGGGTGGCGATTTGAAGCTGGAGCCTGCTAACATACGATTATAATTCTTGGCGGAATTGAGTTGCACAGTGATTGATTGTTGGGATTACAAGTTGATATATAATAATTTCCCACATAACCAGATGGTTTTCGATTAACGATTTTGTCCTTTTGATCCTAATGAATTGAATGGCGGTGGTGGTTGTGTTAGAATCAATAGAATATGGAGTAAAGGGATTTCTGATTTTCTTCTTTTACAAAGACGACACGGCAGCGTTCGAGTTGCAACACTACTTGACACATCGAGTATAACTCAATTTTTGCACCCAATACCTACTCTCTACACACACGAGAGCGTTTGTGACGGAAATCTCATTTCGTGTTCATTTAATCTTGCTTTGCTCGAATGAAGAAAAGGCTTTTTATTTGACAATCATTATAGAAGAAATGCGATGAAGAATCCTTCTGGCAGGATGGATAGAGTCGAGAGAGAAGCAAAGGGATTATGTGAACCCTGGAATTGGATTGACATTTCTTCTTGCTCCTCTTTGTGAAACATAATGAATGTAACATTCGTATTACAGAGCAAAAGATTAAATAGGAGATTTTTTGAATGATTGTGTATAGAAGACGCAGGATTCAAAAGCAGCCAATTCAATTCCGACTGACAGAAAATATAAAAAAAAAGTTATTAATACATTTTCATGTTAGTACGTTAATACGACACAATAAAAAAAAAATTATTATCCCTAATCTGTGTCCTGAATTATTGATGAAACGAGTTTTGTCCTTTCGGGCTTTTATGAGAGTTGTGTTATAGCTTATAGGAGAATTGATAGAATAGGAGAATGACAGAATTTTTTTTCTTAAGCCAATGTCACGAGACGTTCGGGAGAAGAAATATTAGTGACTCAATGATAGTTGCTCATAACTAGGATATCTTAGAGTTCTTAGAAACAGGGTGAAAATCTGTTCTACATGATTACAAGAAGTGACTGATGTCCCAAAAAAGCAATTACTTGCATAGAATTGTTCGAACGAAGAATTAATTTGCTTCGTTCTCCATGATTCTCAGCATTTCGAGTCCTTCCTACCATTCGTGAGCGACAAAAAGAAAATTTTACAGGAAGACATAGAGTGTAAGCGAAACCCGTATTAGATCACTTCGTTTTTGTCCATTAGTTGAATTTTCGAACACAATTTCTAGTCCTCAAAAATTACTTTCTTGGTAAATCAACTATCTGACAACACCCAATTACATGTAAAGGTTTTTTCAATAGGGACGCTACAAAAGTAGACCGATAGGGACAGCAAACGACGCCATATTTTCCCGCTCTCTTGATATTTCTCTTTAGTAAGGTTCGCCATTTCATTATGGAAAGGTATACGATCCAACAACGAGTCGAAATTTTTAAAATTTACTACCGAAATTGGGAGTCAGTGGTCAACACTTTAAGACCGCTACTCATCTTCAGCGATGAGGATCATTTCTGGCTGGATGGCTTCGTCAATAAAAAAAATATGCGTCATTGGTCAGGCAGCAATCCACATGTGCTTCTCGAGGCACCATTACATCCCAAAAAAATATCACTGTTTGGTGCGGTTTACATGCTGGTGGTGTCATTGGGCCGTACTTTTTCCTTGATGATCAAGGCCGGCACGTTACTGTGAATGGGAATCGCTACCGTTCAATGCTAACCGATTATTTTTGGAACGAATTGGATGATATAGACTTGGACGATATGTTGTTTCAACAGGACGGTGCCACATGTCATACAGCGGGCCAAACAATCGAATTATTGAGAACGAAGTTCGATGAGCGCATTATCTCCAGAAATGGACCTGTGAATTGGCCGCCTCGTGCATGCGATTTAACGCCGTTAGACTATTTTCTGTGGGGCTACGTCAAATCTATGGTTTATGCCAACAAGCCAGCGACGATTGATGAACTTCGTACGAATATCGAACGTGAAATTGCAGCAGTATCGGCCGATTTATGCTTGAAAACTGTTGAAAATTGGGTTCAGCGTCTGGACTTCTGCAAGCGTGCTCGTGGTGGCCATGCAAAAGAAGTTGAGTTCTATACATAATGGCATCAAATGTACTTTCACAGGAATAAAGAATTTCATTGATATTCAAAACCGTTTTTGTTTTATTTAAGAAAACGTTTGTAGCGTCCCTATTGAACAACCCTTTACATTACATTACATACCTAACTTTAAGCTTAGTTCCCGCATGTGGCTTGAAGCAATTACTGATAATTCATTACTTTTTCATGAACATGTAGCTAACTTATATTGTTATTTTATTAATTGTAAGATTATGAAACAACACAGGAATGAGGTTCGGAAGTTTTACCAAGAAGTGAAACGAATGTCTCAAGGTTTCCGAGCATGAACTGAAGCTTGTACTAACCAACAGGGAAATATCGTAGTACAGTCATAGTCAATGCTGAGGATATGGAAGGACCACTTTTGCAGACTGTAAAATGGCAATGACGAATCGAATTCCACTGTCAGGCCACACAAGCCATGAAAACTGTCTACCCTTGAAGAAGTTAAGATAGCAGTACCTAAGCTTTCGACCAGGAAAGTCCACCATCGGTCAAATATTCACATTCCGGCAGATCCTGGAAAAAATTTAAGAACTCCAAATCGACACCTACCATCTTTTTATCGAATTTATCTATAGAGAACAACTGTATAAGGCCATGTCTGGTTTGGTTTGACTGGGAGAAAGAGAATCAATTTGGGGTATGAAAATAAAAAAATTCTCTTAAGATTTCAACCAGAAGAATCTATCAGTGTTATTAGTATCATCTTTCTTTTCCAGATGAAAAATTGATCCCCTCAAGATGCTTACGTATTTTTGTCTCCTACACATCTGTATCCCACATAAATTCCACACCGCACACAGACCCTAATCTAACTAGCATTAAATTTGCTTAAGTAATGATCTCAAAATTAACATACCCGTTCATCAATATGTAAACGAAACTTCCCTTAGGGAAATTACTCGCACCGACCGACATTCCGGCACAACAACAGTGCCAGTCAGGCTTGAGGTGTCAAAAGTCACATTATACTCTGTTACACATCCTTTTAACACATTCAATTCCATCCATGCTGAAAGGGAGAAAATCATAAGAAAGTAAGAGAATATTCTCAAATGGTAATTTCCTTTGAAATTAGCAATTTAAGATTCCTGTCCGCATTTAGGACAAGAAAAAAAGGACGAAACAGTGACAATGTCACTCAATATCGATTCGAGCCTGAAGTTTAGTTATTCATGGAATTCAAGGCTTTCCTAGTCATTAAAGCAATTTATTTATTTAGGAAGTCTTTTCTTTCGTACCTCAACTTGCATATGAGATGAGCCTGGTCCTGGAATATTCTTTTCTTTGGAACCGCATCATCATCATCCACATCATCAACTTTACCTGAGAGGGGCTCATCGTCATTATCATCGTCATGATAATGGGTCCCTCCAAGTTAAGCAGTCGTTCTCTCTCTCGCTCTTAGAGTTGTTCCTTTTGTAAAGGATATGGATTGTCCCAACTAAATTAATTCTGTGGGAAATGTCAAGGAATTAAATTAAAGTGTCGTTACATTCACCTTGAGGTTCACCATGGGCCATAGACTATTATGCGAGAAAACGGAGTGTTCAAGACTCCAGGTCGATGTCGTTTATTCATATGTATTAGGTACAAGATGTGGCCTTAAAAGTCTTCCCCAGAATACCATTAAGATATAGGTACCTACCTACCTACTACCTACCGTATCGTCGTCCTATCTTGTTGTCGTTGTCATTTTGGACCCCCATAAATGGAAGGATTACGATGCCGATTTTGATGTCACTCGATCTCGGTTCCTACTACACATTTACTTCTACGTCCATATTGTGTAGTTTACAAAACTGTATGCTTGTATGGCCTGTATGGTTAAGATAGTTTAGTGTTGCTGTATCCTGTGGATAATGGACATTTTATTCAGTTACTTAATTCCAGAAGACTCTGCTCCAAATAGTGGTCAATAGATTTTCGGCTTCAGATTGAGGGCAAGGCCAGAGAGTCCGTAGTACTTTAGCCCTAGTCTAAGGCCGATTGAATTTTGTGGGTCATTTACTCCTACATTATATCCTTTTAATATACCATGCTCGAGTTTTTCGATTGAGTCTGCAATTTATAAGGCAATTAGGACACTTCAGATGGCATATCGATTTTGACTGGATTCCTGCTGATAACAATACCAAAACATGACATCTGGTTAAAATGGAGGACAAAGGACATTAATTGTACCAAAATGAAGTTCCTATGGATGATATCAGTGTTGATAATTCTTTTTGCAAATTTTTCTTTGACTTCTTTTACAAGCCAATACAGCAGGACAAAAAAGCCAACCCTGTTGCACCTGATAACATTTCTATTCAACAATTTCTAAGAAATTTCAAATCAAATTCAATCCTGCAAAGAGAGAGGTAATAAAAAATACAGGAAGCCATTGTATACACAATTCAAACAGCTACTTCCCACTTTTCCAAGCTATAATGTATTCCTGTTGTGACATAAAATATGCAAAATACAGAGAAAGAGAGACAGAATCCTTTTCGGATATTATTTTGTTATGAATTCCATTGAAAACGAATCAATTTTCTATTGGGGTATTTATGAGGACAACACACACACGATCCTGGATGTAGATTTTTTGGATGATTTACAATGAAATTTCGAAACATGAATGAAATTCCACAAGTTGAATACATCTGCGAATTGCGGAGTTAATTTGCTTGAATTTATTTAAGGAAGCTTGTTTAGAATTGATAAATTCGATTTTATTGTTAGGCAGTTGGGTGTTATTTTTCGTATGGGTGCAAGTATTGTGGGTGTAAATGGTTTGCCCATTGTTAATTCCTCTCAGAAAAAGATTGGAGTTGAGAAGGATAATGATATTCGTGCTGTTTGGTGAATAAAATTATTCGTGTTTCCTACGCATAATACAAAGAGGCTAGAAAAGGTAGGAAAGCAAAGCCCTGGTTGGACGAGGACTGCCGGCATACAAAGCAGAGTTATCACTTGAAAAAAAGGAACTGAAGTAGAAAGGTAAAGCTCTAGAGATATTTGCTTCAGTCTTTCTATGAAATTACAATAACCTTAGGACAAAAACCAAAAATAATAGTTAATTGTTCATAACACGGTAACTAGACCTCGGATGTAGTGTTGGTTTTAAGTGACTAAGAGAGAACGACCAGACTTTTGTTCTCGTTCTACCTGGAAAAATTGAGAAACATGGTTATTTGAAAATGTGGGAAATTTTCAGAAGGCAGAAATCGTAAGACAGAATTTTTCGATTATAACCTGTAACCAAGAGCTGAAAGAAACATTCGCTTTCAATGGCAGAAAGAATTCCTGTAAGTTAGGGTTGCCAGATATGTTTTGATGAAACTAGTACTTGAGATTCAAAATCCCGGACTTTCCCGGACAAATGAGGACTGAAAAAAGAGGACACAATGAGGACAGAATAAACACACAAAAATTGCACATAAATATTTGAGTTCCTGAACCGTTTTTTTTTTTTTTTTTTTAATTTGTAAGGACCTATTATCAAATCGAGGGTAAACTTTGAACCTCGGACTAACAAAATAACAAATTTACTCTGCAAGAAACGTAGATTTTTTCTCTTCGTAATAAAATATGTGATTGGGGTAAGACGTAAGATAAGTTCGCCTTACAATTAGGTCTATTCCTATAGAAGTAGATACCTAAAGAAATTCCTTTAAAGTTTTAACTAAAGAGTTCTTTCGTTGAGCCGTGGATTTGAATTGACCCTCGACTTTACAGCTGCGCAATGCATATGGAATGTAAACATTTAACCTTCCTATACTCGCGCATTGGTCTCTCAGACCGACAAATCATTAATTCTTAGTTTACTTGAAACATAAAATCGCTGTCTCTTTGAAATTCTGAGTAGCTTCCTAAATAAGTATTCTCTTTCGATTAGATGGGCGCAAAACCACCTGCCAGGTAGATGTATAGTATTTTTTGTTAATTTTCGGTCTGTCAGACCGACGCGAGTACAGGCGTTACAGTTTTTGGTTAAGTAAGTTTCAGATTTTAGAATAAATAGTGGGTGGTAAATTTTGTATAACTTTAGGTCTGTTTATATTTTGAATACACTTATGTGTATGTATATTCTTAATATATGTCTAAATATATATTTTACATGTATAATATTTCTATGAACCGTTTTGAATTGTTTTTTTGAGCATGTACTTATGGTTTGTTCAGATTGCTACGCCTTGCAAAATTATGAAGACTAAATTTTTTTTTATACTTTTTTATAATGGTTGTTATTTGTTGTCAATGAATTAAAAAGTTTTTTTTTGTTTTTTGTTGAAAAAATATTTATATTTATTTTATAAGTCAAGGTCCAAAAAAAATTGAATTTCTTGAGAGGCTTGCATAAAATGTTATTGCAGCCGCATAAAGTTTAAAGTTGCTATGTTTTTCTATTTGTTTCATTTAAATATATTACTTTCTTTAAAATAAACCACAAAACCACTTGGAAAATACGTATTCATGAAAATGGGGACGGGATAAGATATCGGTCTGAGAGACCGTGCGCGAGTATATGTGTACTGTAAAAACGCGCGAGTATAGAAAGGTTAAAGGTCTGTTCTTTTACTTCCTAAAACTCCCAAAAATTCAATAATTTTCCCAAATTCTCACTATTTTATGTACTTTTACTAAAGTGTTTTGTAAGTTCTGTCACTTTTGAAGGAGAACAATATTTCTTCCGATCTTACACGCAAATCTTTCTTGCGGGTGATTTTATGAGTTCTGTCAAACCATTAGAATTACGATGTGAGATTTTATATCTTAGGAGAATTGCAAAATTTCATCCCCATTCCTCGAAATTTAACAGTTATTACAAAACTCCCGAAAAAGTGAAAGAACGGACCTAATGATGAATCTTTAAGTTTCGAACTTTTATTAAAACTACATTTAACTTCTGTTTATCAATTGCTGTAATGGGGGAATCACAAATTAAAAACATAACAAACAAGCTTATTCCCATTTATTCATACACGAAGTAACATAAAAATATAATTTGCGGTATCCGGAGAATAAAACGTACGTCAGTTTCGGATCTCCTTTTATCTCTGATACTAAGGCCGTGTCCGAATTCGATGAATTGTGGTTAAATATGGATGAATTTTTAACCACTACTGTCATATTTTAACCTGCTCCACAGCTAGTCTAATTTTTAACACATTTCATTCAATGCGAAATTTCAAAATTTAACCAAACGTCAAGTTTTAACCACTTTTTAACCCAATTCGGACACGGCCTGACATACAAACAAATTTGTTTTTTTTTGACATAAATGACAGCACAAAAGTTGTGTTCGATTACTAATTTCGTATCTTAAGTATTAGACCTGTTCGTTCACTTTATTTAGTACGGTTCGTTTTTTGAATAACTTTAAGTTTTAGTAGTATAAAAGTATATGGTTACTCAATGGATAAAAAGAGTACAAACCCGGACAATTAACAAAAACTATCCCGGACGTCCCCCGCAGAGTGAAAAAAGAGTACGTGTCCGGGAAAACCCGGACGGATGGAAACCCTACTGTAAGTCCTTTATTGGATGTACAATTGTTTAACTTTTGTCAAGAAAAACTGTATCCATCATCGATCACAAATTCAGTCTACGGATGATCCTGGAACTGCAAAGTGATACCTTCTGCCTTTTCATCAATTTAAAACCCGTGTATGACAGCGTTTTTAGAGTTCAACTGCATAGAACATAAATACATAAATACAATGTATTTCTACATTGTCTCAATGTATTTTACATTATTTTTCAGCCGATATAGAAGAACATTGAGTATTGCGACAATGTATGACACTACATAAGGTAGATTTGTTTCACTCCAATTTAACATAACATAACAATGCATTGAGTCAATGTAAGATACATTAAGACAATGTATGCAGTACATTGAACACTCTAAAAAGCTTCCTATGAAAGCTGCGTAGTTTTTGCATTGAATAAATACATTAAGCCAATGTATGAGTACATTAATTTAATATATTTTGTACATATAATACTTTTTATTTTTATTTTGAATAAAACTGCAATGATGTCTATTACATTGATTCAATGTATTTCGTACATTGGCTCAATGTACTTTGTAAATTGGCTCAATGTACTTTGTACATTGGCACAATGTACTTTGTACACTGGCTCAATATTCTTCGTTCATTGATGTAATATACTTTGTGTTTTGATTTAATGTACCTCGTACATTGGCTCAATATAATTTGTACATTGGATCAATGTACTTTGTGCTTTGGCCCAATGTTCTATACATGAAAATAATATCGTTTTGACGCAATGTACTTTTTACATTGAGACAATGTAGACATTTTAGCTTGGATGTGTGCACAGTACACTAACTAATGAATTGGTACATTGATGGGAAAATGGCATCAAGCGTCCTCAATTTTTTGTATGGGGATCACTCAATGTATGCAGTTGCATTGAACCAATGTACATTAAATTTTTAATTTTAAATATATTTATTTGTCTCAATGTAAAACAGAATGTCGGATTCATTGATTCTATGTACGATTTTTTTTTCAGTGTATATTGAGCATTATCTAGCTTAGCATCCCAACAATACTGTTCCGTTTTTGCTTAATGACGATGGAAAACTCAGAGTTACATTTGATGTCAAAAAAGGGTTTCATACAAGGCGATTCTCAGTCATGCGACCATCACGCTTAAAAAGATTCAGCAAAACCTCAACTTCAACTCCATAGGCCCAATATTTCAAAATCTGTTCAACTATTAGGAAACGCCAACGAGGCGACGACACTGACATGATAGGGAGAACAAAACGTGATGTCAGTGAAGGGGTTGCGAGCCTTCAGATGGATGCCAAAAAGAAGGGTCAAGCAGTTAAGACCATAATCATCCCAGCCCTTATTTAAGGTGCAGATAGAACTGTACGACACAGATGGCTGGGTATTATAAAGGGAATAAGAAAACAGTGCTACGAAGAGACTTCGAATCGAGCACAGAAGAGGATGATGCGACCCAGATGGAGCACAACAACAAGCTGGAGACGCTTTGAACCGAGCTGTCCGGAGACGCTTGTTGGATGAGGCCCTGGTTCAGGATTGACCTGAGCTGTTGCACTATACCTTAGCCACCAACTAAAAAACATCTTTTTACAAAACTGTAATATAATATTTTAAACTAGCTTCAATCGTGTCCTCTTTCAATTTAAATCCAATCAACATCCCATTCAAAAACGTAAATTTCCAAAAGTTTTGTTTGTGTTTTTCCTAGCGTGACTTCCCCCAAAATAATCAGACAATCTATTTCCCAATGCAAAAAGCTTACCACAAAGTCTTAGAACCTCATTAGAATTAATAATGTCAGAAGAATTGTTTCAAATACACTCCCCTCTAAAATAACTACAAGCATTCACAAATCTTCACACAAAAAGAAGAAACCCCATCAGCGCAACTTATTGTCGGAATGAGCTTCAAACTGACTCACCGCACTCATTCACTCACAGCTAACCCTATCTAAATTATTTTTAATTCAAACTTTTATCTCTGTAACCCTAATTTCTCAAACTTCCACTTTATAACGGAAGAAGATTTGCTTATTGCCATAACCCCACTTTAACCATAGTTTAAAAAAAAAAAAACGAAAACAAAAACAACCAAAACAGCCCCTTTCCACATTTTGGCGCATGTTTCAAATATAAAACCCATCAAAGTCAATGGAAAATTAATTTCCAACACTTTCACAGCACAGCCACGAAACGAGGTCGTGACCTCGATAATCACTTCCTTTCAAAAATACTAAAGAAAATCCCCTTCGCAACGCAATGAGGAGCTAAAACTTGTGTTTTTAACTTACTCACTCTGGCTGGCTTGGTTGTCTCACACTTGCTTCTCGCTCCATAATATCGTCTTTACCCTCCGAAAATGATTTACTAGGGCGAGACGACAACGACAACAATGCCACGATGCGATGACGATTGTGCACAGGGAAGGAAAGGAAACGGGACATTATGTCTCAATACCCAGAGCCATAAAGACACTCCGTGAACAATTTCATTTTGCCTGGCTTGCCTTAAGCTTCCTCCTTCTCGTTCTCATAGACAATATCTTCAACAACAACTTTGCTCTTCGTCATGGTGGATTTTGAAAGTTTAGCCTGCTCATCAGTGAGAAATATTACGTTCTGAACAACACGGAAAGAAAGAAAGGGAGAATTCATCGAAGTTGTGTCTTGCTGGCAGCGGTGGCCGCTAGATGGTAAAGGGGAGGGGGGTTATACTTCTCGCAGTAGGTAGTGGCGCCTGCAGCAAGAAACTCCACGGCAGCAGGAGCAGGCGGCGGCATGGGATTATATTTTAAAATATCGTCACCGAGGGTGAAATTTCGTATATTTAAGGAATTTCGCGCGAACACTCACTGAGATCGTTGACGTTAAGTCTCTGTGGTGCAGTTTGTTTTTTCTTCGTTTTCATTTTTTATTGTTTCAGTGGATGCGAACATTCGTGAGATGCTTTTACGAACCGGCAACATTTTCGAGTTGGAATTCGGATTGAGAAGTTGGAAGAAAATGATGCGGCGATGGTAGGGTAATAGAGAAATTGGCTTGGGGATGGGAATTTACTGGGGGGATTTTGAACGTGATTTTGTAAACTTTGGTGCGCTCTGAGGGCAGCAGTTTGATTTTTTTTTCGTTTTATTTTGGTTGGTTCAAAAGAAATGAAAAGGGAAGTGACTTTCACTTCAATGAGCATCAAAGTAATAATTATTACGAATTTATATTTTCGCAGAAGGAAAATTAAGAATTTGTCCCTTGATGGGGATTTCCGGTTCTTATTTTATTCTGCAAGGTTACGACCCAGCCAATTTTGTTTTTGCTTTAACGGATTTGTTTTAGTGGAAGGTTTTCTTGTTATGATGAAAATTTTAAATGGTTTTTGTTTTCGAGGAAGATGTTGCTTGATGAGAATGAGCGAGGAAAAGTCAATGTTGATGAAGTTTTTTTTATTTTACTAAATATAATTGATGGTAGAACTGTTCACCACTTTGAAAGCATTGGTTTGTATCTCTGTAGACATGAATAAATTAATAATTATCTCAAAAGTCATTCCATAAAAATATTAGCTGAATATTTCATATGGATATGTCGATGACATCATCGTGTCAGGACGAACAAATTCCGAACATCTTCATAACCCTGAGAAGATCCTCGAACAACATAGCTTACGCTCCAATATGGATAAAAGTCAATTTGCACAAGAACAAATTGAATACTTAAGCCATAATATAATCGACGAAAAAGGTATTCGACCTTCCGAAACACGATTGAGAGCGATTCGCAATTTTCCCAGGCCAACAAACATACAAAAACTGGAAGTTCATCGTCAACTTTGCCAACTAGCAGCTCCTCTCGCAACAAATTGCGTTCTCCAAATGAAGCTTCCGTTCGGGACAAAGAAAAACAGCGCCTTTTCAGCAATTCAATGACAAAAAATGTGAATGTTACCTGATTGGTGCACTTCAGCAATAATCTGTCAATTACATTGGCTACAGACGCATCATCGCACGGAATCGGTTCTGTCATATCTCACGTTTTTCCAGACTCAACAGAGAAACCAATTGCATTTGCATCAAAGATTCTCAACGGCTCACAAAAAAAAAAATACAGTCAAAAGAGAATGAGACTCTCTCGATTATAGTATTTTGGTGAACAAATTTCATCAATATGATCGCTAAGCTATCCCAATTGGATCCGTCTATGTGCAAGATCATGACGTATGTACAGAATGGTTTGTCACCAGTTGATTTACCCTAATTTCGTAGAAAATTTTCCTTAACAATTAATTAATTCATTCATTCTAATGTTCTTCTCTTCAAAAGTGGAAGCCCTTGAGTTGTTATTACTTCACAGCTGCAGAATCAGGTGTTGAAGCTTCTCCATCAAGGTCATTGGGGGATCTCACGCATGAAACAGATGTCTCACAGATATTGTAGGTGGCCTAATTTTGATAACGACATCAAACTTGCTATCCATGTCAAATCAACGCAAGTCAAGCAACCAAGGAATGCACAAGCTGGCCTTCAACAGCCAACGTTTGGGAAAGAGTAAATATTGATTACGCCGATCCATCGTCGTTGTGGACTCGAACTCAAAATTGCCATTTATAATTAAGATGTTTCAACGTCATCACAAGCAACAGATTCATTTTCGCACTGGAAAGGTTGCCCAAAACTTAAGTTTCTGACAATAGGCCACAGTTCATGTCAACTAAAAAACAACTCCATTGAACACTTGACGTCAGCTCCTTCCAACCCAGAGTCAAATGGCACAGCAGAAGATACTGGGTGACGTATCCAAATGTGTTGAAGCTCTGTCCATTTTTCTATCGACATATCGAACAACTACTAATGAAAATGGAAAATCTCCAGCAGAAAAATTACGCGGACGACCGACGGGACGAGAACACCGTATAAGGCTATCAGCGATAGTTTCTGAAAAGTCAAATAATAAGAGGGTAAGAGGCAAAGAACTAAAAAGTTTTCTGTCAATCAACTGATATTTGTAAGACAATATTTACCAAAGAAGAAATGGGTACCTGCTGTTGGCAAAAAAACTACTTCGTAGACGCATATATCTTGTTGAAACTGATACTAGTATGTGGCCGTGGCGGCGACATCAAAACCAAACAAAGCACCGTTTTGAAAAAGATGATCTTGAGGTGATTTCACCACAGAATATGCCTAGCAAAGTCTTATTGAATACCGAAGGAACATCAAGACAACAGGCACACCAACCATCATCATCATGATAGATTCAGACATTAAAATTTATCTAGAAGCTAGATCACCTACAGTCGATTTGGATACAACACCACCAACAGAACCAACTCCATCGTCATCCCAGGACCCAAATCTGCTTTACGACATACCTGCTCATGAACAAAGAAGTGAAGCAGATATGCTTGGATGTCCATAGTGGCCTCGAAAAAAACCAGACCGGTTAACTCCAAATGAGTGGGGGAACTGATGTTAACAAAAACCAAAACAAACCCCAAAAAAAGAATATTTTGTAGTAGATCTTAAGTATGACAGGAAAGTCGCTATGAACGTCTAAGGAAAGTCAACCATCGACCAAATTTTCACGTTGCGGCAGATCCTGGAAAAGACCTGTGAACTCCAAATACAAATGTCACCTTTTCATTGATTTTAAGGCCGCGTATGACAGCATCTACAGAGACAAACTGTATAAAGCTATGTCTAGTTTTCGCATCCTTGCCAAACTCGTTTGCTTGTGTAAAATGACGATGGAGAACTCACGCTGCTCCATCAAGGTTGGCAACGAGCTTACGGAATCTTTCGACGTCAAAAAAGGATTCAAACAAGACGATGAACTGTCGTGCGATTTCTTTAACATCGTTCTTGAGACGATAGTGCAGAACTCCAACGTCAACACCAAAAATCTGTTCAACTTCTCGCTACGCCGATGATATTGATATAATGGGAAGAACACAGCGTGATGTCAATGGCGCCTTTGTGAGAATTGAAGACGAAGTATATGCTGCCCAACACCGACGGCTCGGACAGAACGTCACAATAGACACATACAACTTCGAGGTAGTAGAGGAGTTTGTCTACCTAGGCTCCGCTATAAACACGGGCAATAACACCAGCGCCGAGATCAGAAGAAGAATAACTCTTGCTAAGAAAGCAATTGAGTGGAAAAGCCCTCTCTCGAGCAACTTAGGTAAAATTGTGCAACATACTCATCATCCCAGTCCTGCTGTATGATGTAGAAGCATGGACCTTGACAAAATCGGTTGAAAGTGCCTTAGGCTGTTTTGAGAGGAAAGATCTTCAGGTCATCTTTGGCCCCGTGTACATTGAAGGGGAATAGCGTAGAAGATACAACAGCGAACTTTACGGGTTGTACAAAGACATCGACCTAGCCAGAAGCGTAAAGGTCCAGAGACTTAGATGACACCAATGCTCCGGCCCGGAAAGCCTTCGAAACTATTCCCGAGGGACGTAGGAGGAGAGGAATACCGCGACTCAGGTGGCGCACTCAAGTGGAAGTGGACCTCAATCAACTCGGAGTGCAAAACTGGAGACAGCTAGCTAAGGGCCGAGCGGGCTGGCGGAGACTGTTGATTGAGGCCCAAGTCCACAACGGACTGTAGCGTCACCTTAAGTAAGTAAGTAAGATCTTAAGTATGAGATATCTAAATGTCACGATAAAAGTAGTTCCGGAATAACCTAATCTCTTCACTTTAACTACAACGTTTATGCGCAACATTTTTCTTATGAAGTTATAATTAATAAACTTGAATAACTATTGAAATATTGTATTAAAAGAGCACTGAGTTTCACTTATTAAAAGTAAATACAACAGTAGGGCTTGGTGTCCTTCGAGGTGCCCGACTACGACAATTTTGTTTATTTACGTATCCATTGTTATTCTTGGTTGAACAAGATTTCACGATGTGCAATGAGTTTTCCTGAAAATTCATGTAAGTTGTAGTTACTTGGCTTCAATTCTTGCACAAGTTGAATTCTGAATGACGAAGAATTGATTGGTAATGGTCGTCGCGTACACTCTCATAGTATATTTATAAGGTTTGACTGCCACGATTTAGTTGTGGTATAACAGGTCAAACATCATTCACTAACGCCAACCAAAATAGTGGATTTAGTAGGGCGATTACACGCACCGTAATTTCAAAGCTGTTTGAGAGGTGTCAATGTTATCTGTACAAAAGAAACTCAAAGAAAATCAAACCAAACGCTTATACGCCGTCATTCAAAATATTGTTGACTTTTTTGTCCAAAACAAATGACAAGTAGAACATAAAATTAAAAAATATGTGAACATTTTTGAGTTTAAACATTTTACGGTTTTCAAAGAAAAAAGAAATATATTTGCATTCTTCCTGTCACTTAAAATTCTTAAGATAACTCCTTTTCAATTTATCAAAACTCAAAACTAACCATCGAATAAAGCACCCCAAGTACTCCAGAAACGCACTTATTTATTCTTATTCGTGTAAGCTTGCATAACACGATTATTTGCTAAAATATAAAACTTAGTTTGGACTTTGTTTTCCAATTTGAAACGCTTCTTCCTGTTTTGAGAGGGCGGCTATGATTTATGAAGCAATGGGGTGGATATAAAACACTATCATAAATTCGTAAAAAAACATCCCTGGGGGTTGTACAATTCGAAACTAATGCATTTTATTCTCGATTATAGACACTCACGTTTGTTTGTTTTCCTTGTTCTCAATAATTTATGTACCCCAATGCGAATTTGCACAAAATAATGATTTTATATTGTGGAATATTTTTTTTTTAATACAAACATAAAGTATATTTTTATTATCTGTAAAAATGTGAAATCACAAAAAAGTGCTTAAAAAAGTCATTTTTTTTGTATCAATTTTGTATACTTTTCTGTCTATCGAAAAAAATGTCAGGAACAAAAATCTGAAATCCTTTGAATAATTCATACTTTTGTAGACTCCACAAAAAAATCGCCTCAGACACTTAATTAATTCTTTTCCAAAGGTTCAAAAGGAAGCAAAAGAGGATCTTCAATTCTGTACCAAACACAGACAATACAAAATAGGTTACCTACGTTAAAAAAAAAGAGTATTTCGCCCCAAAGCCCATAGTTCATTATGTGATGTCTGTACATTCCATCATCATCTATCGTACCGAATTCTTAAAAGTTAATTTAAAAACCTTTTCATACGAGCCGAAAATAGGACAAATCATCCTCTGGGAATGAACCAACATAATAAAAGGACGACCTACTTTTGTGCCTTCGGTTCTTCGAATCTATAAGCTCTTCGCTTCCATCTATGAGCACAACTCACTCATTCATTTTTTGCATGTGAATAAAAAACAAAAAAACTTCATATCACGATTTTATGGAGTTTCATTTTTTTTAAGGACATACCTTCATGGCAAACTTCATCCGGCTGTGTCGGAATGAAGCTAGGGATTTCTTTTTTTTCAGCGAGAGAATGTATTATTCTTTGGCTACTTCAGGATTCTCTGAAAGTCCAAACATTTTTCGTTTTTTTTTTTTATTTATTTGATAAAGTAGGGCTCGTTCCATGACGTTAATTTCTATTTCAATGAAAGTTTTGGTCCTGCAATATCGAAACGTTGTGTCCTAAAAGCCAATATTGAGATATCCTTGATGCACATCCTGATTTGGTGATGAAAACACCAATTCGACACGTGTTAAAGATAGAATACTGTTTCCCAGCCAGAACTTCCTTCTGTCTACGGAAACATGACATTGAGTTTGTTATGAAATTTTGCACCGAACACAACTTTCTGGAAACTGGAATAGATGTCCACTGTTGGTTGATGAGGTCTTCATGTACTTGTACCAACTTCACTAAATTCGGATTTACCTAGTTTCGGGCGAGTTGTACGATTTTTTTTTCTATTTTATTCCCTTTTGTAAGATAGTCGGAGCGAGGAAGTTTTACCAGCATACTGAAATGATTTTTGAGAAAGCAAGTAGAGAAAATTTGACTCTTTTACGACTATGATCCACTCGTCTGGTCACACTGTCACTGCCATCATTTTTGTTCACTTTGTTTTTATTTTCTGATTTCATTTTGTTGCTTGTTCTTAAAACAAACGACCACACGTCCGGCTGAATATTTCCGATGCACATTCATCAATCATTCAAGTGTAGTACTGAATGTATCAGGGATTTAGATGTGTCCTCAAACAAAATGCACAATAAAAACACAAAAAAACGAATGAGTAACCAAGTGACACTGTACAGAACGGAACCAGTGAACATGGTTCCAGTTTCAACTTTCAAGTTGGGTTTTTGTGTTTGCACAAATGTAAGTGGCATTTGTTTCGTCCTTGCTGTTGATATAGCAAATTTCGTATTTTTGTTTCAAAGCAAGTTCGATGTTTGTTCTTTTTTCGCTCTTCGGTTTTATATTGTGTTTTGTATTTTTAATGTTTTATTTTTATGTCGAAGGTGCTGGACTTCTCAGTAGTGGAGTAGAGGGTTGATGCTTTTAAGGATCCTTGCTCAAAGTTGTGTGAAAACGGCAAAGGACCTTCAATGAGTTCGTGCTTTACTTGGCTCTTCAACGGTTTAAAAGGTTAGGTTGAAATCACTGCGTTCAAAAAGGGCCCTTCAAACTTTTTTTCCACGCACAGAATTTTAAATTTCGTCCCTGAGATAATTGCAAATACAGTCGGGACAATAACTAACACCCATTCTAAGATGGAGTCTGTTATTCACGGACAACTCCGGCCAGCTGGAGCGCATTCTGTGTGTATTTTGAGGTGGAGCCGATGGATTTTTATAGCTCGCTATTTTGGTTTTGTTTTAATTTTTCCAATTCGAAACGCTGTTGTGGTTGTCTTGCGATGGTGATAGTTATTTTGGCTCTGAAGCAAATGCCAAAGGGAGAATAGCGAAAGGATACAAATTGGAATCATCGGAAAAATTGTCAGCGAGATTTTATCTACTGTCGTCTGGGGTAAAATTTTCATAAAACGAATACCATTACAATGGAGGATGTCAAGCGTTAAAAAATATGTTGTCTGGACAATATGAAATTTGTTTTTCGCAGTCGAATGGAATTGGTTTTTTTAAAAGTTTTTTTCCTCACAAAAAAGAAACAACAAAGTTTTTGGGGGTCTTAAATCGATACTTGAAAATTCGTTGGAGAAATTTAAGGGAGATGTATAGCAAGAAATTTAAAGTTGTCTTTCTACAGGACTATGGATGATTGTGAGTGGGTTTTTTGTACTTTGCTTAAACATTTCTGAATTGTTCATTGCGACCAAGCTCTTATTTGAACTGAGCTTATATTAAATTGATACAATTTTAATGAATAAAAATAAATTTACATTTTTTTGTTTTCAAATCTTTTCAAATAACAAATCTAATTGCAAGCAAAGCCCAAAAATGAAAACTCTTCTTCCTTATCTCGACAAAAAATCTGGCTGTTTAAAGCGTTGTTTTAATAGCTCTGAGCGCCCGAAAAATAATGATTTAAGCAGAATTATTTTTTCTTGGATTTTAGCTTCCAATCCTATCTGCAGAAAAACAAGTGAAAATGTGCATTCAATTAGGAATTCTTAAAATAATAATTTTCTCTCGAAACTTTTCTCTATAAAAACTTCCTATCTCCGACATTAGCATTTTAATTTAACAAAACGAAAACTAAGACCAAAAAATTCAAATATTTGCCATTTCAGACCTTTTTTTTGGGTAAAATGGCTTTATTTTACGTTTTCTCTGATGGAAGATGGCAAACAGATGTTTCAATAATTATATCAACTCAACTACACAAACTTTAGGACAAAAAACGTTACCTTGACTTTCTTTCACATCATTTGCACATCATCAATTTCTTCCATCTCACCTCAGCGCCATGCCACCGACGCCATCTTGGCAATCCATTGTCGTCGTCGTAAAAACACTTTCGACCCAGATCTCACCCACTCACAGCAAACGGCACGGCAGAATGTAGGAGCTAAGTGAATTTTTCATTTTGTATGTTATCTCATTAGTGAGCTTCTTGAAGCATCAAGTTTAAGATGAAGTGTTCGCTTTCCGGGCAAAAAAAAAAAATCAAAACAACAAAAAATGGAGCAAAAACAAACTTTCCCAAATATAGGTTTAGGTACTATAGGATCTGCTCTTGACCGACTTTCGCAGCGAAAGAAAAAAAAGTATAAAACGGAAAGTTATTCACTGAGAGAATATCGAGCATTTAAGACGAAGGATGATGCAAGGACAGAATTTTGAATAAAAATGTATACGAAGACGAAAGAACAAACCCATTTGTACGGAGCTAAAATTTTGCTTCCATAAATTTGCCATTAATTCGCTGCTATGTTGCTGCACAATAGATTTGCTCGTGCGTATGGACGTGAGCGTACTACAATTTGAGTCATTTGTTGTGTTGTCACATCAATCTCGATATTAATCGAGCGTTTGACTTTGATGAATTTGGAAAATTGTTGTTTGGCTGATTGTGCCGGAAATGGAAATCTAAATGAATTCAATGTTTTTAAGTTGATTTTGTATTTCTCATTAGGAGGCTTGGCAAGTCACTCTTTCAATCACTCAGTCGAGTCAGACGGTCGCTCGTTCTCACTCGAATTTATTCACTCACTTTGATGTTTAGGTATGCTAATCGAGTCAGGCATGAATAATAAGAAATTTGAATTTATGGAAATGATTCCATCAAAAAGCCGAACCTGCAAAATACAACTAAATGTAAGGTCGTTTGTTGTATACAAAATTATACACACTGCCAAAGGAGGAATGAGTTGTCGATTGGAATTTAGATGACTTTTGATGTTGTTGGATTCCGTAAGAGGCTGGAGAGGTTATTTATTTCGGGGATCGGAATTTATATGCTCGGATGGCGAAGGATGAGGGTTAGGCATATTTTTGGGTCTGAATCAGGCTCTGGGTCAGTGGCTGTTAAGCTTCGTTTTAGCTTTTTTGAAGAGCTTTATGGGAAGGAATTTAGATAAGAAGTGTAAAAGGGGACAAATTGGTATTGTCATGAAGAGTTACGTGCTGTTTTTGTCAAAATCAATTCAATTTAAAGTTGGCATCAAGGCAGACGACGACGGCGACGATTTTGAGGAATTTTCCAATCAGCCTTTGAACTGTGAAATTAGGAAAATAAAATAACCTTCGAACAAGTGTTAGTTGTGGGTGATTAATTAAAAAAAGTTATGAAAGTCCTGGTGGAGGTCTTTCGATAAATTGTATTGATGCGAAATTTTAACTGAATTCAAGAAAATTTTATGAGTTTTAATTACTAAGCCATAGATTAGTTGCATCATCAAAAAACACAAAATTAATGCAATTTTTATCAAAAACTTGAAAAATAAATTGTTTTGACCGAAAACTTGAAAAGAAAGAGAAATGAGAAAAAGACCCTGCGAAGGAAAAAAAGAGCATTCGCAGTTTCTCAGCTAAACGATCTAGAAGAGTCTCGGGCCAAGAACAACACTCGACTACAAAGAGCTTACGATGGCGATGTCTGCATTCAGGATCCCGAACAAACTAATGCAGCTGTGCCGCATGACGCTAATCAATACGCAGTGCAGTGTTCAAATGGGTAACAACTCATTCGAGTTGTTTCAAATATGCGCAGGGCTTAGACAAGGAGATGCGCTATCATGTGATTTGTTCAAGATAGTCCTGGAGCAGATAGCGCGAAAAGTAGGTGTGAATACGGAAAACACTATCTTCAACAAATCCACCAAGCTCCTAGGCTATGCAGACGACATAGACATCATCGGTCGATCCAAGAGAGCTGTGCTTGAGTCCTTCACAGCAATTGAAGAACAGACGAAACTCGTTGGTCTTCACTTCAAGACAAAACAAAGTACATGCTATCGACAAACAAAGCAACATCTGTCCACCTCCTAGGACGAAACGTCACTGTTGGTAGCGCAGCAATTTGAGGTAGTTATAAGGAGTTCACCTACCTTGGAACAAACGTCAATTCCACAAACGACACCTTAGTGGAGATCCGAAGAAGAATTACCCTAAAAAACCGCTGCTGCTTCGTTTTGGCAAAACAACTGGGTTCAAAAATCTTCACTCGAAAGTCAAAATGTCTGCTATACAAAACTTTGATTTTACCAGTCCTACACTTCGGCGCCAATTGTTGGACTATAAGTAAAAAAGGGCAATAGTTGGTATTTGAGAAAGAAATATTCTTTCAGTCCCGTATGCGACAACGGCGAATTGAGAAGAAGGCTCAACCACGAACTGTGCGAGCTGTACCATGATATAGATGTAGTCCAGAAAGCCAAGTCGTCTTGACTGCATTGCCTCGGCCACATCGAGCAAATTGACGACAACGCTCCAGCCAAGAAAGTCTTTTCATCGCAGACTCCAGGTTCAAGACTACAATTAAGACCGAACCTACAGTACAAGGATCAAGTGACTGCGGATGCCAGAGCGCTTGATTTCGGCGGCTGGAGAGTGAATGCGAATGACCGTTCCCGATAGAAGGCTGGAGTATCTCAGTCTGAGATCGTTCATTGATTGAGAGCCGTTTAAGTAAGTATGAAATCGGGAGACAGCTAGTATACAAAAAGAATGCAAATAACTCCTCTTTATAGAAAGAATCCACTTAAGAAACATAGGAAAAAAAAATGAGACGATCAAATAGAAACGAACAACAGAAACTTCGATTATTTTGATTTCTGAACAAAAAAATGGACAAGTGATTAGGCAGACTTTTTTCAACTTCTTTGTCATCAAAGCTTCATGTTTATTTACACGAATCGTGAAATATTTTTATGAATCGTTTAATTTTTCTTTTTTTAAAGAAAAATTTATAAAAATAGTACAAGTATGCCACAGTGACCGATGCAGTAAAATTAAAATTCCAAAAATAAAGGCCTCGGTTCGTTGTTTTTTTAAATCTCTTGTGTGTTTTTCTTTCTCATTTCTTGGAACAGCCTTCTTTGAAAATTAAAAAAAATTTCTTGAGTCAGAAATGATTTTTAAAATGGCGTTGTTAAAAAAATATAAAATTGTTCACTGTACCGTCGTCTCGTTTGGCATGCTTTCCGACTGAAGTCTTAAATAAATCATTACATTAGCTTTGGTTTTCTTTGAAAATATAGAAACTAGGTCAACATATAGGCTCTCTTCCTTTTCCAATTAACAAATTCGAATAAAAAAAGCAGCAAAACACATTTTACCTTAAAAAAATATTCCATTCACAGTGAATAAGAAAAAACAAACATCCTTAAAAATGTCCTTTTCATTTTTGTATGCGGAAGTTTTAATTCCAAATCATATTGTTGGCCATTTGGAACAAAATGTTCTCAAACTTTATTATGAAACAAAAATGTCTGCGCTGCAATGCAAATTTGCCTGTCCATTTGTTTCTTTATTGTTCTATTTAATTTTTTGTTCTCCCCGTTTGTCGTCGTTGTTCATGCTGTCGTCGACGACGACGTTATGTTTTAAGTAAAGTCCTCTTTTCCTCATCAATGCCTCCACTGAGGATAATACAAAAACGAACATAAGTTTCAGTTGGAAAAGTTTTTGTTTTTTACTGTGGGTTTTTGTCATTTTTAAATAAAGCGTTTTTTTTTTTTTGTTGAGCAGCCAACTTGACGTTGTACAAAATCAGTTACAACTTTCCAACACAACTTATGGTGTTTTTTTTTTTAAGTTTTTTTAGTTTTTATGTTGTGATTTCTAGGAAAGGAGATTAGCACTTTCAGACAAATTGACCGAATGAGTTCTATGGTAGGAAGTAGGTTTGTGTTGTGGTTGAAGGTACAAGGTGCCGCAAACAGTCATTATGTATGTTTTTAACGAGTAATGAGATAAATAACAGTTTGCTTTTGAGGCAACTTGTACTAACATAGAGAAAACTTTAAGTTTTTTGTAGCTGAAGTGATGAAGGCATGGCTGATTTTTGGTGCTTTTTTGTGAAGACGAGTTTATGGTTAAAATAATTAGAAGATTTTGTTGTGTAGAAAAAAATGTCTCATAAGTTTTGTGGTAACATATTGAATTTGCTGTTAATCGGAGGCAAAAACATGTCTACGAGTTTTTTGTGTTCATGTGGGTGAATACTGTAATTTGGCCTTTGTTCCAAAAAAGATATTTTTTTAACTTTGTTTTGCCCAAATGATGACTTGAAACAATACAACGATTCGCCTGCCTGTCTGCGGCTTTTTGGCTTCTAAAATGGAAAAATGTTATGTCAATCAAAAGCTCCTCGAAAACCGTTAATCGGGCAGACAAAAAATCTGAGAATATGGGCTTATCCGACTATAGCAAGGAAACCATCCATCTTAATCCATCCAAAAAATAAAAAAGGTGAATACTTTAGAGATTCACAGATTTTATCTGTCAAAACCCCAAGTTGTCATCGCTTAAAATTTGTACTAAAATCAAAGTCGAAAAAAAGTTCTACGACCCTGAAAACTCAAGGATAGAGAAAACATGATATTTTGCTTCAATTCATTTCTAAGATTTTGTTCTTGGCCATAAAAATGATAACGTGTTAGAAAGATTGCTTCATTTTCCCAACGTGACCAGACCATTGATTACATAACACCAAAAAAAAGCAAAAAGAAATTTTCAAGAACACTTCATTGATATTGATTGCTTTCTATTTTCTGAATCTCTAAAACAAAAGTCGATAAAAAACTTTTTGTATAAAAAATCAACAACAACGAGCTAAAGACCTCCATGCAATTCAACCCCCCCTCCCATTATTTTCTTTAACATCGCAACAATGCCAGACGTCACGTTTTTCATCAGAAGACCGAAAAGAATCCCAAGGCTCTGGACGGAAAGCAAAGGAACAATTCCCAATGCACTGGTTGCATAGAGAACGACCAATCTGTGATGGTTGTGCACTTTAGTGGCATCACCATTTCCCTCATAGTCCCAGAAGCAGTATAAAGCAAACCAATCCACTTGTGTGTTCAAAGTAAAAGGATGACATTTGCCTACCTTGCTTTCCCTATACTTTTTCATTGTGTTGCTTAGACGACTGACTTGGCTATACCAAATGTACGTTCTTGCTCGTTGCTCGTTGCTACTTCTAATTGAAGTTTCGTAATTGTTCTTCGGGGAGCAATTGAGATTTATAGCCTTGTGTAGGGCTGCTGGCTATACAAAAAAAAAATATATGTACAAGAAAAATAGCAAGCCACTTCTAGAGCCCATTGCTGAGGACTTCACAACATTGAAAGAACTGATGGTAAACGATGAGGTGTTTTTTTTTTCTATGCCCCAAGTGATTTTGATTCTGCAGCCAGTTGGGAAGTGATTGAGACTTGGAAATACCCTATTTGGTATTAAGTGAGACCGATAAACGTTCAAGGATAAGAACGGAAATGTCAACCATCTTTCGAGTGATATCTTGATACGCCTAATCAATAATCTTCAGATTGTGGATTGTTGGCATGTGTTTGCGGTTTGAGAGATGAGAAGGCATTTTGACAGATTGTCATTCACCTTTTTGTGGCGTAATTGTTCAAGCTCTCAGGCATAAAATAGGGATTTTCAACTTCTTTGGGACATATCTCTCACTTTTGATCTGAATATACACTGTGGCGTATACGTGCCATTTTTTAAACAGAATTTTAGAATCAGTTTGTCTTCCAATCGGCTTATAAAATGTTTTGAAAGTTTTGTATTTTCCTTTCTATAACCTTTTTAAGTGCAGTGTTTTGGGAGGTGTCAGTAATTCCTGGCTATATCTTCGAGGAAAAAGATTTTTCTATCAGCTCAATCTGCTCGGCAAACAAACTCCAGACATTTTCTTCTGTTTATTCAAAAAACAAAACCTATAACAGGATGCATCTAATATTTATCCTTTTTGTTCTGATTTTTTTGTCAGGCTTATCCTCATAAAAAAAAAAACAAAAACAAAAGTAAAAATACAAATATTTACAACACAAAAACGGAAGTGAAAAAATTTTCGAAAATAAAAATTGATACCAGAACCTCCAAGAAACATGCTCTGCAAACAATACACACAAGCAAGAATATATTTATATGACAGAATTTCATATGAAAATCTTGAATGAAAAATCTTCGTCAAATATCAACAAAAGAGAGGGCACAAGAAAAAAGAAGGTATACACTCTGTTTGGCCCCAAAAAATTGCTGTATACAAGAGGTAAAAGTGTGTATGTTTTCTTATTGTATTATACTTTGAGGAGCAAATTTCTTTTAAGGCTGCTTCTTTCAGAGATTTTTTCATTATTTTTGTTTGTGTTGTTTAAACACATCCTTGAAAAAGTGTGTCAACATCTATTTGAGACATTAAATTGAAGAAGATAGATAGGTTATTGGAAATCATATAATGACGTTAGCAATTCAGGAGGTGGTGATGGGGGTTTTTTGAAATCTTACAATTTTAAATGTGGATGGCGAAGTTTTCTTTTTCAATTTTTTTGAACGATTAATATGGGTTCAAGTGATGTTGTCTTATTTTGAAGATGTTGAAAGTGGATGAACGGGCACTGAACGAGCAAGTATCTTTGTATACCAATCTTTATGAGTCAAGATTTTAACAAGTGTAGATCCCACTTCCAGCGTTCTTAGGAGATAATTGACATAATTTCTTGTGCAATTTCAGTAAATGCAACAGCGCCTTTTTATTGGTCGAATGTTAAATGTTGAATGTTGTATGTTAAAGGTTAAATGTAAAATGCTAAATGTTAAATGTTAAATATTTAATGTTAAAGTGAAAAGTGAAATGTTAAATTTTAAATGTTATGTTAAATACTTACTTACTTACTTAAGGTGGCGCTACAGTCCGTTGTGGACTTGGGCCTCAATCAACAGTCTCCGCCAGCTAGCTCGGTCCTTAGCTAGTCGTCTCCAGTTTTGCACTCCAAGTTGATTGAGGTCCTCTTCCACTTGAGTGCGCCACCTGAGTCGCGGTCTTCCTCTTCTCTCTACGTCCCTCGGGAATAGTGTCGAAGGCTTTCCGGGCCGGAGCATTGGTGTCCATTCGCTCTAAATGACCGAGCCATCTGAGTCTCTGGACCTTGACCCTTCTGGCTAGTCCATGTCGTTGTACAACCCGTAAAGTTCGCTGTTGTATCTTCTTCGCCATTCCCCTTCAATGCACACGGGGCCAAAGATGACCCGAAGAACTTTCCTCTCGAAACAGCCTAAGGCACTTTCATCCGATTTGTCAGGGTCCATGCTTCTGCACCATACAGCAGGACTGGGATGATGAGTGTGTTGTACAGTTTTACCTTAGTTGCTCGAGAGAGGGCTTTTCCACTCAATTGCTTTCTTAGACCAAAGAAACAGCGATTAGCAAGAGTTATTCTTCGTCTGATCTCGGCGCTGGTGTTATTGCCCGTGTTTATAGCGGAGCCTAGGTAGACAAACTCCTCTACTACCTCGAAGTTATACGCGTCTATTGTGACGTTCTGCCCGAGCCGTCGGTGTTGGGTGTCCTTCCTCGAAGACAGCATATACTTCGTTTTTCCCTCATTTACCGCTAAGCCCATTTTTGCCGCTTCTGTCTCAATTCTCACAAAGGCGCCATTGACATCACGCTGTGTTCTTCCCATTATATCAATATCATCGGCGTACGCGAGAAGTTGAACAGATTTTTGGAAGATAGTGCCTCTGGTGTTGACGTTGGAGTTCTGCACTATCTTCTCAAGAACGATGTTAAAGAAATCGCATGACAGTGCATCGCCTTGTCTGAATCCTTTTTTGACATCGAAAGATTCCGTAAGCTCGTTGCCAACCTTGATGGAGCAGCGTGAGTTCTCCATCGTCATTTTGCACAAGCGAACGAGCTTGGCAGGGACGCCAAACTAGACATAACTTTGTACAGTTCGTCTCTGTAGATGCTGTCATACGTGGCCTTAAAATCGATGAAAAGGTTGTGGGTATCGATTTGGAGTTCATAGGTCTTATCCAGGATCTGCCGCAACGTGAAAGTTTGGTCGATGGTTGACTTTCCTGGCCCGAAGCCACATTGTTGTGTTTAAATGTTAAATGTTAAATGTTAAATGTTAAATGTTAAATGTTAAATGTTAAATGTTAAATGATAAATGTTAATCGTTAAATGTAAAATATTAAATGTTAAATTTAAAGCAAAACTGACTTTTCCAATACTTTGAAGATTACCGAAATTGTTTCGACATTTAAAGTTGACTTCATGTCTACTTTAAGTTCCTTCTCAACTATTTTTCCCATTTTTGAAAATGTATTTTGAATTCCCCAAAACAAACCAATCACGAACATAACTCACATTAGCAATTTCAAAAGTCACAACAAATTCAGAAAATTCAATTCGCCTTCAAGTCAGTTGCACAATTTCAACATTTTACAAAACCAATAAAGCATAAATTACTGTCCTTTACAGATTCAGATATATACATTCTCAGAAAATACAATCCATTCCATCGCTATCTCTTTCCCCTTCTTTCACTGTTGCAATTTAAAGCTTACAGCAATTTATGACGAAAGTATAGTAGGGTATGCCTGTATATGTAATGTGTAAGTTACCATCTATCAAAATAGCCACAAAAGGATACTATTGCCATCCCTTCGGCCTCACCGCAGACACTGTCTGACGCTTCTCACAATTCCACTGAAATGTGTGATTTGTATGCTGAAGGCTACAAGGATACCACTAGACGCATCACTTCTTCATTATCATCATATCTCTCTCTGCCCTTTCCTCAAACAAATGAGATGGAGAAGGAGAATTCCTTAAGCAATATACAAACAAAAACAGTTCATACTCACATGCATCACACAGAGCATCAAAAGGACATTTTAAAGAGGATTTCCATTTGGTGTTTCCGGTCCTACTCGTCCTCGAGGAACATCCTCTCTTTGAGATGCATTCAAGGATAACACATACACACACCTCTCTAGTGACTTGACTTCAACTCTGATGGTGATGACTGACTTCTGTGTGTATAAGTGTAGAAGACACACATATTCAGTCAGTGAGATGCAATGTAAGGAAATGCACACAAATGTGCATAAAATATGCATCTTAACTCACATTTGTGGTCGGTGCTGGCGGTGATGGTGGTACTTTGGTCGAAAAGCCATAAGTGTTGTAAGTCCTTTGGCTTTAAGTGGACGTCAAGTCTTCTTCTCCATCCAAAAAGCATACAACCTTCATCCCACTCACCCTCTGACTCTGACAAAACCAGAACCACTTCCGCCGCATCATGCTGCTTGCCGCCTGCATGTCGCTAGTCATCGGTCTTTTCTTACATATGTTTGCGGCCAGACAACATTAACAATTCTGACGCAAAGTAGATATACATACCCAGAGACAGAGGCAGAGAAAAACCAGAAGATGATGGTTACACTTACACTCGAAGTGCTCACAATCCTTTTTCCAAGGATACCTTTCTGTTTCTGTGTGTGCTTTGTTTTCTCTTTCAAGCTATTTTTTTCGCTTTTGTTTTTCTTGTGTTTTTTTGATTTATGTTCTCGAGAGAGTATAAGACTGTGCGGCTTTATGTTTTGCTTTTTTTGCTCCAGATTCCATCAATTATTCAAGACTCTCCATGATAAATTGCAGCAACGAAGAGTCCGCATGTAATCCACTGCACACAAAGATAAAGAAAGGATAACTCTTGTTCTTGTTGGACTTCAACTTCGCCCATCAGAAGCCCTTAGGAAAACATTGCAATTCATTGTTAATTTTGCTCAAATTCATGAACAGTATCTGGATTTTCATATCGGACCTGCCAAGGATTCGAAATGGAGAATGTGTTTTGCCATATTGCTGCCGAACCGATTCTGTTGAAGTTTTCTCTTCTTGATTCTGGTTCCGATTGCGAGCACAATGTGCTTCCACCTGACCAAATTATTGCCAAATAAGGTCGCGTACTACCAAGCCAGTCGGTCGGTCGTTCGGTCGGTCGGTCTGAAGGTGTCATTGTGCTCTTGCCGGATAAAATAACTATCATTTCACTGGAATCCGGGTGTTGCTTGCTGAATTATGAAATATAGTAACCAAAAAGTGAGTCAACCACTGCTTCAGGGGCTAAGGTATGGTTTCAAAATTGTGGTTTTCGTGGGGGTGCGGTTTGCTAACCATCATTTACTTCTTCTTTTCTCACGAGTCCAAGGGTCGGTCGATGCTTGTGTGAAAGAATCCTTTCAGGAAGAACTATTAAACATTGAATAGATTGTGCAAGTCAGGAATGTTTTCACAACCCTCCTCTGCTCGCATTTCGCTTCTGACCCGAGGTGAGACTAAGGAAAATGAAAAAGGAAAGATTGTCCGTTTTCATTGCACAATTCGCTGAATTGAAAGAGATCGTGCTGATTGCAGTTAGAATAGCTCACGGAACAAAATAAGGGTCCATTCCCTTTTCGTCGTCGTTTTCGTTTTCGTGTTTGCTTTTTCATGTTTCAATATTGAAGTGAACTCGGAGCTGATGTTCGATGGGAATGGCTTATTCGTTTTTCTTTTCTTGATTCAAAGTAGTCTATGATGGACTAAACTCTCTTGGATGGATGGAGTGATGAAGGCAATGGATTTAAGTTTTGGTTAGTTGTTGGCTTTGTGTTGTTGTTGTTGTGGAGTTATGTAAGCTATGGAATCGGTGTCAGACTTAGGTTTTGCTGAGTAATTGAATGGAGTGGAATTATAGGTAAATGGCAAAAAGTTGGAAAAAAATGGAGTTTCATAAAAATTTAATAAACTCAACTGCTAAAAGGTTTCGGTGTTTATCATTGACTCTACTACTGTTGAATAATAAATTTATGAAGTTGTTCAACATGATTTTCAAATCAGATTTTTACTTACCTTGCGGTTGGTTGAGTAGGTTCTCAATTCGAAAGCTTAATCTCTCTACACAGCATGAGCTAACTTTTACATGTCCTAACCGCTTTGTCACTTTCAGACATGACTTTTGAAGCTTGTAGGTAGTTGAGAATTCTGAAAACAGCTTTAATCCAACAAATATTTAAGGTAAGTGTAACGAGCTTACAAAATTTCCACAGTAAACAAGACTAAATTGTTATCAGTGGCGCAACTGACCAAAGAGGCTTGTGGAATAAGTTAGAAGGTATACACCTGGAATCTGCATTTCAGGCAGATTGTCGATCCAGAAGATTTAATTTGTTCATAACGAAAGGAAGGAATTGTGCAGGAAATAGTCTTAGACAAAAAGTCTTCGGTTTATGATAAGCGATCGCTGTTATCCGTTTTAAGGCTAATATCCTGGATGAGATTATGGTGCCTGAAGACTATGAAGTCTACATTTAAGTCGGGCTCTTCAATGGAACAATACGGAAATTATTTGCAGTCTAGAAAAGTAAACGCAGCTTCCATTAAGCTACATATGAAAATTGATTTCGACTGATCAACTTTACGGCAGCTGGACAAAAAGTACCTAAACAATCTCCTGCTACTCCGGTGCTAGCAAAACTAATACATATGACTATAATCTTAAATGTTCGCTCGAAATTCTGGTACTTTTTAAGACCTAAAGGGGGAAAATAGTACTGAGTCACTGTGCGAAGAAAAATTCTTCGATTGATACTCGATTTTAAGGTCAAATATAAGTCGTTGATTGTATGAATCCCCCTCTCTGTTTCTCTTAAGTATTTTAAATTGTTGTTGAAAATTTCATATTCAAAAGGTCACCAAATAAATTGCATAAATTGATTGATCATGTGAATTTTTCTCTTTAAGGTTTCAGTTCCCGTTCCAGGTCAAAAAGTGTATTTACAAATTCCCAAAGGTGGAAGCAATGAAAAAGCGTAAAGTTCACTGTGGCGTATACTTACTTTTTTTTATTTTGAATTTTGCTATCAATTCTGTGCTCATTTCAAGGTGCAAATTAAAAAAAAGTGTAAAGTGACAATTTTTAATAATCTTAACAAGAATGACACGTTGATTAGAAACGCTCTTACAGCCCAGCTACACTAAAAACTCTACACATTCCAAAAAGCACCATAATGGGCATAATGCATAATTATGCAAATATTATTCAAAATAGACACGTTTATTTCTGCTTGATTTTAAATGAAGCAATTCAAAACCAAACAGACATAAATTATCATTGTCTAGGTAATTTATAAAAAAAAATTGCTTCTAACAATTAATATTTTTTTTATTTTTTTTAAGTTCATTTTATTTATTGAAACTCATCACTTGACACATGAGTTCAAAGTTGGTTTATGAACTACATCTTAAGTTTAGCTTACTGGCCCCAAACAGGTGGAAGATAACTTTCACTTCCTATTAAACAAAAAAGAAAAATTTCTTCGATGCACTCTGTTTTTTTTTTTCGTGGAATTTTTAATCCGAAAACTTTCTTTGTCACTGAACATACTTAGGAAACGAGGGAGTACCAACTTCAATGAATTCGATAGCTTGCCGCCAAAATTATCATTTTAGCTCTTTTTCGTTGTGACCACCAAGCAGAGAACTTTTCCTGAAAGGTAAGTTCTTATAAGAAACGTCTTTCTTTCTAAATCATTCAACATTCTAAGACGTCAAGAAGGAAAAAGTATGTTAGACTGCTTGTTAAAATGACAGATTTAGACGAATTGCATTCATTTTTCGACATCAGATGACTTTAAAACTAATTGTTTGTGTCCATCGCCTTCTTTTCATAATATAACGACTTTGTTCATAAAATTACTAGCCGACCATGCACCGGTTTGCTACCCGATCTAAAAAATTTGTTAGTCGTAATTTAAAGCTTGGGTGTGCAGTTTTCCCGTCACTTAACAGAGATTCCATATGAGTTGTTTCTAATAACTCCCCCTACCCCACACCGAAACCTCACTGCGCCGTTACCCCTCGCTCCCGCTACCAAGTACCCCGCATCTCGTTTCCCCGTGATAACGTTTTGTTTTGATATACAACAGTATCGGTGGACTTATAATGTTGTTTTGGCGCCGTGCATTCCATTCTGAATAGTGAAGTTCCTGGTAGTGATGTTTTTGGCCTTCAACATAGTACTGAGCCACTGATGATTTTTGACGTTCAGTGCAATAATGTTTGGGAAAACTATTTCTGCCAATCCGGAAATGCTTTCTGTGGTCTTACAGAAGTTTGCTGGCAATGTGATAGCTATATGGCCAATTTTGATCAATTTGCATTCACCCGTTTCAATACCTCAAAAAGTTTTTCAAATAAAATGAAAAAACAACTAGACAGCACCACTAATAAAGGAGTCTGATGATCGGCTTGGCACCCGTGAAATAGCGATCGAGAGATCGCTAAGAAAAAACGTGATATCAATTTCGGATATCCGCATCTTCTCTGACAGTCAGGCTGCTATTAAATCTCTTGACGGTGTCTCAACCAAATCTCAAACGGCCCTCGATTGTCGATCGTCTCTTATGGAGATGGCGCAGCAATTTAACATTCACCTCTGTTGGGTGCCGGGCCACAGAGACATCGCAGGAAATTGTAGAGCCGATGAACTCGCTAAAAATGGAACCGTCATACCTATTTCACATGAAAGAGAGAAGATAGGTATACCGATAGCTACATGTAAACTTCTGCTAAAAGAAACAGCCTTAAGGATAACAAACTCTAGGAGGCACAATTTACCAACGTGCGCAGCCACAAAACTCATTTGGCCTTCACTGGACCTAAAGCGCTCGAAAGACTTGTTATCTCACAGCATACTTCGTATTAGCTCCCTAATAGGTGTCCTTACAGGACACTGTCTTATAGGCAGACACGCAACACGACTTGGTGTAGCCTCAAATGACTTTTGCAGGAGCTGTATGGACGAGGAAGAAGAGGAAACAATCTCTCACCTTCGCTGCACTTGCCCTGCTCTTTCACTAAGACTCAAACTTCATCTGGGAGAGTACTTTTATGATAATCCCAGTGAACTAGCTAATAAGGATATCAAATATCTTCTTCGCTTTATAAAAAGCTCAAAATGGTTCGACTAGTAAGAAGTAATTCTCTAGATTCATGGGTATCACAATGGGCCTTTTCTTTTGGCCTAAGTGTGTGGATTCTGTGTCCACCAGCCACTTTAACCTAACCTAACGTACTCAGGGTGTATGTAGCTTTGAAATCCGATCAGTGATTTTGAGTTAAGTCGTAAACAAACATACAAAAATAGAAATCTTTCCTCTTTATAATATAAGTATGAATGCGTTTCAATTTAAGTTTCTTATACTGCTAAAAATTTGTTGACAGTTTTCAACCTTACCAATAGAATGCTTCGTCCCGATAAATATTTTCATCAGGGTCACTACTCATAATAGTCAGTATGAGTTTTTCCGTCACTCTAATTTGGCAGAAAATTCGATTTTAAGAAAAAAAAAATCGTCTAGTGTCAACTGTGGCGTATACGTACTATTTTAATATTGTGTATTAAGCTTGTTTTCGTTTTTTCCTCTATTTATTTACTCATGCTTTCTTGCCTCTAAAATACATACATAATTACTCTCTTCCTCGACCTCTCATCGTTTAAGGATGTCTCTTTGTTACAAACATACAAACCATAGTATTTTAAACGTAATGTTTTAAGTGCAAAGGTAAGTCACAAATCTCAAAAAAAATATAAAGTCAAAAAGTTAAAAGCAAATCCATTTTGATCTGGTTCATATAAAATTTCCATTATCCATGATTCGTCCAGTTCCAAAATGACTTTTCTCGATTTAAAATGTTTATTCCTTTTCCAGTCCGTCTATCCGTCAACAAAAATTCTTATCTAACAGGATTATCAATTCCAACTTTCATAGCCCTCAAGATGATTGCAGATAAGTAACCATTTCTAAAAAAGGATTTTCTTTCCTGAATGACATCGTAATGAAATTCCCGAGAAAACTCCATCATCGGGATCATCATCAACATCGTTATCATAAAATAAAACAAAGCATCGTTTTCGTCATCGTATATCTTTTCTCATCGTCAAATCCTATAAAAAATCTTTCCAATCAAAAAAAAAAAAAAAAGAAATACCCTCATCGCTCGCCCAACAATCTTGAGTCTTATGCAGCTTTTTAATTGCATACTTAAAGCAAGTCCTTTTTTCCTTAGAAATCATTTTGTCGTCATCGCAGATACAAAAAAAAAAGAACAAGAGATGTTTCAAAAATAGAAAAAAAAGGATATTTTTGGACCCTCTCGGACATAAAACGAACAATAAAAATCAAGGGTTTAACAAAATAGACAAAAAACACCAGCACATCCGCACAGACACCAACAACACCCTCTTAAGCCGATTTATATTTATAGCCAGGGCCCGCTTGCCATATCCCTCGTCCTTTGTATACCTGACAAATTGCATAAGAAAAGTTTAACAGGACTTATCGCACTACAGATATCAACAATTTCCATTGCAAGCAACTAATTATTCCCTTGAGCACTCTTCTTCCCCAAAAATCGTTCAGAACAAAAAAAAAACATATATATACAGACCTCATTATTCTCGATTCGTCCTTTGAGAAGTTTTTTTTTTTTATTATTTGAGTTCTCAACAAAGTCCCTAAGAGCTAAGACAACCGAACGAGTGATAAATTTTCTTTCCGTGATATCTTCCTTATGCTAAGAACTTCTCGTTTCATTCAGGCAGCAGGCAGGCACCCTCGTCATATCCTGTCAAACCACATAATCCTCACCGAAAACATACCATCCCCATTCCATTGAACTCTCAATGTTTTAGTGAGTACAAAGACCAGAGCGTAGTTTCCGGCATCCTGATTCTATAAAGAAAAGAAGAAAAAAAAAACTCATTCGACAGGTGTAGATGACTCTCTAGACTCGTCATCAATAAAATGAATCCCCAGAGCAAGCGTGGAGTCTGGTTGTTTTTGTGCACTTTCCCGCCATCAAAGTCGAGCCGCCTGTATTGCAGGAATGACTACGTGCCAACAACTAAATCAAATGCGTATCGTCCTGCCGCCAGACTAGCAAGAACTAAATTTCGAACATAATCACAAAAACTTCGAAGCTTTTTCGAAATTCTTTGGGGCTCCAATCCAATGCGCAGTTTCCTTGTACGGTATCCAAATTTTATAAATATCCTTGTTATGGAGCTTTGGCTTTCAGTTCGTGCCGGTAGTCCGAACTAAAAGGACCTTCCAGTGAACAAACCAAACCACATATAAAAAACACCGTTCGTGAGTGAAACCCATAAAAGGAATTAAAAAAAGTATAAACTGAATTACCCAATAATCGGGATTCTGGTTGTGCAATACAAAAAAAAAAAACATACACACACGTCGTCGAGGATAATAAACAAATAAATGTCCTTTTTATCTTTCCTTTGAAGTGATTCTTGAGCACAAAACGAGGATAAAGTTTGGTCGGGTCTTCTTCTAGTGAAACAACCAACAACGACAAGCGAGCAAGCAAGAAAAAAGTTGAAATTTAATTTCCGGGCATTGTGTTTACTGTGAAGGATATTGAGGTCCTTGAAGAAGTTCTTTTTTTGTTCCTTCATCTGCCTGTTCGTTTTGTAATTGTTTGCTATACTTTTTGTTTATTTTGTTTTTTGCTGTGTGCCAAATACAAAAATCAATAAAATATCCTTTAAAGAGGATAATATTCAACTTGGTATTTAACTTGGAAAGTTTTTTTTCTTTTGTTTTTATTGCTGTCGGTCGTGTCCTTTTTTCTGACCTGCATTGTGTGCCGTGTGTCCCTACACGACGACGGACGACGATGAGTTTATCTCAGTGTTCGGTAGTGTTTAAGTGAAAACACACAAAAATTACACAAGAAATTATTTTCGCTCCCAAGAAATTTCAAAATTAAAAAAAAAAACAAAATTTTGTCCAACATGAAAATTATTCGACGAAGAAGTTGCTCTTCGGCAGGACTAGGAGGACATCGAGGCGGAAGCTACCTCCAATCGGTCCTCATTGCCGCATTGAGTGCGAGCTTCTTGTTTGGATATTTGGATATGAACGTTAGTGCGACTGGAACAGCGCCGGTGGCTGATACTCCTTCAACTCCGGAGCCAGGTACGTGTCGTGTTTTATGGTAAACGGATACAATAACCGTATTTTTTTTTGCTTTTTATTTGACGTGTTTTTGTTATTTTCGTTATTTTACTTTTTCGGAAGCAAATTGAAATTTTCCGGCCTTTTGTGTTCAAATTTGGTTTGGTAGGGGGACGAAAGGGGCGTAAGGGTCTGACAAGCCATTGCGTGTCGATGGTTGGGGGTGTCTTGCTGCCGTCAGAGTGAAGCTTTAGTGAGGAAAAAGTCATTAAAAAGTTTTTTGTTCCGTCTTCTTCTTCTACCTTCCCTTTGCCCGGATCCACTGTAGCACGGTTACCGTTATCGTCATCGTTGTCGCGCTTGTTGGTTGTCGGGCGTCACAAAGGAGAAAGTTGCTTCATTTTTTGGGAAAAACTTCGAAACCGTTTTTGTTGTTTTCCTTTTTTTTCTATTTTTTGCTGGTGGTTCCGTTCTCTTTTAAGTTTATTTTTTTTTGTATTATCATTTTTGGCTTCCTTGTCTCCTCTTAGAGCAAAAACAAAATTTATGAAATTTTGAAAACTTCTTTTTGCCCCGAACGAAGCACCCAACACGCCTTGAAATCATTTCCGCTTGATGGATAATTTCAGAATAATTTAGATAATTTTTTGTTCGACGTGGGAAAATGATGAATTTTTACAAGGATTCACATTTACTCAAAAGAGATGTTGCGAGAAGTTGATAGACAATGATTACGACGGGCAAATTTTTAAACACTTTTCGTATAGACAAATTCAGGGTTAGTAGCTTGGGGTGGTGCCAGGCTGGCGATAAAATAACCAAGATGAAAGAGTGCAAACGTTTTTTTTTTGTATTTGTGTCATTTTGTATAGCTTGTTTGTTTTAATAGGGTGTGATGGACAAACTGAATGATTTTCGCCAGCTATCGTTATTCCAAGAATGACCCATTTCTCTTATGGAATAGTGCCTTCTGGCTGTAATGTGTGTGATGTAAGGTTGATCCTTGAGTTTTGTTCTTTTTTGTTGTGTTGTTGTCGATTTCGATTCGTTTTGTGGAAATCTTTCCTTTTTTCGGACTCAAATTGACACAAGTGGTTAGGCAGGGCATAAAAAGGATGTGATTTTTTTTTGTTCGTTCTCTGCTTTGGGTAACATGTCATGATAATGTTTGATGTTTTCTAGCTCTCTCTCTTCTTTTGATGTGGAATGTTGGGGGTTTTGTCGGTTAAATTGGGAATCAATGGGTTACATGGTTTGGTTTGGCATGTGTGTGGGATGTGGGTTTGCTTTGGTCCTTGAGGGTCTTATTGTCTGATTGGATAAATTATGATGATAGGGTAACATTTGGTTTATTTTATGGATATAACGGTATAAAAGGGTATTTTATATTTTTGCACATATATGGGTCCAAAAAAAGACTGTTTAACTGATGATAATGGCGAGTGTAATATTTTCCAAATGGTTACTTCGACGACGTCGTTTTCGTCTCTTTTAAGAGATCTATTAACTTTGTTAAAGGATACTCTTGTGTTTATGTGTATTATAAAGCGTTTTTAATGCGCTATTTTTCCTTTGTGTGGAAATGTGGAAAAATCCATTATTAAGGTTATAAATAATATTGGTTATTAATTTTAAGAGTTTTTTTTGGAATCTGCACTTGAATTTGGGTAGGCAATTTAAGTGATTAAGGAGATATGAACATTGGAAGCTATTGTCCAGTTGATAAATAATAATATCAAAGGAGCGTCGACGCATGGGTGGGTAAAGGAAAATCTGTAGAAGTAGGTAAAGGTATCCTTACTTTGATAGAATTTGACTATTTGAATTGGAGATAGCAGCAATATTTTCAGCAAAGGATATATCATCAGTTTTTTGTTTACTTTGAGAATAATCAATTGCTTTCTTTTACTTCGTCCTTCAATAATATTTTCTGTCCGAAATTAAATGCAGTCTTTTACTTATTCAGGTTTTCCTTCTTTTTTGTCTCATTTTATTCATCACGACTTAAATGTTGTCTTGTTGCTAGCAAAGCGACATCTTCAAGAAACCTAGGGCTTAAAAGCTTACACTTTTCCACATCTCATTGAGTGTGTGGAAGAGAATTGAGTGGGCCTAATGTGTTATGCAGATTCCAGCGGCTGAGTTTAGGAGCAGGAATTGAACCCACGACTTCTGTTTTATGTTAATGGTCAATGCACCTATCAGAATTAAGCAAACATTTTACTAAAAGAATTTCTTTGACAGCATTATAATTGATTCACCGTTCCTGTTCCTGTTTTTACTTTACGATGTTTGTATGTTTATTTGCTTGTATGTCCGTAATAGACTTCTTAACGGCCCAGCAGTTACTTTCATGGTAGATAACGTTTTTTTTTTTTTGAGGGATATTTCCTTCAAAAAATAAAAAAATTGAAAAAACCCTACGTTAAAGTCGGAAAATGGAAATAATAGAATAATTGAATACATAATTCGAACACTTGAATTTTTAACTGGAATCATTTGTGCAATTGTTCCTGTTCATGGTAGAAATTGTAAAATCTGTGTTCAAAGGTATTAACAGAAAACTTTGAAAGAAAACTTAGAAAATTCCGGTGAATCCAGAGAGCTTTACTATCGAAAATTTATTTATTTCTTTGAATTTTGTGCAATAGCTCCAGAGTAGTTTTCGAAGGCAAACGTAGAAAATTCTTGGAGGATATAGGTACCATAAATTAGATATACATACGTTGTTGTTGGTTTCTTTGTTTTTGTGACCGGCGATTAAGACTCGAAGACCACCGGAATTTTAAATTGTTAAGTGGAAAATTGTGAAAATTCTGAAAAACGAGAAAATATGCATTTCATAGATTTAGGCTTAAGACAGACCGAAGCCAGCAAAACACGTTTTATTGTCGCTCGACAAAAAATTTTGTTGGATTCCAGTTCCAAAATACACCGAAGACCGAAGACCGAATGTTTTGTTTTTTTATTTTGTCGATTTCTGTTTTTTTTTTTATTGCGTGTTACAACATATAACGGTGTATAATTTTAGGTGCTGACTTTTTGTGACGGATGTTTTGTTGCCTTGGGTGTGTTTTGCTCCTATACAACTCCATTTATTTACTGTAACCAACGAGGTAATAGAACTTTTTTATCGTGCCGTGTCGGTGGGTACTGACTCAAAAGAGCAATGGACTTGTGTCCGGGGAAAACAAAACAAATGTTTTGTTGGATTTGTTGTATTTTTAGCCTTTACGATTTCGGAATTCGTAAGGTTTATTAAGGAGGCCTTGAAAAATTAATTTCGTTCCATATTTTTATTGCATGCAAGTCAATCATTTTGCATTTTGAAAAAATCTCTGTTCTATTATTAGTCTGGAGGCTTTAAATAAATGACGAGACGTAGTTCTCGGGGTCGGATAGGTGAATGAATGCGTTCACATAAACATTTGAAGCCATTCACATATTTCAATATGAAATTTTCAATAAATTCAAAACAAGCAGGTTTTTTTGCTAAATAATGTTTCATTTTGTTGCATTTCTAAGTCTAAAAACAAACCAAATCCAACAAAACACTTATTCTCTTTTCCCGGACACAAGTCCATTGCTCTTAAGAGGCAAGGGCAACACACACTGAAACTGACACGACACGATATAAAGGTTGTATGGGAGCAAAACACATCCGAAATAAAAAGTCAGCACCTAAAATTATACACCGTTTTATGATGTAACACACACCGCAGTGAACAAAACAAAAAAAAAAACCAAATCGACAAAATAACGTCTCAGTTTTATAGGTTGTATAGGAGCAACACACACCGAAGCCAACAAAGAGAAGACATTTTGTTTTTGTCGGCCTCGATGTAGGTCTGAATCCGACACGAGTTTTTGACGAAAGACAAATAAATGTTTTGTCCGCTTTGGTCTGTTTTCAGCCTATGATTTCCCTTGTACCAAAAATTTGATCTCTGCAAAAAAAAAATGTAAGAACTCTCTTCGTCAAAATGTGTAACAAGTTTCCACAATGTATAGTAGACGAGATTATTAAAAAATGTGTATTTTCCCGCAATTTCAAATCGTTATCAATCACAATGTTAATCGACAACAGGTTCACAACTGTACATCAAAATAAGGGCTTACAAGTTATCTATCAGCCATTGAAAGCTTATACTTTTCACTTATACTTCAGAAAGTTTCCAGCGATTGATCTCCGTGATTTAAAATATGTTTCCTAAACGCGTTTTACAAGCGTTCTGGGGGCTAACTTACTAATACTCTTCGTCGCTAAAATAACTACTCCATAACACAGTGCATTTTTTATCGATTCTAGCTCTTAAAACCGCTTTTTTCAAAGTTTGTAAAAAAATATTTAAAGCTTTTAACTTAAGATACAAAAATTAAAGAAGTAGGTTCAAATAATGGTCGAAGCATGGTGTATTTCATCTTTCATAATAACAATAGTAATAGCTGATAGCTACGCAGATCAAAATTTCAGTAATCCAGCGCCATTACATGAGCATATATATCTTAAATAGACAAGGACAAAAGAGTAACAATTTAATTTTAAATTGCTGTGTGGAAAATAAATAACAAATTACTGATGACTGATTTTTAAAATACTTTAAAGCAGTGCTTTCCCTATCCCTTTAGTGACAGGGTTATTTCTCCTGAAGAAATTAATAAAAGGAAATTCATCATAATCAAATTCAATTATGTAGTATTGATCCTTTATAATCCTCAAAATAGATGTGTCAATCGAAAAGCATTTTGTAATTGAAATACTTTTAATTATTTCCCTCCTGTTCTTCCTTCAAAACCATTTTCAGAATATTGATTTTGGTACTTGGTTTAAAGAATTATATGATGTTTTATTTTACAAAGAATCAAACTTCTGAGGTAGAACAGTTATTATGTTTTGCTGTCTCTATTGTAAATAACTGAAGTTAACTCGTGAAAGGCTCAACTTCGTGATATGTATTAAAGAACCTTAAAAAGTACTGTACAATTCAATTTATCACGATTGTCGGATAATATACGGAAATAATATGTAATTCCATCTACTGACATCACTTATGTACTCGGATATAAATTTAATGCCTTATTTCGATGTAATTTTTTATTATTTTCAGAAAATTTAAATTTATTCAATCCTCTTCAAAAGTTTCAAGTCTTACAGTTAAAGTCTTTTTTCCTCAGTAACTTAAGAGTCCTTAATATTGAATTTGTGTATACGACTTTTTGTGAAACATTTTGATTTCCTTTCCTGTTTCCGAGAATCAAAGCACGTTCGCCCGGGGATGATTTATTTCAATTTGAAAAAAAAAGTAATATTAAATACCTCGTGTTTATATGCAAGGAAATATGTAAATCAAATTCCTTGTGCAGATATAAAATTGTCAAGATGACTTTACAATTTAAAAATAAAAACCATTATAATTCTTAGGAAAAAAAATTGAATCTCCTTAAATATTTTCATTTTGGAACAATTTCGCAGAGTATTACTGTAATATCGTACAAAAGTATACATGCATGTATGAATATGTACGTCATTCTCCTTTTTAAATTCATCACACACTGATAGATGATTTTTTCGTTTCCATTTTTGTATTCAGTTGCATACTGTTTAAAACCTCCCAATTAATTATAGTCGTGTTTTTTCACTACTCAGTAGCCAGCACAGCAAAATTTCCCTCGGCAAACAACAACAATTTGGATTGCAGTCGATAAAAAGGCCAGTAAACAAAAATGACAGTTGTCCCGGCGATAGAACTTTCAATCATTGAAATGAAGACAGCGCTGTTGGCGTTAAGAAGAATTATTTTGCTATCCAAATCCAATGATCTGAGCTTATCCGAGTTATGCACTCGCTTAGGTTTAAATACTTGCTAATTTTGTGTAACCCGAGGCGCAACCCTCAGGTTCATTTTGCGACGTTATATGTAACAATTGCCATACAAATTGAATTTGACAGTTAAAGTGAGTTGGACCGTTTTATTCGCACTTGATTACTGTGCTGGCTACTGAGTAGTGGAAGAAACACGGCTTATCACAATGAAAACATTTTCATTCAATTTAGTAAGCAAATTCATTTATTCATTCATTCATTCTTTCTCCATGATTCTCATTACTTCGAGTCTCTTGATAGATGCAGTCAGAAATGAAAATAAAAATGTGATTATTCGGTGAGAGGAGTTTGTTTTGCGGTCATTTTGCAGCAAATTTTTTGACCAAATGTATTTTTAAAACATTTGACATTTTTTTTTGTCTTAAAAAATAATCATTTCAAAGTAAAGGGGAATGTGATATCATTTTGTAAGACAATACAGTAAAATTAAAACAATTCAAACTGGCTATTATAATCCTTTGTTGGATTTTTCCTCACCCAATATGTATCTCCAGAGAGATTTAAACTCTGAATCACAGGCTTGCTGTTTGATTATTTAACAAACTTGTCCAAAAGTCATCATGAACTTATTTTTTTTTTTTTTGTCAAATCATCTGCATCAATTTTTTACAGGGTAAATTGTTTCGCACTCTTTGGTTGCTATCAATTGCCTGTACTTATAGCCTGAGGAGACTCCGATTTGGAAAGAGCTAATTTTGAATTAGTGTACAGTGGTGAGGCAGCTATTGCGGTAGCTGCTATTAACTACTATGCTATTCCACTGAGCAGTGAGCAGGAGTGAATCCTTTTCAATGTTACTGCTATTCTGCTCACTGCTCTTTAAACTGCTCAGTGATTAAATGAGCAGTGAGCAGATTTGATGAGCAGAATAGCAGTGAGCTGAAAAGCAGTGAACAGAATAGCACTAGTAGTGACGCAAGAAAGCAGTGAGCAGAGAGCAATGAACAAAAAGTAGTGAGCAGGATGGCAGTGAGCAGAACACTGGAAATAATACCTCAATGCTTTATTGATGACCATATTCGTATTGATTTTAGTGGAGAGCAGAGTGCAGATGATTTCTCTGAAATGTGTGTTTTTTTTTGTTGTTGAGAAAATCTTACTTTTCCCTTTAACTTAAAACCATACCGAATGTTGTACCTATATTATTCATTACTCACAAGTGCACACTGCCACCCTGCTCATTACTTTTTTGTCATTATCATTGCTATTTTGCTCAATGCTCACTGCTTTCTTGCTCACTGCTTATCTGCTCATTGCTATTCTGCTCACTGTTTTTTTTGTTCAATGCTTTTCTGCTCATATACTCACTGTTTATTTATTAGAGTAGAAAAGCTGTTAGAAAATAAGCAATGACAAATGAGCAGAAAAGCAGTGAGCAGAAAGCCTCTCGCAAGATGCAGTGAAGAGCGAGCACTTGAGTTTGGGGGCTTTCGCATTATCATTATAATTTTGCCATAATTTTCCTTAAATAATGAAAAAATGTGTGCAGGTATATCTGATAGTGTAAACAAATTTTTCTAAGAATATGTACCTACATTTGTCGGTCCTTTTTCAACATAAACTGCTCATTTAAGAGTGATCAAATAGCTGCTACTTTAAACTGCTCTTTTTTTAAACTGCTCACAGTGATCACTGCTCATTAAAAATCGCTCTTAAGAACATCTCTATAATAAAAAGTGTATTGTATGGTTTGATAGCAGAACCAAGGTAGGAAATATGCCTTATTGGAAAATAAAAATGGAAAAAATACGTGTTTTCCATAGTGACCCAATTTGGCCCCGGTCACCAGTGATGATATCTGTCTTTTATTCGTTGCATTTATGTTCGATGTATTGTCAATGTCAATATCATTATTTTTTTTTCGATGTATTTTCGTATACCTAAACAGATGCGATTTCAAATATTATTAGATTCTAAGTAAGCTTGCATTTCGATCCTAACGTCCCAAAATCTTGAGTTCAAGTCTTTAAGGTGGTAAAAAAATAACTATACAAAAGGTAACAACAAGAGCACTGACTTAAATACACACTTAAATTCGTACCCATCAAACAACCTATTTCAAAGACTCATTCGAAGCCCAAACAAAACTCTATTGTTTTAAATGACTTTTGCAAAAATAACCTTCTCATGTCAGCTCCCTTGAGAGTTAAAGCCTTAGTTCAAATCTGAAGAGTCTCAAATACGATTTTAAAGCCATCAAAACTAATTCCTGTTTTTCAACAAAAAAATCAATTTCCCAAAGGAATTTTCAGTTTAAACTATGCTCCAAAACTCATTTTCCTAAAATATAACACACTGATGTGTTGTTTTTGTAATAGTCATAGTTAGTTGAAACCTCCCCTTTAACAAACAAACACACACACTACACATCCCGAAGCCAATTATAATTCAACAAGATCAACAAGAAGTCCCTTGGCTTAACAAACAATTTCATTGAAACTTTGCATCTTATACACGTACCTCCTCTTGTCGTTCTCACCATTTCGCAACTGAAATTATTTCTCTGTTGCTTTTTAATCCTTTGTTGACCCCATTGTAGCAGGCCATTCGTTTGTTTGTCTCTTTCTGAAAGTCAAATGGTAATTTTTGCGACTTTTAATGATTCAACTAGCAATTTCCATTTAAATATTTTTCCATTCCCCACTTCTCGTTTCTACTTGTAGTCCATGATGGCCCAGAAAAAGGGTGCGAAATTTCTCATCTTCCAGTTTTTTTTTTTCATTTTTGCAGAGTGTTAGTGGGGGTATAATAAATCTCTGCCTTGAGACGAGAGTAAATATTCATTTTAAACGGATGAATTTTGCAAATCTCAGCTGTTGTCAGATTTTATTCACTTTTACCCAACCGCCTTCCCCCACAAGAAATTTAAACCCTTCAAAATGTTTCAATCATCCCAATTCTATAACCCCAACGCCAACATAGACGTTCATACTCGAACAACAATCTCCAGTTCGTTCTTTGTTTTTATTGTTTGTTTGTATTGTTGTATCCTGTGTTAATTAATTTGACTCCCTTGTGCAAACTAAAACAGCAAAATCTACAGAAGCTTTATAGAGCCATATTATACGTATGAAGGGGGGAGGGCGTTTTCTGTTCGGCACAAGATTGTAGATCTAAATGTACCCATTCAACCCCGTTTAAGTGATTTTTGTCATAACCGGGACTGAGGCACGTATAAGGCTTGGAATCTAGTTTACGTCCTTATTTGGCAAATATTTATCAAAAAAGAAAAAACAAAACAAATCATTTTCTGTTTTACAAGAAGACAAGGGGCTCGAGACAGAGAACAATAAAATCATCTACCTTCCGACTGGTAGAAGGTGAATTTCTTCATGGATTTTTGCTTGCATAAAAAATCTAATAGGAATAATGCAATGATGCCAATGAGCACCAGTAAATAGGGAGAGGGTTTAATTGGAGGTGTCGGACGTCACATTGGAGTACATTGGTTTTGAATTTCTGCAAATTACAATAACTGGGGACAACCGAATGCCATAGCGTGTTCCACATTCGCGTAGTACGACTAAGAAATGGATCTCCGTTCGTTCGACCAAGGGGGTTGAAAGATAATGATTAGCATTTCTAGAGTCACGAGTATTACGGATGAATTATTTAAGAGGAGGATAACAAAACAACTGACTATTTAACTGATTTTTCTGATTCTGTCTTTATTGTGAAATTCTCCTTGGAGTGTTGGATGGAATATAACAAAAGGCCTCATAATAAAACTTTAAACTTCGTCATATCTGCCAGTTTGCCAGAAAATTAATTATTTTACGGTTTGTTTGGCCTAACAGAGTATAAAGACAGAGGAGACTGAAGACGAGAAAGTGTGAGGATAAAATGATGGAGGAGATAGCAAACTTTCATCCTCGAATCCACACAATATCATAGCAGTCAAGCAACACCATGCCGCATCCATCTAACGTGTTTTTTATTATCTTCCACCAAAAGTTATATGTTTGCATCTGAAGACAGGGTGGCAGATTTTCGTTCATTTCGTGGAGCAAAAAGGATTTCATATCCTTTCGACAGCCATACAAATACACATTGTTCGGATATTTCGTGTTTTCATATTAATTATGTGCAAAAGTTTTTTTTTATGATTATTATTATTATTATTATATCTCCTCATACTGCCGAGGCAAACTAACTGTGAAAATAATCAGTGATTGCTAAATGCTCTATGTATCAACTGTGCCTATGTGTTGTGTAATTAATTTTTTGCTTTTTTGTCCTTCGAGACACGATTCTAACTACGATATGAGTTTCAGCATGGCGGCAGAGTATCGTCGTTCCTAAGAAAAGAAAAAAAAAGAAAAAAAGGAAAGGGATGATGATGATGATTTGCTGTCTTAATTGTGTGAGAAAGGAAGTTAGCTTTTCCATATGTCGATAGAATTGTTTCTAGTTCTAGTAATTTTCTAGGATAATGAGTTTTCTAATGATGGTGATATTGCATTTCAAAATGGGATGATGTTAGGTAAATGCTTGTTTTCTTGTCTCTTTTTTTTTGTGTTGATACATGGGAGCTAGTAGATTGTACATTTTCTCCTGGAAAACGGAAGGATGTTCATTATGACTAGATGTGATGATTCCAAAGGTAATTACTTTTTTGTGTCTTTGGTAAACGTGATTAACAACAGAAGATGCAGCTTAATTGTTTTCGGGAAGTTGATGGAAGGCTTAATTGATCTCAGAGGGAAAATAAATTGGTTGCAAACATGATCCTGTGTTAGTTATAGCAAAATATGACTTTATTTGTTATTATTATTTTTATTCTTCTTAAGAAAAGGATATTAACGCCCAATTTCTTGACAAAGTTCTAGCCCTTAAAACTCGGTTAGTGAAAATTTTAGAACTCATTTGAGTTCTAACTCATTTCTTCACCAAGTTCTAACGCGTTAGAACTTCGATTAGAACTTTGTTATAGTTAGAACTTCGATAAATTAGATCCCTCGAATTCGGGGGTCTAATGACTTAGAACTTGGTTTAATTACATTTCGTTTTTTCAACGAGTGAATTGAATTGAATTTATCATAATTTTTGGAAAATAAACAAGAGCATACATACATACCTACAAATAAGTAAAATTAAATAAAGTGGACAATGACTTTTAGTACCCACGTTGCGAACGTTTTCCTGGAAGAACGGCCACAATAAATAACTACAGAGGACGTTACGATTTTTTCATCTCTTACGTCCAGAATATATGTATCTAATAATGCAACTAACAAAGCTTACGTTCTTAGCAGTGCTTGAACTTCAACAAAAGATCTTTAACATCCACAACAACCGTAAAAATTGAAATGAATTTATTTTGCATATTTATGTGAAGATACAAAAGCCACCGGGTACCGGGTGAAGTGGTAAGTTTTGAAGGTGTCTTTGTTAATGTTAATGGTGATATTGGGATATTGCCAATAATCAACGAGCGCATTACGATTGCCACCGAAAAATCCTGACGGTCAGAAGCGTTTGTGTCTTTGTGAAGGATTGTCTATGGTTAGCAAATTGCCATAATAGAGGCGACAGGTAAAAGAATGGCAAAGCTGAAGTGCTAGCCTCTCATCATCAACAATTCTCTGAGTGCGTGTGAAGGATTGAGGGGACCTACAATTTAAGGCCAATTTCCGAACGGCTGAGTTGGGAAGACACTTTTTCTTTTACTTTATTGATATTTCATAAGCACGAGTAAGATTCGAACCCCACGTTCTGCTTAATAACCAACGCACATAAAAACCACGTCGACGGGCGTCAGAAAAATAAACATACATAGATACACACATACAAAAATAACTATAGGCACACACATACAAAATAAAAACATAAGCGCAAAAAGTCAGAAATTATATTCTATTTTGCTTCGAATTGAAAGAAATGTATGTCAACAATTCTGCCGGGTGACTCAAAAGTTTCAAAAACATGCTAGAACTAGGTTCTAAAAATAACAAGTTCTAAGCGCTTAGAACTCAATGATGATTTTAGATCGAGTTCTAGAGAAGTGAAGAAATGCCCGAGTTCCAAGTAATTTTAAAACTAAGTTCTAAAGTTAGATCGAGATTCACTGGATCGAGTTTTAAAGGGAATTTAGAACTTTGTGAAGAAATTGGGCGTAAGACTATTGAAACGATATTTTTTCAAATCTAGCTCACTGTTCAAAAACTTTTCGTGCTCAAAATTAATTTTTTCATGAGGGACCAACAATATAGTGTCTTATACCAAACTTTGTTTAAAGTGATGTTTTTCCTGTTTCATTGAAATTAAAAAAAGTACCTAAACTTAGTTTTTTTCTTCAAAATAAACTATAAAAATAACCAAGAAAAAAGAAATACATATTAAAAATGATCCCCTCCTTAATATAATATGTACATACAGAAACTTCAGATGCCATTTGCAGATATAAAATTCTCAAGTTAGTTTTGCAATTTTTAAATAAGAACCATCGGAATCTCAATAAAATTATTTTCATTTTAAAAACAATTTCCTAGAGTATTACTGTAATAGGGGCAAAAATAGACATGCATGCATGAAAAATCGTTTCACTTTTTGCCGAAGCTTAATTAAAAGTATTCAGTAGGAAAATGTTTGATACATACCTAGAAAATTATGACGTTGAAAGCATTTTCATTCAATTTTGTAAGCATATTCTTCCGCCGTCAATCTTTATGAATTTTAACGTGCGTTAATAGAAGCTATACCTTTTACGTGCAAACATGAAGCTACATATATGTAGAATGGTACATTTACTAATTCAAAATGTGTAACAAAAGCAAAATAAAAGTTTATCAAGAAATCCGATCTCGAAGTGCTCAATATTCACAGAGAAGTAGAAGAAGAACAAAAACGAACAAAGAATTTGTTTCCTTCGTTCTCCATGATTCTAATCACTTCGAGTCTCTTGATAAATGCAGTTAAGACATGGAAATAAAAAAGGGTGTTTATTCTTTTAAGTAGCAAATCATCGAAAAAGTATTTAAGAATTCTTTTGCAGCAATATTGCGCATATTTCTTTGCTTATGCTTTCATTTTGAAAAACAATGACATTAGTCATTTGGATAAGTTACAAATTTTCAAATAAAACTCTCTTGATGGCTCATTACATTTGTTTTGTATAGATCCTTTCGGTTTTTAGTCAAAGGTGAAGGTCCTTTCGTTTGATAACATCAAAAACCCTGACTTTAAGTCTTTCAAACGGCGCTGAAATCACTATACAAATCGCAACAGCAAGAGCACTGACTTAATACACATTAAAATTTATACCCATTGAATTATTTCAAAACCCAAACATAACTCTATTGCCTTAAATGACGATCCTCGTTCGGATTTTGAACAACTCTCAAGTACGATTTTAATCGAAACAGCACTAATTTCTGCGTTTCATTAAAAATCAACTTGCCAAAGAAATATTCCATTTCCAACTCATGTATTGAAATGCGGCTACAGATTTTGAAATGGGAAGATTTTTGAATCTAAAGAGCCTTGGCACAGACTAAAGATTCTTTGGTGTTAATTTAAAAATAGGATTAGTTACCCGATAATGTTTAAAATATATTCATTTTTTTTTCATTTCTTTTTGGATCGTTGTTTCCAAAGCAGAGGAGGAGGGTATAATCATTATTTCGACAAATGTCAACTTAAAGAAAGAATGTAATTATAAACGTCAATGTCTTTCTTTAAGGCCTTTTAGCGTTGTATTATCGCAATGATCCGAACTTGTACAAATAAAGAAAATTAAAAAAGGGTATTTAATTTGCTGTTTGAAATTTCTGACCATTGACTTACTATACTGCTTCTACTAGTCTTTCAGTATAGTAAGTCAATAGTTAAAGCAATAAGCATGTGATTTTTAAAGAAATTCTCAAAAAAAAAGCAACACTTTACAATATAAACTTCAGTTACTTATTAGAAAAGTATATAGTTCATTGATGCTGTTTAGCTGTTGAGCTAAATTGTTTGTATGAAAACTCTTTCTTTTCGACATAAAATAAAATAAGTTTTTATTAATAACAATAGAAACTAATTCAAAATCATATAATCAAATCGCATTTGACTTTTGCTACGTTGTCAAATGTGTTCTCTAAAACATTTTAAGAAATGTCAAATATTGTCAAATATTGCCAGATCTGTCAGTGAAAATATTTTTCTCAAACGGCTGACAATCGTGTATGTACTACACACCAAATTAATTTGATGAAAATGTGTTCATCAATCATATTGTAGACAAATTATCGTGTGTACTCAACTATCAATCGTTTTTGAATTTCCTTACGTTTCTGCAAACGTCTGCCAATGAATTAAATTTTGGATGTAGTTTGATGAGCATTTGCAAATTTATTCATTGGCAGACAAATTTGGCAATGATTCCAAGGTATTATTTCAGGCTTTTGCTTTTAAGTTTAAATAATTTTCAGTTGAAAGAACATTGTTTCTTTTTTTCTGTGTTGAATGAGCTGAACATTTCCTTGTAGATATTAAATTTAATTTGGTGTGTAGACGGTTGGCAGAAAATCTACAAATGTTTACAAATTTATTGCCAGCTATTTGGTCAATTAAGGGCCAGTTGTACAAACGTGGTTCATCCTCGGATCAACGATTGAACTCGGTTCAACTCAAAATGACTGTTGTACAATAGAGGTTCAGGTCTTAACCCACTGTTGAACCACGATCAGAAATTACCCACCGATTTTGGGGGGTTAGCTGTGGTTCAGCCATGGATCAGGTAATTTTTAGTGCGAAAAATGTTGCTATCTCACTTTAATTTGAATATTTTTGAGAGTTCACTTAAAAGCTGGTGGAAATTAAAATTAAAGCAATCATGACAGCCAGTTCAATTTAATCGTCATCCTCAACATCGGCTTTTTATTGAAAGTAGATTTTTTATAAACATGGCTTGACTTTCTTATACGGGCTTCTAAATTTGGACACGAAAATGGTCTCAATCGATGGATACTAACAGCCGTATTTATAAAGATTCCTTAAGAGCGCTTTAAGACGTTAATTAATTAAGCATGTTTAAATATTTAAGTTGCCTTTAAGTAACGTTACTTAAATTCTTATTTATAATCGATTATCGACTGTTACTAAGTTAAGCGACGTCAAAGTCAAAAATGTAATAGAAAAGATGATTCTATTACAAAAAATTTAAGTTTTATGTGTCAAATTTATCGTCAGCAAAAACAAAAATAGTGAGTTAGGTAAAGAAATCATTGTCTCATCAATTATGATGATCGACTGTAGCAATCTTTGATGGTAACCAAAAACGGACACAGGACAGGATTCGAACGCAGAACGAAAGGAAAATCGTGAAGAATATGTTAATAAATATTCCAAAAATATCAAAACACCCCGTAAATGGAAACCAAAATACATTTGCCAGAATGCCAAGCATGTCGTAAATTAAAATTGGTGTCTGTGAATTTTATGTGAATGTATAATATAATTTGTGATATTTTCTAAAATCAAAAAGCAATATTAAGATATTTTTTAGATTTTCTTAAAGAGAATGTTATTACGGTTGACTGATTATGTGAAATGATTTTTACCCCCTAGTGCAGTATCTCAGCATCGAGTATAATATCATTTTCGGTCTTATAAATCAGGCAAGGGTCACGGCAATGTCTGGTCGTTACGTGTGGGTAATATAGCCCATTACATGGGATCTACAATGGGACTACAATGGACTAATTCCATTCCTGGTTCATACGTGCCCCGGTTCAATCTTCTTTTCCATTTTCCGTTTTTGACTTCCTCGTATATCGTAGTGAAAAAACTGTGGTGGTATTTTCTTCCCTCGTGGAGTGTTTCTTTCTCATCCCTCACAGTAATTATTGTTTATGTTTACATTTCTTTATATAAAAAACCACTAAAATAACCAACGAAAAAAAGACAATTTTCTCCAATATCATACAAATGTCAACATTTTAAGCCACATTTAATTAATCTCTTAAACAACAAAAATTTGGCGTTCTAAGGTTAGAGAGCTTAAAAGTAGTAACGTTGCTTAAATCTTCAAATCCATTTTAGATATTGAATTTTCTACGTATATCATACCTTTAAGGGTTGCTTAAAAGTTACGCAACCTTTAAGAGTTGATTATATAAATATGGCTGTAATATTTAAGCCACAAATAAGATTTTTTATTTCTTAGAAGCAATTATATATTTCCTTTTTTTAATTAATTAAATAAAATTTAACTTTTTGCACTGAATTCATGATTTTATGTCATTTTTAGTACTGGCAAGGACTGCGTATATTTATGGAATTATTTTTTCGGGCGGGATTTTTCTTTAAATTTATTATTATTAAAAATTGCTGGACTTTGGATTTGCGCGCCGCTACACTAATGTTTTTATGGGTTTATTTTTTTTTTATAAGTGTTGAAAATTTATAGTAATCGATTGGCACAAATGTCTGAGAAACGTTCTTCACTCAATGATCACCATACAACTTCAATGTCAAAAGTGGATTCCTTATTCTACTTTGATTTGAAAACTGACGAGTTACAACATCAAGGTATAAATATATACTTAATATTTTCATGTAAATAGACCTGAGCTGCGGTTCATGACTGTACTCTCTGTTGATCCACAACTGTTTATACAACCCATTCAAATGTTGAGGCCTGGTTCAAGAGTTAACTCGAATTCAGCTGATCCGTGGGTTAACCCTCAATTTGTACAACTGGCCCTAAGGTTTTCAATATTTCTGCAAAAAATTGGCAAAAATATTAGCAGACATTTGTAGACTTTTTGCACTTTTTGCGTGTACACCACATTTTCAGCTCATTGTCAGCTCATTTTCACACATTGTCAGACGTTTGGTGATCTGACAATAATTGCCAGAACTGGCAATAATGTACACGTAGCTTTTTCTAACAAAATTTACAATAAATTATGTAAAATATTTATGATTGAGTGAAAAGTCTATTGATTTGTATGTAACTAGGTGTACTCTGCACGCGTTGCTTCGCCACTAGCTCCAATAAATTTGAAGAAGTTGTTTCTCAAATATTCAATATATTTTGATTGAAGAATGAATAACTATCAAAATCGTGAATTATCGTCAAACAAAACATGGACAAAAATTTGAAAGGAGGCTTATTAGAATATTCACTGGACTCTTAAATTTTTGAACTTTCCAACAATATCTTTATGCGGTTTAAGATTTCAATTTCAGTTTTAAGCTAAATAAACTCCAATTTCCTTACCTGACAAAACTCACAAAACTAATAAAAAGCTGAATTTTTAAAATAAGGAATTCATAAAAGTTTAAAAACCCACCTGCCACTTTGAATAGAGCCTTCTCTGTTTCAAACCAAAAATCTTATAGACTTATTCACCTGCCTCACAATGGGGTTTTCCTTGAAATAGAAAAGCAATTCTCTTCTAATTCGTTTCCTTTCAAACTTATTTTATTCATTCATAAATCAATGTCCTGAATCCTTAGTGTATCCTTTTTCATTAAAGTCAAAACACACACACACACCCAGCGAACACTGAGAACACACTCGAAATGAAAATTTTCTTCCAAAAGAAAACTGAAGAAGCAGAAACACGAAAAACCCCCGTAATTTGGTTTTCCCTCAAAATACTAAGTTAAAACCTCCATTGTTGCCACATTATTCATTTGTGATGTAAGAAAAGGTATTTTTTTCCTTCTTCTTCCTATAAAAGCACACAAACGACAAGCGACTAAAAAGGCATGGGGATGTGGACTGAAACTGCAACTGCACCACACGAGCTCTGGATTTTTTTCTTCCTTTCCTGCTTCGCTTTGGATCAGAAACCGAAAACGCTATGGCATTGGAAATATACTCTTCTAAATCATTCACTCGAGTTGTGAAGTTCCATTTGCATATGAGAGTAGGTCGCCAATTTGCATCCTCATCCTTGTCCTTGTCGTCAGAGTGTGTCGTCCTTGCTACACGGCTAGATGCTGTCGCATTTGTTGAGTTTTCTTTTTCCTTTGGTTCGGTTTGTTTGCTTCGCTTTTTTCTGGCTCCTTAGCCGTCATCAGAAGAATGGGTTTTATTCTCCTTCACGTTCGTCCTTTCTTCTGATGGTACATGAATCTCAAGATCCGTCTCTGGCTCCGCCACCGCCGCCATACGCTTCTTAGATATTCCATTTGCATCATGTTTCCTGAGATATCCCAAAATTTAAAGATTTATATCACTTCGCTGGTCTTCGGGGAGTCGAGGCAGTCGACCGACAGAGTGGCAGTGGCAGTGGGTGGAACACAATGCACCAAACAACTCTGAAGAATGAAAGAGGCGAGAGCGTTTACATTATGTCAGATCTCTGCCTCTTGGGCTCTTCTACAGTTCATTCTTTGAACCTTCTGGTGAAGCAGCTTGTGTGCCATAGAGACACAATGTGCACAGCTTAAGAGCATTGTGCTGTGTACGGCATGAAGCATCAGAGAACGAGGATTTTATCCGCTAGTGCACTTAATAATTTGATGGGTTTCGGTGGTACTTTGTGCGAGTGGTTCCCATAAACTCTTTGCTCAGAACTGTTCTGGACTGACCTACTTATATTCTATAGTCTTACACGTTCTGTGTACAACAGAAAAGCCTTTTTGTCGTGCGGCTGATGCTTTGCTCTGCTAGACATGGAGACAGCCAGGCGGATATGCTTGGTTGTGGGTTTTTCATTTTTATTATTTTGGGTCATGTCGTGACTCGCGAAGCTCTCTTGCTAACACAAACGATGTGCGGTATGGTAATTAGTTGGAGTACAAGAGCTCATAACAGCTAAATCAACTGGCCCACATCGCATCATATTGCCCAGAGCGCTCAAGCTCCAGTCGCTCGCAGCACTTTGCATTGTTAAAGAGACTTTTGACTTTTTAGCTATGGAGTAATTGTGAAATATTGGTTAGTATGCGTGCTGGTTAATATAAATTACGAGTTGTACGTTCGGGGTTCTCCAGAGTCTATATATGGATGTCTGTTCAGTGAAAATGACTAGACGGCAGCTGTGCAATGTGCAGTGTGCCTTTGCTGGGCGCGAGGACGATGGAACATATTCTTTGAAAATGCTCGCAAGAACAGACTTTTCAAAGTTGATAGTTATGGTTGTGGATGAGGTATTGGACAGGTCGTTGAACATAGACTACGTGAATAAATTAAAAGGGGCGATATGGTTTTTCGCATAGCGTCTTGTGTGGCTAAGTTGGTTATGTGTGTTGAGGTTTTACATTTTAAGCAAAATGTGTACACAAATTAATTAAGCTAGTAGAAACCCTTACGTTTTCGTTGAACATTGTTTTTACTGAAAAAATATAAACGAACGACTATGCTGAAATTTTCGTTTTTGTTTTACCAACAAACAACCCAAAAACTGGAGGTCCCCTCAATCAAGGAGTGGTCGAAGTTTGCGGAGTGTAAGAGCTTGGTTTTTCGGATCTTTCGTACCACCCTAATATTGGTATTGGTTTTCAGGTGAATGTTGTTGTACACATATATCGAAAAAAGACAAATTAAATTAAGCCTGCACATGTTTTCTTATTTTGTTTCATGTTAATCTTGTTTTTTCTCTGAGGGACAATGTTCATAAAATGAGTGATTCCGCAGAAAAAAAGGCAAATCTATTTGCAAATATTTAAATATCATTACACTTGTACTGTAAGTGTGGATGTTTGAATGGATGGGTGGATGCATGTTTGTCGCTCAATAACTCCAGAACGACTGAATGGATCTGGATTAAGTTTAACACACAAATAAATTATAGTGTGGAATAGCACAATCTGGAAAGAATAGTTTCAAAATTCCATAGATCACGGGATGTACATGATTTTTTCCATAGATAGTGGTGGTTTAGCGTTTAGCAATTCAGAAAACCTACTCTCTATCCCGGTTATCGCGGGTAACTCTGCGGGTATATTCAAAACCTAATAAACAACTAGCTATGTTTATTAAGTTTTGAATTATCTGGCTCCTGGCGCCACTCATATGAATGAAATATCAAATTCAGTTGCCTCTCGTACATCCTACATGCAGGTCGTATGTCCACAAGAATGGCACTTTATTCGTTCAAAAAAAAAAAAAAAATCTCAGGTTTTGGACATCTGCTAAGGGTATTAGATCTGAAAGGTTAGAATCGGTTTCGCCCTCTTAGAATTTAATGAAGTGATTCATTTAATGCACCGCCATGATGAAATATTAATTGTATATTTCCATTTAATCTTCATTTGAAAAATAATTATTTATTAATTTATTTCAATACGTTAAATACTTACGGTTACATAAAAAACTTACTAACTAATTTAAAAATAACAAGGAAAAAAAGTTTAAATTAAGTTATCAACTTCATGAATTAAGACGATTAACAGGGCTATTCAATCCGTAGTTTGACCTACTAAATGAGGTACACATTGGTAACTGTCTCCTTAGAGAATAATTATTAATGTTAAAATTTAATTTAGATAGAATCGTTGAAGCTGCAATTGAACCATTTAAAACACCAACAGTAAAACAAAATTGCAAATAAGCCCTATGACTAGATAAAGTCGGAAGGTTAATAAGTTTCAGACGATCAGTATATGGTGGTAAGTTATATCTATCGGGCAAATAAAAAACCGAAGACAAAATCTCAGGAACCTTCTTTGGACAGACTCCAATCTATTAATATGTACTGTATAGTAAGGGGCCCAAACAACACATGCATATTCTAAAATAGACCTTACAAACGAGACATATAGGGATTTTAGAACATATGGGTCATGAAATTCACGTCCAAATCTTTTAATGAAGCCAAGAGTCATGTTAGCTTTATTTATTACATAGTCAAAGTGGTAATTGAAAGAAAGTTTAGAGTCTAATACTACACCAAGATCAGAAATACAAGAAATTTAATAAATAAGAGTTGTCAATAAAATTTTTCTTATACGAGTAAGACATAGCTTTACATTTATCAATATTTAAGTCAAGACAATTATTATTGCACCATTCCCCAAATCTATTCAGATCTTCTTGTATTTTCACGTCATCAGCATAAATAAGAGACATAGAATTTACCAACACAGAAGGTAGATCATTAATAAATAACACAAATAATAGAGGACCAAGATGGCTACCTTGTGGAACACCAGAGTTGACTTTGAAAATTTTGGAGCGTTTATCATGAAGGTAAGAGGAAAGCCATTTGATAAATCGCTCATTAAGACCAATCGCACTTAATTTATTCAAAAGAACATTATGGTTTAGTTTGTCAAAGGCTTTAGAAAAGTCAGTAAAAATACAGTCAACTTGTTCTTTCTTTTCAAATGCGTCAATACAGTATGTTGTAAATTGAAGTAAATTTGTCACAGTAGATTTTTTTTTAACAAATCCATGTTGGTTTTCACATGTAATAGACGAACAATGAAATGACAGCGTATCACAGATAATTGCTTCAAATAATTTTGGTATGGAGGACAGTTTGGCTACAGGTCTATAATTAGTCACTTGATTTTTCATACCTTTCTTATAAATCGGAATTAAGAATGAACTCTTCCAAAGTGTTGGGAATTCAGAACAGCTAAGGGATTTGTTAAAAAGCAAAAACAAGGGATATGACATATATATTGCACATTTTTTCAACATAAAAGACGGCAAACCATCAGGACCCGGACATAAACAATCATCTACATTTTCAATGTACTTAAGTATACTAGCCTCTGAAATTGTAAAAACTATCGAATTTAGATGCGAAAAATTGCTAGAATTATTGTTATTATTAATATCGTGCGCGGAAACATTACCAAATGCACTTTGGAAAAATTCTGCAAACATGCATGCAATTTCTCCAGGCAAATGGCTGACCGAATTCTTATAAGTAAAGTTAGTTGGGTACCCATCCGATTTCCTCTTACAATTAACATACTTCCAAAATTCACGGGGATTAGACTTGAGATTATGTTCTATTTGAGATATGTAGTCTGAGTAAAGAAGATTCGTGTAGTTAATAAATTCGTCTCTATGAGTAATATATTCAATTTATCCATGACTTGTTCCTTCTATTTTTAAGTGTTTTAACATGAGGATCAAACCACGGTGGAATAGAATTTAAGTCCCTTTTTCTTCTTAAAGGAATAGTTTGTAAAAAACATTCAAAAAGTATTTTATAGAAACTAAATACCATTTTATCTAGATTTGCGTTATTAAATAAAATATCCCAATAAATAAAATATTATGTCACTAAGGCACTGAATTAACTTCGATCTTTTTCTTGAAAAATAACTCAATTATGACATTTGCTACATGGACATGCATGGTGAAAATACATAATCATTGAACTCATTTTGGAATGTCTGATCAGCCCTTGAAACGAATATACTTTCAAACTGCAACTAAAATAATGTTTTGATTGGTTTTCCTTAATGCTTTATTCTATATTCATGCGTAAAAAAGTGCCACCATTTTTTTTGCTGCTGACGGTTTTTTTGTTTTTTGATTTTAATTACATTTGATTTAAATACATTTTTCAAACTAATTCTTAAAACTTATAATTTTGTCTAGTACTCTAGTGCGTATGTCGCAAAACTTCAACTCGTGAGCTATCAATCGAATGTGCATTTTTGTTCATTTTTTGCCATTTTATTTTTAAATATTTCTAAAAAACAAAAAATATATGAATACATATGAGAATGAAGGAGATCGAAATCTCCTTATATACTCGCCCTATAAGCAAGGCCACAACCTTTTTGAAAAACAGACATTTTAGGAGACACCAAACGCTGAGAATCATGGAGAACAAAGCCAAATAATTTTTCGTTCAAATAATTACATATCTGTTACTGCCTTTTTTGTCATCCAGACTTTTCCAGATCGTTCGTGGGATTTTTAACTCACTGATTCATTCACTCCTTTAGACCACCGTCTTAACGTTTCGTGTCTCTCACTGTTTTATCGTTACTTCTACAGTTAGTGCTCTAGAGAAATAGCCAGTTCAATTCCACCCCTTAAACAATTTAACCGTAATACCCGCGCTTCCAGGAATGCCCATCAGTTTACACTCGAGCCCAACTTCGGTCGTACGCTCAAGTATAGAGAATTGTTCTTTAGCCGTACTACGCGAATGTGGAACTCTCTTCCACACTCTGTTTTTCCCGATCATTGCAATGTTCAGGAATTTAAAACCAATGTACACCAGCACCTCCTCTCTACCCCTTCCTTCTTTCCTAAAGCACTCACTGTGTCTTTGGCATAATAAGGGTATAAAAACCCCTTGAGTGTGTGTTCATTATAAAAAAAAAAAAATACTTTGTACCTATTTTATTTCTTTGTTCATAAACACTGTAAATGTATGTCTGCTCTTCCGGTAAAAAACGCCTCTTTCCAGGCCGAAAAATACTTCAAAAAGAGATATGGCCTTTAACCCTCCAGTGGACGCGTGGTTAAAAGAGACACGAGTGGTCGCGTGGTCTACGACTGTAGACCATTTATTTTTGCAAAAAAAAATATTTCATAAAATCATAGAGGAACATATTTTCTTTATTTTCATCACTTCAAGTTAAGTATTTATTAATACACTGAAAGAAATAATCGGAAACAAAAAATAAGATTTTTCGTAATCAATTTTTATAAAAAAATAAATAATTACTTTAAAAAGTTTAACAAAAAAAGAACACATTTTTTCCAATAAATGATTAACCAAAAAAGCGATGAATAAACAAAAATTCAAATCGTAAACAAATCGAAAGAAATATAAGACTTGAAAAATTCTAATATGCGTGTCCATGTTTTTTTCCTTTTTCACAAAAAATCAAACAAAACAGTACAGCAAACATAAAAAATAATTCAAAAAACATAGAACACAAATTCATTTATAAGTTAAAAAAAAGAGACTTCAGCTTACAGACCTAAAAATAGCTCCTTGAGATAGTAGAAGCCATTTTCTGTACTAAATTAATAATCTCTATATATATAAAAATGGATGTGTGTTTGTTTGTATGTCTCTTATAGACTCCGAAATGGCCTAACAGATATTTGTGAAATGTTCATAGTTGATATTGTTGTGAAAAAAAAAAATTGGAATAACCTCGTGGGAAAACTGGAAAAACCAAACAAAGGTCGGAAATGAATTTTTATTTGCTTGAAATTTTTCTGGTTCAAAATGGGTCTTCGAATTTAAAATAGAAAGTTCTTGAACAAAAACTCGGAAAACTCATTGATTTTCAAATGGAAAATTGCATGAAATTGTGGAAAACTGGAAAATTTCAAATGGAAAACTGAAAAATTTCAAAATGGGTTTTCGAATGGAACTCGTAAAACGCATTAGTTTTCAAAGGGAAAATTGCATGTAGTTGAAGATGTATTGGCTTTCAAATGGAAATCTGGAAAATTTCAAAACGGGTTTGGTTTTCAAGTGGAAAACTGGAGAATTCAAAATGGGCTTCCGAACGAAAAACTCATTAGTTTTCAAAGGAAAAACTGCATGTAATTGTAGGTGCATTGGTTTTCAAATGAAAAACTGGAAAATTTCGAAGTTTTCAAATAGAAAATAGAAAATTTTTGACGAAAAAGTTGGAAATTTCATTGGTTTTCAAAGGAAAAAATTAATTATTTTGGATTGGGAACTCAGAAAACTCTGCGAGAGCACGAAGAACTTCAAGATCTAAAATCAAGTTTTTGCATAGAATTTTAGTTCGTTTATTGGTAGTTTCCGTAGTGGTTAAGTACGTTGGCTGCTAAGCAGAATGTCGTGGGTTCGAGTCCTACTCGTGTCCATAGTTTTTATTTCATCTCTACAGACACTTTTACAGAACTGACAAAATTCCAAGAGTATCATCGATCACGAAAAAGTGCTTCTCAACTTTGCCGTTCGGAATCGCCGTGAAATTGTAGGTCCCCTCAATTCTTTACACGCACCAAGAGAATTGTTGATGAGAGTAAGCCACTTAGGCTTTGGCTCTTCAAAAGCTGTCGCGCTACTCTAATTATTTATTGGCATGTTTGTATATCCTTTAACGACTCTTAATCCGCTCAATCCTCATTGCATTTCTTATAAAACTTAACTGTTAGCCTTAATAAAAACAAAACTTTGGGAGAAGCTTACGAGAAAGTCAGAAAAAATGGGGACGATTGTGAAATAGTCAAAACACACCGGAAGAACGAAAATTTGTTAAATTTTCAACGAAATTTGAAATATTGAATGTAGAATGTTAGTTGTAAGCTTTGTAAAATTCAAAAATGCATAAATGAAGTTCTCTATTTCAATTGAATTTAAGCAAATCACATTGCATTTAAGCAATATCTTTGTTAATTGTAATTATTCTTAAGTTAATCAGAGGGGTGGCGAGACGTAGTTCGCAGGGTCGGCTAGTTTATTATAAAGACTGAGCGTTGACATTTTGTGTGAAATACTACATCACTAAAATGACCGCCACGCGATTGTTGCAAGCATCGATTCATTTGAGATAATTTTCGACCATTTTTTGACACATACACATTGGTCGGTATCTCAGCCAGAACTTGAAGAATGTTGGTTTTTAATTTTAAGTGCTCAAGACTTAAAAGCTTTTCTGCATAAACATGGTCTTTTGCGTAGCCCCATAAAAAAAAGTACAACGGTGTCAAATCGCATGATTTTGGTGACCAGTTGACTTCACCACGACGAGAAATTACGCGACCAGGAAATGTCTCTTACAATAGGGCCAATTCGCTCCAGTTGTGTTGCAAGTGGCACCGTCTTGTTGAAACCATATATTCTCCAAGTCATATTCTTCAATAGCAGGTAAAAACAAGCCGGTTACCATGTTATGACCATAACGCTCCGAATTGACGGTGACAGTCGTTGCAGCCTCGATTTTGAAGAAGTTAGGTCCAATCATACCTCCGGACCAAAGAGCTCAACAAACAGTGACTTTTTGTTAATTCCTCTCTTAATAGCCTCTCTTAATTTACTTCAGGATTCTCAGAACTCCAAATACGAAAATTTGTTTATTAACATACTCACCGAGTGAGTGTTTCGTCGCTGATGGAAATTTTGTTCGAAAAATCGCCGTCCACCGCCTGTTGTTCAAGCATGCATTCTATTTATCTACGACGAAGCAACTTTTTTGCAACTAGAATCACAAATTAGGTGCTCAAGCGACTGTTTCACAACTTGGGCCGAATTACCGCATCCGTTATCGAATAATACGTTACTGAATTGTGTGTGTTTGTGTTTGTTTGGCATTACCTCTCACGTTATCGAGTTATGTATCGAGCTTCTAGTACAATAATTAAAGATTTTCTCCTCAGCTATCGAACTGAATTTCATTCGACACATAAACAGCTCACTGATGGCAGGAATAAGCTATCTGAGAAAAAAATTTTATTTTACTGTTTGAGTTATTTTATTATGAAATTCCTTGCCAATAATCTATTTTGGCCAAGATTTTAAGCTTTAGTCAGTTATTAAATTTCGATTTAAAATATTGGAGGGTTTTGCAATTTAAACTTGCTTTAGCTCTCTTTAAACCGACAGACACAAAGAAAAATTAAAACAAAAAAACTCTTTAAGCAAATTTTCAGCAGTTAAATTTATATTCATTGCAAATTAAAACCATAAAACTAAACCTTTTCGTTTTAACTGAACCGTTTAACCGATTATTTCAGATCCAGCACCAGGCTGCAGGGCACCAGAAATTCGCTATATAAAACCGAAAGCCGTCGAGCCAACAACCGAAGCAAATTATGTTGATTTCGAGACAACGCAAATTTACCTGCCCGAAGATTTCACCACCTCCGATATGGACTCCATTGAACACATTAACATCGACCTCTCCAATAGCCACACCGACTCGGCCATCAATCCATATCAAATTGATATGGAAGGCGGTGCTGGCAATGCCGCTGCCTTGCACAGTGACGAGAGCGAAGACGAAAACGGCACCGAAGACCCACTGGCAAGGCGACACCGTTTGCGAATGGAGCGTAAAATGAACAAAAAGCGTCGCGCTGGTGGACGCCGAAGACGCTTAGAAAATGAAAATGGCCAAAGTCGTGGTTCGGGCAGTGGCCGAGGCAGCAGGTACAAACGGCACGTGATTCACAAGGACGATTCACCAGCAGCCGAATACGATAAATGGAGTGGTGCGAAATTGGCAGCCGAGGGTGAAGTCTACTACGTGCATTTGGACGATTTGCTCAATTCGAAATCGTTAAATAAGGAACTGCGACAGAAACTACACAAAATGAAGCAAAAGCACCTCAAGGAACGATCGAATAAATGTTCTAGTGGTGGTGGCGACAAAAAAAATAGTTCGTGCAAAACAAAATCAAGCTACAAAACCGGTAACAAGAACAAGCAGCAGCAGCGTCAGGAGCAGCCGATTGCAGTTGCCGGAGATGTTGTCGTTGACGGAAATGAGCCAATTCCGAAACAAGCCCCGTACAACTCCGCAGACAATGGACCACCCAAACGACATCATCGCACAAAAAGGTCATCATCGTTGAGCGGAGTCGGTGGTAAGGGTGATCGAGAACCAGAGGATGTCCTGACAGAACAACGACAACATAGAGGAGAAAATAACAATAACGACATCGAAACAACAAATATTGACAACACCAAGAAGGATGATGGCCACTTGGATGGCACAAGCATCAGAAGCAGCAGCAGTAGCAGCAATAGTCAATTGTCAGCTCGGAACGGAGGCAATTCCACATTAAAACCTAGTGCTGGATTAAGGCATGATAATGGCACAGCAGAGGACGATAATGGCAGTGAAGCGGGAACCGCAGACAATTTGCAACGGGTTAAGAGAAAATCTGGCAAAACGACAGGAGCTCTGAGTCGTCCCAAGGGCGGCGGTGATTCTGGATCGAAGACAACCAGTCGAAAGGACAAAGGTGAGTGAGCAAAACAATTTTGTGCTTTTATGGTCTTTGGGTTTCTGTTAGGTTCGGATGTGAGCAACTTAGAATTCAAGTTGAATTGGAAATAAATACACCAGAAGTTTCAAATTTGTTTTATGAAGCTGAACACGGTTGAGTGGAAGATTTGGAATTTAATTTAAGACTCTTTTGGTTGGGGTAGGATGATATTTACACAATTCTATGAATTTGATTGGAGAATTCTGTGAAATGTGTTTGGAATTTGATTCGACTTTCATATCAAAGTAAAATTGAAGCGCCAAGACAACCACAGACGAAAAAGTTATTTTGTTTGTATTTGAAACTTGTGCGGTGCACTATGGCGTATACGTAATTTATTTTCAACGAACTGATATTATGTGAAGTTCCGTTAAAGTGCACTCAGGAATAAAATTTGATTCACTTCCAATCATGAAATTGAAATTTCTCAAGAAAAAATAAATTTTAAGAGTTTGATTTTTTGTCATAAAATATCGATAGTTAAAAAAATGTCAATTTATCATAAAAAAGTCTTGCGAGAAGCCAAAAAGTCATTTTGACACAACAACTCTTTGTGTTAACCGAATTTTTCGTAATACGGATTTGAATTCCACGAATCTTCTTAAACCATACTTAAGGAATGTTGTAATTGGAAAATGGTATGGAAGGAAAGAATGTTGGAAGCGAAAAAGTCAAAAAAGGCGGAAAACCCGCGACGAAAATCGAAAATTATTGCAATTTTTTGGAAACGTTCAATGAATCGAAATAGGAATCAAATCAAATCTATTACGAGAAATCGGATAGTTGCTTTTGCTTTCAATACTATACGTAAAGGTTACACTCGGAGTCACGGAAATTTGTTGAAATTTTGTTGTTGAAATGTTGAAACTTTCCAAAAACGCTAAAAGAGATGAATTTCTGTATTACGATTTTTATCAAAAGTCTTTGAAAGGATTCTTAAAAGGCATATTAATGATTTTCTATCTACTAAGTACTCTGATGACATTAGAAAAGCATTGGATAAAGAGGAGTTTAAGTTTCTATTTTCATTGGATTTTTAGAAGGCCTTCGATTCTGTTAACATTATCTAATGAGTATCCATGAAGAAAGCTCATGCTAAATAAAAAAAAAAAAAGTTATTTAATTTGAATTGCAAGCAATATAGGTAAAATTGGTTACTTCCTGTAACATTTGTTGACCAATGCTACTGGTGTACCACAAGGTTCCATATTGTGTCCTCTTTTGTTTTCCGCTTATGTAAATTAACCTGAAGACGAAAAGAGGTGGCCAATTGGTCTGTGCCAAATGGACTAATTTGGAACCAAAAAATCCAAATTTCTCGTTATTCTTTTCATTTTTTGCGAGCAATAAGCAACCAAAACTCGAAATTGAATTTGATTTTCAGGAATATAAGCTTTACCGAAAGGTTAAACAGCTGGCTCAAGGTCATCGAGCAAGAACTGATGCCTGCAGAGATAAACAAGGGAACATCATAGTAGAATCGCAGTCAATGCTGGGGATTTGGAAAGACCACTTCTGTAGATTGTATAACGGCGACGACGAACAAAATACCGCCGTCAGACAGGAGCCTTTCATCGGACACGATGATAGCCAACAATTCCGTGAACCCGACCTAGAAGAAGTGAAAACCGCAATATCACGGCTGAAATCCAACAAAGCCGCTGGAGCAGATGGTCTAGCTGCTGAGTTGTTCAAAGCAGCAGGCGACGAGCTAGATAGGAGCATGCACCAAATCATCTGTAAGATATGGTCAGAGGAATGCATGCCCGATGAATGGAACCTCAGCATTGTTTGCCCGATCCTGAAAAAGGGAGATCCTCTAAACTGCGCCAACTATAGAGGAATAAGTCTACTAAACATCGCCTACAAGATCCTCTCTGCCGTAATATGTGAACGTCTGAAGCCTTTCGTCAACAATCTGATTGGTCCTTATCAATGTGGCTTCAGGCCAGGAAAGTCAACCATCGACCAAATTTTCACGTTGCGGCAGATCCTGGAAAAGACTATGAACTCCAAATCGATACCCACCACCTTTTCATCGATTTTAAGGCGCGTATGACAGCATCTACAGAGACGAACTGTATAAAGCTATGTCTAGTTTTGGCGTCCCTGCCAAGCTCGTTCGCTTGTGCAAAATGACGATGGAGAACTCACGCTGCTCCATCAAGGTTGGCAACGAGCTTACGGAATCTTTCGACGTCAAAAAAGGATTCAGACAAGGCGATGCACTGTCATGCGATTTCTTTAACATCGTTCTTGAGAAGATAGTGCAGAACTCCAACGTCAACACCAGAGGCACTATCTTCCAAAAATCTGTTCAACTTCTCGCGTACGCGATGTATTGATATAATGGGAAGAACACAGCGTGATGTCAATGGCGCTTTGTGAGAATTGAGACAGAAGCGGCAAAAATGGGTTTAGCGGTAAATGAGGGAAAAACGAAGTATATGCTGTCTTCGAGGAAGGACACCCAACACCGACGGCTCGGGCAGAACGTCACAATAGACGCGTATAACTTCGAGGTAGTAGAGGAGTTTGTCTACCTAGGCTCCGCTATAAACACGGGCAATAACACCAGCGCCGAGATCAGACGAAGAATAACTCTTGCTAATCGCTGTTTCTTTGGGCTTAGAAAGCAATTGAGTGGAAAAGCCCTCTCTCGAGCAACTAAGGTAAAACTGTACAACACACTCATCATCCCAGTCCTGCTGTATGGTGCAGAAGCATGGACCCTGACAAAATCGGATGAAAGTGCCTTAGGCTGTTTCGAGAGGAAAGTTCTTCGGGTCATCTTTGGCCCCGTGTGCATTGAAGGGGAATGGCGAAGAAGATACAACAGCGAACTTTACGGGTTGTACAACGACATGGACCTAGCCAGAAGGGTCAAGGTCCAGAGACTCAGATGGCTCGGTCATTTAGAGCGAATGGACACCAATGCTCCGGCCCGGAAAGCCTTCGACACTATTCCCGAGGGACGTAGGAGGAGAGGAAGACCGCGACTCAGGTGGCGCACTCAAGTGGAAGAGGACCTCAATCAACTTGGAGTGCAAAACTGGAGACGACTAGCTAAGGACCGAGCTAGCTGGCGGAGACTGTTGATTGAGGCCCAAGTCCACAACGGACTGTAGCGCCACCTTAAGTAAGTAAGTAAGAATATAAGCTCAGGATAATGGAACTATCAAATATTTTGAATTAAGCGAAATTGATTTCTCCACGATTTTCGAAACCCCTGCCAAAATTTTGAAAGAAACAAGAATTCCAAAATCCATCGAAGAAATGTCTGCTCAAATCCTATTTATCAAAATGAGTTACAAGTTTTTTGAAGTCCTACTAGTCGAGAAACATATTAACAATAATAGCTGCGTTTTATTATCACCATCATCCAGATCAGATCATTGATTTATATATGTAACAACAACAAAATGAGATCCTGCTTTTCATTTGGATCAATTTTTGTGATCCAAAAATTAGTTCTTCTTCCACACAGAAGTTGAAACGTTGGCGTATATTTTCAATAAAAACCGTGCTGCCACTTTCACACATTCATTTATCCGGTAATGAAATATTTTTCAATTACATAGCAAAAACTTTTCCCCTAAAAAAACCACATAATAATCGTTGAAAAAAAATGTCGTAGGGCAACTTCGTTCTTGCGAAGAACTGACAAAACTTCCAAGAATATCATCTGTCATGAAAAAGTGCTTCTCAACTTTGCCGTTCGGAATTGGCTTTAAATTGTCAATTCTTCACACTCACCTAGAGAATTGTTGATGAAAGTAAGCCCTAAGTGGCTCTTCAAGAACTGTTGCGCAATTCTATTTTTTCTTAGCTTTTCTGGTTACCTAGTTGTGATCTTGGCCGAAACGATTCGGCACAGTCTAAGCCCTGTTCCATGTTCGTAGTGTTTCATCAATATCCTGTACAAATGTTTATTATTATTCTGTTAATGGCCACTTTTGTGGTGTTGCACTTCTGACGTCTGTTAGTCAAAGTTAAAGTTTATCCCATTTTCAACTTAAATAAAATGCACGCACATGTTTATTTCTCATTTATTTATATTCAAATTTGTCTTTATTCTAATTCGAGTGAGAGAATTTGCCCGAAGTTAAATATAAACTTTCAGATTGAAAATATGAATTCAAGTTCAAAACTCTCATGTAATAATTTGATACCAGCCAACATTGAAAATGTGAAATTCGTCTTTGCTAACCAATTTTATGTTTGTTAAATTCAATTCAAACTTAAGTTCAAATTTAAGTTCTTTCTTTAGCAAAAAGTATTTAAATGATTTCAACTTAAATTGTTCCTTATGTTTTGAATAAAATTATTGCTTAAAATAGATTTTTATGCCATTCAATCCAATGTATAGGTATATTTGAATTAGCATTCTGTCAATTTCTCTAGAAATGAATATATCCAAACTTCCTCTCACAAATTTCTCAATAAAGCCACTTAACATAAAATGTTTCCAAAGAATCTGACATCATTATTTTTGCATCACAAAAAAGTACCTACATAAATATTTATACACGTCAATGATTGCCTATATTTTAGGAGCTTTTGAAGAGGAAGGCGGATATTCACCCGTTCATCCCGACGAAGAAGAATCCGAAGAGGAGGAAGTCGAAGAAGCCGACTCCGACGAGCAGGCACATTTCACTGAAGTCTCTGAAATACGTTTCCCTGGTGAAATTGGTCCTCTAGGCGACCGACGTCTATGCAAAATTCGTTGCATCAAAGGCAAATGGGTCGGTCCGCTCTGTGCAACCAACGAGGAGGGTAAGTAAATAAAAAAAAGACATAATAATAATAATCATCAAACAAAATACATATATCAATGCAAAAATTCGAAAATTAAAAAAAAAATTCAATTTACCAAAAAAAAATGCAAATCTTTAACTGCCATGCAAAAATTTACTAAGAAAAATAGAAAAAAGAAAAAAAAAAACTGCCAATTTATTAACAGAAAAAGAAAATAAAAAACATAATCCATTTTATTCATGTTACACATACTTACCACTTACCGTTAGAATTATGATCAAACTCAGTATAGTAGCTCATAGTGTTAAACGAGACTGTGTGTGTTTGTAGAACTTAAATTCATACTTTTAATTAAAGAAACAAAAAAATAAAACAAAGATAAAAAATAAAAGCATAAAAACAAATAACATTTTTCCCTCTGAATTATCTTAGCCAGAGAATAAACTCAAGTAATATTGTGAAAAAGCCAAAATTGATGTTGTTTCTTTTTATTCATCGACTTCAACATCATTTTTTGTGTTTTCTTTGTTTGCATTAAGTTCGTATCCTCTATTTGAGTTTTCATTTTCTTCTCTGTTCCTCTGAAGAAGAAGAAGAACAAAAAAAATCATATGTCCGTCTTTCTGAATCTCTCTGTTTACTGTTATTATTTTTGTGTTGAATCAAAATTTATTTTAATTTTTTTTTCTTTTTTTTCGCATTCTGTTCTCCCTCCCTCCTTCTGGTTGTGAATGTGCATTGGTAACACGCGAATCATTTTTTCGAACATACTCAAAAAATGAAAAATAAAAAATACAAAAAAAAAACAAACAAAATCCAAAAAAAAAAACAACAACAAAAACCCGCTTGTTGCAGATGAACATGGACACATCAAATTTCAACCGCTATACAAAAGCTGCCACGTCAATCGCATACCGCCGCATTTACTCCTGAGCTATCGGAACATCTCTGTGGTAAGTTTTTCTTCTTTTGCTTTTAACTCTCCTTCACACTCAGTAGAAAAATACCATCAAACATACATATAGAATATGAATAAATAAACAAAATACACAACAGAATAACAACGGGTCTGAAAGCACATGTTAAAGTGCTTCAAAGTTGACAGGTGTATGGGGGGTGGGCAAGGGACAACAAACAGAAAAGAGGGTTGATTTTTCTTTTGTTTTCTTTTGGCAGAGGGTTTGTTCCTCCCAAGAGTGCTAGGCAGGAGATTGAGGATGAGTGGATGAGCAACAAAATAACTTTTGACAAGATAAGCATAACAAATTGGAATTTATTAATCAAAATGAACAAAAAATGGAAAGTGAAGAATACATAGAGCTTCCTGTCCAGTCCGCTCATCAGCCGAACGGAAGTGGAAGCTGAATAAATATGCGGCTATTTAAGGTGAAATGGCTTTGAAAAGACCTAAAAGTCCTGTTAAAGTCTATCACCTTTTGTACCCGCACACGATACCGGTCTGTTACATCGACACGACGACAATAGGTCTTATAAGGTGATGGTGAGGGAAGTTCTTCTTTTGTGAATGAAAAAAAGGACAAAAAGTTGCTTAGAGAGGCGGGAGGCCAGGAGGGGTTATTTATAACTTTTCACTCTTTTTTTTCACAATCTTATGGTCACTTTATTATCTGAGTGGGCAAAATTAATTTAATGGCGTTGCCGACACAATGAGATTAACTTGTCTCAAAACAGTTTTTTGCTCTTGTTGTTCTTTTGTTTGGTAAATTAGTTTTTTGTTAGTGTTGTTTTTGTTGTTGAAGTTTATGTAAAGTGACATTTAAATTGGTTGTTGGGTTTGTTGTATTTTTGTTGTTTTAGGATGATGGTGAAGGGTGTGTGTTGATGTTGAAGATGACACAAAAAGACATTTAATGTTCTGCTGTAGTCTTCGTCGTTGCTCGATTGGGAATGAAAACAAATTTCATGAGTTCGTCTTATGGTTAAAAATGGTGATAATTTAGTTATCAAAAAATTTTACAAAAGAATCGAAAGGATTTTTTTTTTCCAGAATAGAATATGACAACCTTAAAAATATCAATTCAGCATATTAATACTTTTTCACTGTAGATATAGGGTGAGTAAAAATAAGTTTTTGGGACAGTCTAACTGGTAAGTCAGCAAATTTAGGCGGACAATCGAAAGCTGTATGGAATTTTGGTTTTGTGAAACAGAAGAACAAGAATGCGTTGAATTTTTCAACGCAATTTGCATATAACTACATGCCATAATGAAAGAAGACAGTTAGTATGCTTTATATAGTTTTGTTGTAGTTCTCTTTTGGGTTCAAGCTAATCACATTGCATCTTTACAATACCTGTGTTAATTGTGTTAATTATAATTACTCTGGAGATCCTCTGAAGGGTGGCGAGACGAGGTTCATAGCGTCGGCTAGTATTTTGATAAAATTAAACTTAAAGTTGAGTCTGAATTCTGAGTGGCTAGAGTCATGCAAAAAGAAACGTCAAAATTGATAGGCTAGATAGGATTTCATATGCACCAATATTGTATGGACCGATTAATTCTGATCTTGATATATTTGTCGAAGTTCAGGGAAGGTTTAAACGTTGAGAAACTTTCGAAAAATTAACAAAAGCAAAGGTACACAAAGGCAAGCAAAATCAATTTTAAAATCTAATAAAATTCTTATGTCACAGTTTTAGTATGTTTATACTCCTCCGAAACGGCTTGATGAAATTTCATATGTAAGTAGATGTATTCAGTAGGTATGAGAATAGGTTCATAACTAACTTTTGCACACCTAAGTGTTAAGGGTGGTTCACACCAACAAAGTTTTTTAATTTTTTTTTACACTTTATTTTTTTGTTAATTTTTATGGCGTGGAATTGAAAAAATACATTTAGTCCTAAATTTTTACCCTCCTATCACCGACCCATATGTACCAAATTTTAAGAAAATGTTTGGGCAGTAGTGTAGATGGGTTTTAAGTATTTTTTAACAAAATCGTGAACAGCTTCGTCTGTTCATGAGAGAGGGCCAGGGTTGCGGCTAGTGGTTTAGCGGGTAGCGTGGTAGCGCGGAAACAGGATTTCGGAGAGCGTTGTAGCCTCTAGCGGTAGCGGATAGCGGATTGCGGGTAGTGAATAGCAGATACGGTGTAGCGGTAATGGTAAAGCGGTAATGGGTAGCGGGTAATGGGGTAGCTGTAGCGGGTAAAACTCGTGGATAGCTAGGTAGCGGGGTAGGGGGTAGTGGATTATAGGGTAGCGGGTAGTGGAGGGTAGAGGGGTTGCAAAGTCTAAGTCTTTTCTTTGAGATAGTACGAAGTATGCCGGGTCAGCTAGTATATTTATAAAGAAACAAGGTCTACCTTGAGAGCATTGCTACGCCACTAACTAAAATAAACTTTAAACAGATATTACACAAATATTTCGTTCACGTAGATCCATTTTCTTTATATGGCGAAACAGCGTTTGCTGAGTCAGCTAATAAATGTATGATGTGTGAATTTAACACTGATAAGTTGGATCGGTTTCTTATTTATCAGGGTGAAATTTCAACATTTATGCAATTTAAAAATTATTACAGCCATTTTTTGGATTCTGGTGTTCAAATCTCATGAACGGCTTGTCCGATTTTGAGCATTAGGTTTTTATATAAATAGATTCAAACGAGCTTCCACACCCATCGTTGCTTTTTCTTATAGACTATTAATATTTAACAGCTCAATAAAGCATTATTTAAAACTAGTTTGCATTTCAATACTTCATTATTAAGATTAAATTTCGAATTGATATATGCTATCACATCACATCTCTTTGGAGATATTTTTAAGAAAAAACTTACAGGATATAAGAAAAATAATAGAATTCTTTTTTGTGCAAACAAAAATTGAAGGCAAAGAACTAAACAAGACATTGAACAAACAAATTTTTTTCCTTAACCAAACAACGTTTGTTTTTCTTGTTGGTGGTATTGTATTGCAATTTATACGGTGAACACTGTATACTGTTTGTATCAAGAGTACAGTCTGTATTGAAAGAAAAGTATAACTTCGTTTAATTTAAAGAAAGAAAAAGAAAATATATAATTTAAACTTGGTTATGTATGCTAAAATGTAGAGTTGTACATAATGTGGAATAATAAGAACAATTTATTTTTCAATTGACAAATAATTATATTATACAACAAACAGAAAGTTCAAACATTTGATGACTGGAAGAATTATATGTCAAGTCAGGTCACATTGAAAAAAGAACGTCATACCTACATACTTTAAACTAATAAGGAATTAGAATTCAATAAAATTAATATAATTAAAATTCTTTCAATGCTTTGCTTATTGTGATTCAGAACGTGAGTAATACATTACTTAAATATTTAAGACACCATAATGGCATCTCATCTCTTGTTTCATTTTGGTGTTTATCACATCACATATTTTACATTTCTAAATACGAAGGTCATTAAGTCTCTCACGAATTTCGTAGCGCCTACATGTCATTTTCTCCTCAAATCATGGCCATGATTCGTCTGAGTCTCAGTTAAAATAGCTCAAATCGAATAAAGTTTAAAAATATTTAAAAAAAACCACGAACAAATATGTTTATTGTAGAAAACCTACTACTTATGCTATGCTTACCACTATGCTTACCACTTTTGGTTTCAATATCCCAAAATGTAAGTCCTTGACTCCAATGCAGTGATAACCTGCATTCAAAACTAAATTTAACCCCAGACTTGTTTTAGTTAAAAAAATATTGCTGATAAAAAAGAAAAACAGAAAGAGCTTGACTCAATAGCTTTGGTAATGTATAGGTACATAGTTTCATTCATTCGTTGATTCGTTTCTATCGTTTTTAATGTTTCGTTTTTTCTTTTATCATTCTCGTGTTCAAACATCGAAAACCATATCAAATCGATTTACGGATTAATTTAAATCCCATTCGCTTGCCATTCATCTAAATCGACTTTAATCCCAACATGCAACGGCGGCAGCAACCGCCATGCCATTCACTATTAATAAAGCTTTCCCCAAGAAGAACAACACACATTCGAGAATCGACTTTTATGTGCATTGAAAGTCAAAAAATCAAAAAAATAAACTCAACCTTGTCCCCCATACTCAGTCTGAATCAACCCACCACCACCACGTCGTCGTTCAACATCGATAACAGTGCACAAAACTGTTTCCATTCACTAAGCTATAAACGTGTTCATGCCCATGCCACCCCCTCATCACTCGTCCTCATTCCATTTGCCAGCTAAATAAACAACAATCAACAACTCCATATAGATTCGACGGCTAAAAAAAATTAAACACGAACACACATTCTCCCGCTATAGAAACATATAAAACATCATTCAATCACTCTCATCCATCGATACACGAACACGAAAACGAATCCTCTACTCCTTCGTTTTAACTAACCGTCGAAATTCTATTTCTTTCTCTCTCTCTTTTCAACGAAACAACATCGAACAGAACGTTGGTTGGGATTTGCCACACGGACATTCGCTACAAGCTCGTTGCAAGGATCTCGGCCTCTATAAATTGCTCGGCGAGTCCAGAGTGCTATGCTCTAATGGTCTCTGGGCGCCCCGCATGCCATCGTGCGTTCCAACAACGCTTCTAACAAACTTCTCCGACGATAGTGCACCATCGATCCGGATAAAAATTGGTTCCGGCTCAGGGGCCTTTGAGCCGTCTGGAGTGTTGGCCGTTTTGCCCAGCAGCACAATTCACATGGACTGCATGTATCCGAGGGCTCGTGGCACGCCCGAATGGACATGGACCAGCTGGTACATGCAATACAATACGGGTAGGTTTTTATTTTGTGTTGGTTGTAGTAGTGGTAGTGAATCATTTCATCTTAATTAAATACTCTCACTTCAAATTCATTCTTCTTCTCTACTCTACCTCCATCTGATGTCCCTCCATGTCCTGATGGTCCTCGTTTTTTGTTTGTATTTTTCAAAATTTTGTAGGTTGGTCGACAGTGCATGAGGAAAAATCCACGAAATATCGCCTGACCATCAAGGATATTCAGAACAGTGATTCGGGGACATTTACATGCACCTCGCCGCGTGGACTAACTAACAGCATTTCAATTATTGTGGCAACATCTACATGTCCACAGCTTATAGAACCGGCACCACCGTTGTCACTACGCCTCGAGGGTAATAAGTTGGGTCAACGAGCACTCTATAGATGTCCTCAAGGCTACCGGGTTGATGGTACCGTAAATTCAACTTGTCTGGCTTCTGGTAATTGGTCTACGCCACCACCTACATGTCAGGCAGTGCAGTGTCCCCGTTTGATTCTCGAGGATTCGCATCTTAGTTTGGTCGAGTTGAATACGTCGGCTTGGGGCCGGGCAGTGTTTAAATGCCAGTGGGGCTTCAAGCTGAACGGACCACCTGGATTGGAATGTGAGCCGAGTGGTGTTTGGAGTGGACCGGTGCCGAGATGTAGAGGTATGTATGTTTTGAGAAGTACAACAGTTGCAAGTGTATACATGAATGACGTGGGGGATCAAAACAGTTAAAAGGTGAATTTCAACAGTTTTTCAATTTTTTTTTTCGCAAAATAAATCGAAATTATATTAAGTCAGACTGTAGACTGTCACTGGTGAAATACACCTAACGACTGTTTTTCCTCCAGGCTCCTAATACATCTATCTACTCGATTAAAAAGCAATCCGGAAATTAATCATTTTAATTTGATTTTTGCTCAAAAAAAAAACAAAACATACCCTTCTGTCTCTATCTTACAGCGATACAATGTCCAGCGCCGCTAGTGCCCCTCAATGGCCGCATCGGTGGAACCAGTGGCTCGAGTAGTCATCGTCGCTACGCAGTTGGAGCTCTAGTGACATTCAGCTGCAACGAGGGCCATCTGCTGGTCGGTGAGGCGAGCATCGTCTGCACCGAAACTGGATTCTGGTCCCATCCGCCGCCATTCTGTAAGTACAGTGGGACCTCAATTGATCTCTTCCTTCCGACACAAAGGCACTCAGAGGCGCATTTCATCTTTGCAGGCAAATCTCAATGTCCATATCCGGGCGATCCACCAAACGGTCTAATAGCACCGCTCAAATTCAATTACGATTCGGGTGACTACCTAAGTGTCCAATGTCGGCCAGGCTTTGTTGAATATAGTCCAGCTGGACCGCCAGAACGTCCCAAATGTCTACCCGATGGCAATTGGTCGGGACCAGTGCCGCAATGTCGCAGCTACGAGGATGTGTAGCTTCTAAGGTATCGACAGAGTGCCACCGAGGAGGCTAATGCCACAGCAACAGCGGCGGCATCAGTGGCATTGGAGTGACAGTGCGAGTAAATTGGCACTGAAGGCGGAATGTTAAACGAGGAAGCAAAATAGAAAAAAAATGAAAAAAAAAATGCAAAAAAAATAGTAAAAAGAGTGTACAGTTAGAAAACAGCAAAAAAAAATATATTATGGATAAAAATAAAAATGGATTAGAACTGAATATACACTGAGAAAAAATTATGAATAAAAAAAAGCCTGCACAGTTAAAGAAGAGAGTGGGGGAGAGGGAAAAAGGATATTTAAGGGGAAAATGATGATTGTTGGTTAAGAAATAAATGAGAATTTGAGATTTTTAGTTTTGTACTTCATGATGTAAAATTGCATAAGCAGGGTGATATCTAGATAAAGAAAATTTGACAAAAAAAAAATTGAATAAATGTCTTTATTCGATTTTTTCCACAAACACACACATACTCATTCACTATAGGCATACAAAATCTATCATCACACATAGCCACAAAAATTATAAGCACAACCATTTCTATCCGTTCTCTCCATATATTTAACTATCAAAAATGGTTGCAACATAAATGGTAGGCCAAGTTGGAACACTCCGCGTCAATTGATCAAGTCCCATGCAGATTTATTTTCTTTCTTAATAGTCGTTTGTACAATAAAGGAGATTTATACATTCCAGATTTTATCAAGAAGAATATAAAAAGTTTTAATAAAATTTTTATTTTAAGGAATGGTATAAACTGGTATAAACATTTAAAAATAAATGAACACATGTGGTAAGGCACTGTTTCCAATTGGTATAAAAATTTAATTGTGTCTTCCAATGGCTAAAAAAGACATTGAAAACTCAACTTCGTAAAAAGAAATTGTGTTTAAACTACAAAGTAATCCCAACAACAATTTATCTATATTTGTCTACTGGTATAAAAACTAAATAAGTAAAAAACAACAAAGTTACACATTTTGTAAAAATCAATGAAATGATACAAGCACTTTTTAAATGTGTTTTCCTGATTGGTATAAGATAATTTTCTCAAAAGAATATATTGTTTTAAAAACCAAATGGTATAAACAGGAATACTTCGTTTTATTAAGTTTTTTGTTAGAAGAACTAAGCGTTTCCTATTATTTCGATGAATAAATTCTGATTGGTATAATCTGGCTAGACCAGAATGAAATTAAATTGTATTTTTGTTTGCTTGAAAGAGCCTTTAAATCATTTTGTTATTGGGTATTACTATGCAAATGTGTTTATACCAGTCAAAAAAGAAAAAAAAATCAACTCTCAATCAATTGGTTCGGAATGTGTTCTCTTTACTTAATTTGTCCATTTAAAAACAAGCTTTTACCTGTCAATATATTTTTTCAACAAAACACAGACATATACGCAAAAAAAACTGTTTTACATGAGAATCTATAAAAATTAAATTGTTGTTCCAAGAAAAAAATTGGGTGAGGGCTCAAGTGCCCTTTCGCTATCATCATCAGGCCCATCGTCGTATAATCGCCACCACCACCATCGCCGACAATACTGCCGCCAGCAGTCCAGAAATGTCGGCCGCCGGCACCACCCTTCAAACAGGATGATGTGTGCAAATTGCCGGAAAGGTAAATGTTCATTGTAATGATGGGCCAAAATGGACAAATTCGTAACGGAAAAAGGTGAGGTTTTTTATGGTGCGGAATCAATGCGATGATGGATATACGACCGTATACTCCACACACAGATGGTTGGTATAGCAAAAATAATGGATGAATAGCTACGTGATGGAATTCAATTGGACTTCTTTAGAATACGCACGAGTTAAAATTTGTGTGTGTTTGGGTATAGAAGGCCTGAGGGTAATATTTATTTTCTGTTCTTAGATTCCTTCTGTCCTTTGAAATGGAATTGGGACCTACAAAATGGTCTAGATTCAAATTCAATTATTAGAATGATAACCAATTAAATTCCTTTTGAAATTGATTTTGAATTTTATGGCCATGGGGTTTTTGGAGGAATGAAATTCAAGCTAACAAAAGGGATAAGGAAAGAAATTGAATTTAGTAGTGGAATTAAAAAGAAGTGCAATACTTTTTTGGTATTTCCACGGAGAAAAAGAGGACATCAAAATACTGCTTTTAGAACAATTTGGAACCTAGTTCCTCCCAGATTTAAAATAAAATTAAAACTTCCTGTAGCTTACTTTAAATCACGTTTTGTAACTTAAAGATTTCCCTTCTTTAAACATAATATTTTCTTGAAAGTCTTAGCCTAGTGAAAAGGATAAATCGCTTAAAGAACCTCACATATAAAAAAAGTTCGTGTGAATATGGAAGGTGACATTCTTTTATTTTCACTGTTACCCGCTTGCAGGGTGTTCCGGCTTTCAAATTGACATTTTTGAAACCATAGGCCTGAATTTAGTAACTATATGTTTAGCGAGGGAAAAGTTGATTTTTTAATGAAAACAAAATTTATGTTGACCAGTGTTTGGAACCAACCACTACACCGGTCTTATTTCACATCAACTTCATCTTGGAACAACATGTCTCCAGTCCATCATGTTAACTTTTTCATCAAATCTTAGGTTACAATTATTTATCATTTCGAAAATAAGAAAACATTGAAGAACGAAACAAAAACAATATTACAACCAAATGAAAACATAATATCATTTTTGTCGTGTGTCTTTAAAGCACAAAACTTCTCTTAACTCTAATATCTACTATAAAAATTATAACATCATAAAAAAAATCTACTATCCTTAAATTGTGAAATATACCTACCTACCTACCAACATTATATATTAATACATAATATATCTATCTATATTTAAATTCGAAGTCTTTTCATAATCAAAACTTAAACAAGAAACAAAAAAAACTAATTTTAAATTGCATAAATATTTTTTGAGTCTTATTTTATTTTTTAAACAAATCGAAAAAAAAAATCGAAAAATATCGATTTTTTCTTAATTAAATAGGTATTTGTTAAATTTTGTTGTAAAATTCAAACAAATGTAAAATCTAAAATCGTTGTTCTCCTTCTAGAAAGTTTTAAAAATTATGATCTTAAATAAAACAATAATTCAAGAAAAGAAGAACGATACACTCAGTCAAATAAATAACAAGAACTTGGAGAAAGAAAAAACATTAAACAAAAAAGAAAATCTGACAAAAAGAAAAAAAAAAACATTGTGATTGTATAAAAAATTAAAATCGAAAAAAAAAATATGGAAGGAAGGAAAATTATTTAAAAAAAAACGTTTTAATTCACATTTTATCTTTTAGCTGTAGACCTAGCAATTAAAAACGAAAAACAGAAAAGAAAGTATTGTATTATACATTGAGAATTAAACGAAGAACCAGATAAAGTATTAATATAAAGAGTATAAGAAACAAAATAAGAATTAATAATAATTTAAAATAAAGATGATATATGAATAAAATGGAATGAAACATATATTTGCGCATATCGAAAGTTGGTTGGTGTTTTATTGTCTTAAAAAAATTGAATTATTGATCTTGGTTTAGAGGAATCAAGTCAATAAACTACGTTCCAGTGAGAAAAGGAGTTAAAATAGGTAAGTAAATGGTTTTTCAATAGAGAAGCTACAAAAGTAGACCGATAGGGACAGCAAACGACGCCATATTTTTTCCCGTTCTCTTGACATTTCTCTTCAATAAAGTTTTCCATTTCATCGTGGAAAGGTATACGATCCAACAACGAGTCGAAATTATTAAAATTTACTACCGAAATTCGGAGTCAGTGGTCAACACTTTAAGAGCGCTACTCATCTTCAGCGATGAAGCTCATTTCTGGCTGGATGGCTTCGTCAATAAGCAAAATATGAGTTATTGGTCAGGCAGCAATCCACATGTGCTTCACGAGACACCATTACATCCCGAAAAAATCACTGTTTGGTGCGGTTTACATGCTGGTGGTGTCATTGGGCCGTACTTCTTCCGTGATGATCAAGACCGGCACGTTACTGTGAATGGGAATCGCTACCGCTCAATGCTAACCGATTATTTTTGGAATGAATTGGATGATATGGACTTTGACGATATGTGCTTTCAACAGGACGGTGCCACATGTCACACAGCGGGCCAAACAATCGAATTATTGAGAACGAAGTTCGATGAGCGCATTATCTCCAGAAATGGACCTGTGAATTGGCCGCCTCGTTCATGCGATTTAACGCCGTTAGACTATTTCCTGTGGGCTACGTCAAATCTATGGTTTATGCCAACAAGCCAGCGACGATTGATGAACTTCGTACGAATATCGAACGTGAAATTGCAGCAGTATCGGCCGATTTATGCTTGAAAACCGTCGAAAATTGGGTTCAGCGTGTGGACTTCTGCAAGCGTGCCCGTGGTGGCCATGCAAAAGAAATCGAATTTCGTACACAATGGCATTAAATGTACTTCCAAAACCGCTTTTGTTTTATTTAAGAAAACTTTTGTAGCGTATCTATTGAAAAACCCTTTATTAGAATTTCAATTTTAAATACTGATCCCTCTTTGAGATACAGAATTTTGAAATAAAAAGGACGCTATTCGGACTTTTATTTTTCGAAAAATTCTTATAATAAAAAAACGGTTCTATGAGAGGAACAGTTTAGGAGCAATACAAAAATAATTTGCTTGCATTAAAAAACCAGTGTTCTGAAAAAAAAAAAGAACGAGGACCCAGTTTTGAGACAATTGAAGCTTTTGGTTTTCGGCCCAAAAAATTGTATAGTGCCTAAATTTTGATCTTAAAAATAGAATCAAAAAGAAGAACAACTATGATTCGCTAAAACCACTATATTCCAAATTTGAAGTCAATTGAACCACTTGCAGTGGTTAAGTCAACTACAGTGTTTATAGACAGACATACAGACGGAATCGCCACTTTTCGACTTCTCTAGCATAGTAGTGTAATATTTGATCAAAATCTCTCCTTTTTTTAACGAAAACAATACCTTCTTGCCATATATTCTATGTGTAGCAGTAGAATTTTTTTGGGAAAATATTATGCAGGCAGGATTAGCTACTGCGGGAAAGTGCTTTTCGGGAATTCGTTATTCGGAATTTTGATTTCCAGTCTCTTGCCCATCGTTATCACTTGAAAAAAGGAACCGAAGCCGATTAGGGACAAAAAAAAAAAACGAAACAGAAGATTTTAAAATTTTTGGACATAGACAAATAAATAATGTTATTTAAAAAAAATCGTTACAATATTAGGAAACTAGCCGACGCGATGAACGTTTTTCCATTAAACGTTATTGGGATCGGGTTCATGACGTTATCTCAATTCAAGTTTTTCTTTTTACATTTTGCCTGAACAGACTCCTGCACTAAAACATGAATCAACTAGTACAGACAAATGTGCGCTTAACAACTAAAACTTTAACAGCCTTATTTATAAACGAGTTTTAGAGGCAGAATAAAATTATTCCGACCTTAAAACACCCTTAATACTGAAAAATAAACGAGTTCTAAAGTCGGAATAAGCTATAACTGGTTCATAGGACATAGGAGGTTTAAGGCCGGTATAAGTCCGTTCTAGTATTAATTTTTTTTAACGTTTTTATAACCAGAGTTTTAGATCGGTCAATTTTTCAATACAAAATTTGACATAAGCAGGGCATAACTAAAACGAGTCGGAAAATATTTTATAAATAAGGAATAGGAATAGGTCGATGTACGTGCTTATACTCGTTTTAATTATTCCGGGTTTTAAACGAGTATTAGTGAAATCTAATAAATAAGGCTGTAAGTCTATTGTGCTAAGACTCAACTTGGATTTGATTTCTTGGTAAGTTTTATCTTCTTTGGTTTGCAAAAGACTAAAGATGGAAAACACAAAGTTTTCTGTTTTCTTGTACCTATGTAATTTCTTTCAAACTACTTTCCGATATGTTTACTACTTTCGGAAAACTGATTTCTCGATGTATCAAAATAGTCACGAATTTCACTCTGAGGTAAAAAAGCTAAGCAATTGAGCAATTTGTAGACTTTAGTATTCATCTTTTCCGTAACTTCTGTTTAATAAATCATTCCTTTTGTATTTTTTATGAATAATTTGTCCCAAATAAAAAAAAAAAACAACCTTTATTTTTAGATAAGCAAACTAACTAGCTAGTCTCGAAAATATAAATCATTTTTCAGATAATGGTTCTATTTGCGCGAATTTAACTATTAATTATTGATTTTTTCGAGATTTTGGCATTCGGGATATTTTTTTTCGAAGTTTTTGTGTTTCAAGATTTTATATTCGAGAATTTTGTTTTCGGGATATTTACATTCGATATTTCGTGGTAGACCCACAGCTCGATAGCCAGAACTTCCAGATATAGTTTTCCTAAAGCCAGAAAAAGAAAACAAATGTTTGTGCTTCAAAAAACATTTATTTTCGTTAGCTGATAGAATACCTGTGATCCCTTATTTTGATGCACAACCGTATAACTGTTTCGAGGGAATCAGTGAGTAATACCGATTTGATATTGCGCGAAAATATTGGTGAATTATTTACATTTTTGCCAACACCTCGGCTACCAGGCCTTCAAGAAACTGGTAACCTATTTTGGTGAATAGAGTTTGACCAGACCTTTCTTTTGATGTATTATTCGATGTTTTTTTTTTTTTGTTCAAAATTTTGGCAAGGGATTAGCGCATATTATTTTTCGAAAATCATGAGAAAATTGATTTAGCAAAACTCAATTACGAGCCCTAAGGACTAAAATTTAAAAAAAAAGGTTTTGATCATAAAACGATAACCAGAAATCCCAGATTGTTTTGGTTTTCAGTGAAACAGGCCTTTGTTTTAGAGCAGTGTTTTTCAAACTTCTTGAACTGGCGACCCCCTTTATATGACATACAAGCGACCCCCAATATATAGCCGGGAAACCGCATACAATTGCTGAAAATCTTATTTTATCTGCAGCTCTAAACATGGTTGAAATAATGTTGGGTTGTCAGGAGCAAAAAAAGAAGCTTAAAAGTATTGCACATTCTGATAACATAATTGAGAGAAGGATAAGTGACATGGTATTGGCAGCTGACATTCGAGAACAGTTAATTGTAAAATTGAAGAAGAGCAAACGATTTGCTTAGCAAATGGATGAATCTACAGATGCTGCAGATTGTGCACAGTTTGTTGTATTTGTTGGATTCGAAGCAGATGACAAGATTGATGAAGAGATTTTATTTTGTAAACTTTTTCCTGCATATTCTACAAGTGTTTTTTCGACATGATTTTCAAAAGTTGCCACGATTATGATCTGGATTGGACCAGATGTATTGCTATTTGTAGCTATGGTGCAAAAGCCTGCCCGTGGACTCATAGCGAAATTCAAGTTTATAATGTTTCATGGACACATTGCTTCCTCCATCGACAAGTTCTAGCTGCTAAGATTTTGCCTTCAGAATTATGAATTATGATGTCCTTTAAGATGTAATCAAAGTTGTGAACTCAATCAAAGGAAAAGCTTTACAAAGTAGGCTATTAACGATTCTTTGTGACGAAATAGGTTCCCTTCACTAAAACTTACTGTACCACACTGAAGTCAGATGGCTCTCAAGAGGAAAGTTTTTGACCCGGGTGTTTGATTTGAAAGCAGAATTATTGATCTTTCTTGAAAATTTAAACTCTGGGTGTGCACATTTAATTTTTTCTGAACCCAGTTGCCTACTTCAATTGTCTATTCTTGCTGATGTCTTCGAACATCTGAACACCTTTAATAAAAGCCTCCAAGGGAGAGAAGAAAACATTTTTTCTGCAAGAGACAAAATCAGAGGATTCATCTCGAAACTTTGTGCCTGGTCAGAGACTCTGCCAAAAAATGTGTACAGAAACATACTGCTGATGACATAGAGTCTGCACAACTTAAGTTATTGCTCAGAACTAGTGTCTGATAGAAATGAACAAAGATGAATACTAAATCCTTTCTTAGAAATGTCGGTCCAACACACTGAACTTCCATATTTGTAACAATTGAAGAAAAAATGATTGACTTAGCTGCAGATGGAATGCTTCGAATGGAGTTCAATTCCAAAGAATTTCTGGATAGAAAGGAAAAACGAATATCCAGAATTGGCAAATGAGGCCTTAAAAATGTTTGTGCCATTTTCAACGTCATATCTATGTGAACTAACATTCTCTTCAATGGTTGACTTAAAAACAAAAAAGAGAAATAAGCTTCAATTGGAAAATGACTTAATTGTAAACGTTTCAAAGATACAACCAACACATTAAAAGTGTGTTTTATTTAATTTTTTTCTTGAAGGCAAAATTTGTTCTCTTTCTAAATTGGTGGACTTTGGCGGCTACCCCCTTAAAACTTTTTCGCGACCCCCCAGGAGTCGCGACCCACACTTTGAAAAACACTGTTTTAGAGCATCAGTAGACATAGGCTTCTAGGGAAAGTTCAGATATTTGACGATTTGAAATTGCGGGATATTTTTAAAGGCGATGTAGGAAGTCGTAGTAGTAGTAGTAGTAGTAGTAGTAGTAGTAGTAGTAGTAGTAGTAGTAGTAGTAGTAGTAGTAGTAGTAGTAGTAGTAGTAGTAGTAGTAGTAGTAGTAGTAGTAGTAGTAGTAGTAGTAGTAGTAGTAGTAGTAGTAGTAGTAGTAGTAGTAGTAGTAGTAGTAGTAGTAGTAGTAGTAGTAGTAGTAGTAGTAGTAGTAGTAGTAGTAGTAGTAGTAGTAGTAGTAGTAGTAGTAGTATTAGTAGTAGTAGTAGCAGTAGTAGTAGTATTAGTAGTAGTAGTATTTGTAGCAGTACTTCGAAAGGTGTAAGGTGGTTACGCTGCTTTCGACCCCAACACACCCCAATAACGCATATTTTGCCTATGCACGAACTCATTGAGCAAAAAATCAGCTTCGTCACTGAGGATGATTTTGCTATAAAATTCATCATCTTGACGCGTCTTCTACTAAAAATGGTCAATCTGCTTCAATTCTTGATTCAGCTTGATCTTGTATTTTGTGTAAGTATAAATAACAGCGGGAAGAACACACCGTGATGTCTGTGGAGCGTTTGTGAGTCTTGAGACGTCTTGGAGCAAACGTCAACATAGGCAGATTTAACTTCGAGGTAGTTAAGCACTTTGTCTACCTAGGATCCGCTATTAACTCAGACAACAACACCAGCGCGGAAATCAAACAAAGATTCACTCTTGCCAATCGCTGCTTCCTTGGACTTAGAGGCAATTGTGTAGTAAAGTCCTCTCCCGAGCAACGTGACGCTCGACAAAACCCTTATCATCCTGGTTCTAATATACGGTGCAACACAGATAAAACGCTTTGGCTGTTTTGAGGGAAAAGTTCTTCGAGCGATTTTTGGTCCTGCATTAATAGAGGATGGAAACGAAGATTCAACCAAGAACTGTACGAGCTTTTCAGCGACACTGACCTAGCCAGAAAAGTTAAGGTCCAACGACTTAGATGGTTGGGTCATGTTGAGCGAATGGAAAATAATGCTCCGCTCGTAGAGTCTTCGAATCCAACCCGGAAGGACGTTACAGAAGAGGAAAATCGCGAAGCAGGTGGAGCACACAGGCGGTAGAGGACCTGAACCTGAAACTGGAGACAGCTAGCTAGGGACCAAGCTGGCTGGAAAAGTTTGTGGGATGAGGCCCTGGTCCGACCTTGACTGTAGCGCCAGCATAAGTAGGTAAGTAAACAAGAACGATGCCCGATTCTTCAGAACGACTTTGAATTGACTGATTTAGATCGTTCGCTATGGGCGCCTGAACTGCAGCGATATTTTAGACACTTCGATCAAAGAGTTGACTCACTTACACACCAATTCAAACAACAAATATGTAGATTCAAATGTCTGCACTAAACTTGTTACTGCATGTCTACTAGGGCGATAAATCATCATTTCAAATTCTGAAATTGGTACAAAATAGTGTTTTAGGGAAACAAATTTCGTTAAGGTTCAAAATTCGTTTAAGAACAATTGAAGAATTTTGTTTTACAAATACTATTACATCATCATTCCTTAGGTAGAGTTAATCTCCTTGAAACTTTTGTTTCATCAATTCAACTCATCGTTTAAAACAAAAGATACAAGATCAAAGAGCACCAAGAAACGATTTTATTGCATTGCCTTTTGCACATTCCAGCAAATTGATATCGAAGTAAGAATTCCCTTTGTGACGAATTCTTTTATTTCTAAATTCAATCAAAATACTTAAAAAAGGACACAAAGTCAACAAAGCAGAAATTGACAACAAAATAAATTCAAATAATGCAATTGCATACAATCTCAACAGTCCCCCAGGAAAGACAAAACACAGGCGGTTCCCGCACGTTTTGCACAAACAGAAAACACATTTTTCATTTTTCTTCTTGACAATAAATAAGTTCTTCGGACTGTTCTATTTTCTGGCTTGGTTGTCTGATTTTGGTATTCAGATTTGCTCCATCTCGCCAATGCACAACAAAATATCCAATATCCTTCTTGTTGTAGTTTTATAGAAACGCAAATGTCCACATGTAAACGCCTCTTGATATCGTCGTAAGCATCGTCGTCGTCGTAGTCGGTCGATCCGAACTACAGTGAGAACTGAGAAAGGTAGATCCATCCTGCTGCGAGCTGTCCTTTGGCCGTCTTAATGTCATTATACAAAAAGAAAATAGATCCTTCTAGCGTCTATGTGTTTATAATATAAGGACAATAAAGAAGATTGGTGTTCAACTCGAAAGTTCATCCGACCATGGACGCGATTGAGAAATTTAATTTTATTTCTATTTTATTACAAGACAACTAGAGGGACGTCTTTGAAATAGAATAAGGACATTCCCTGAGTCCTTTTTCTGCGTCTGCTTTGGATTTTCCATATAAACTTCGATAAAATGAAGCTCCAATGGATGAGATGAGCTGAGCTGGAGATCAGATGAAATAAAGAAGCAATGGAAGACAAAATACTTGTAGGTACACCTTTCATACATACACAGTCAAGATTTGCATATTCTTCTCCTATTTTTTGTTGACTTTGTTTTGTGCGCTCGAGCTCATGAATAAAAAAAATCCCCTAGAACAAGAAGGACAAAGATGAATCACTTATGTAAATTTACCCAAGGGATATCCATTTAACTTCCATGGTTGACAGTAATGATGATGATGCTAGTAGGTAGGTAGGTAGTGTAGTCAGGAAGTACTGTGGGTTTTTCGGTTTGTAGTCTTTGATTCGGTGTGGAACGGAAGTGGAAATATCGTCAATGTTGTTATTTAACAGAAATGTCATATTTTGGTTGATAAATGTTTTGGCAAAAAACTTAATCCTGCAAGTATTTGAATTATTTCAATTAATCAAAATTATTTATTGTCTGCTTGTGGGTCGTTTTCGGTCGGTAGGTATTTCATAATATAATTAATGTCATAGGCAGGTTCAGCAAAGGTAAGCCTTTCAAATGTGATAGTTGGATTAATAATCAAATAACTGTCAATGCTTGGTCTTCTGCGAAATGAATTGAGAATTTTAAGCTTCTTTTGTTTTTGAATTTAATTTCACACAACCGAGGTCCATTTCAATTTTATATTACAGCAATGTCTACCTTGACGTTATTCTTGATATCATTCAGAGTTAATTCAATTGACGGATATTTGTTTTTAAAAGTCTTTCATATATTCAAGTGTACCCATAAAACAGTTTCATTCAGAATAAACTTCTGTGAATGCCTGAGTGCTAATGCAAATATGATCTCACAATCGAAACCGGTACCGGAAACCGGAATTGAATTTGAATGCCATCAATGGTGACGCACACAAGTTCGATTGTTTAATATTAATGAAAATGCAATATCACATGCGGCTACAAGGACATTGAATAGCCTGGACGGACGTTTTCGAACTCTTCTGTTTTTTATTCTCTGTGTGATGCTGCTGTTTGTAGGACTCTATTGATTTTGTTGTTTTTGTATATCCTGTCGAAAAACCGCATTGAAGGATATTGATTGATTAGTCTGGCTATGGGAGCTCTGTTTGTATATGTAACATTGTCAACCGTGGGATTCGACCATGTGATTAAACTAGTGTTTCCGGTGGCGGACAGTATGGACGAGGACGTATCCTTTTGCACACCACAGCCGATTGACACAACGCTATGACCATATGATATCAAAAGTTCGCGCTTTTTAAGAGGGTTTTCAGAGTGCATTAGAACTGCAGGGTGATTGGAAAACCCATTTTCAATTTGATAAATTCGAATTTGATGGCGAATGAACGACGCTATTTTTTTGTTGTTGTCAACGAATTTAATTGGATGAGGTCTATATTTTAAGTGCAAGTGGAATAGTAAACAAATTTTGTATTCAATATTTAAATAAAACTTTGGACAGTTGGGTGTCGGATGTTTGTGTTTTGTTCTCTTCTTTTGTTAAAGAGCACCGCAGGCTAGACAACTTTGTTTGTTTGTTTAGCAAAGTGTATCATTGTTTCGAAGTGTTTTTTTGTAGTTTTCAGAGTCTGGATGAGCAGAAATGTATATTTAAGGCTATGCGGCTGTTTTTTTAGAGAATTCGAATGTCAACAATCAAGTCAAACTTTTAATTGACACGGGATTGAATTGGTTTCCAATTGAGAATATATGTTGTCTCTTTTATCAGAGACAATTGACATGGTATTTTGTGATTAGGAGTGTATTTAAAGCGGACTTCAACTAACACCTTACTTGTATGAACGAATTGGCACGGAAAGTTCTGTGCAAAAGAATGCAAAATGTGGTAGACCGAATTTGCGCTGGGAAAATTGATTAGACTAGGGTGCCAAAGTGTTGAGGTGCAAAAATTCATGACTTTAGCCTACAATCCGGATATATTGATAACCTTCTTGCAATGCCATTACCTCAGTTGTGTAACAAATAAAGGCAAAATCTCAATAAAAATGTTTCTTTTTTAACCGCTTTATGACTTGCGAATAACAACCAAGTTTGAGGACAATCCACCCATTGCATCGGTTAAGGCAGCATGTTAATAGATAGCCAAACAGCAGAACTCTTAGGATAAAATTAATGTTCAAAAGGGTTGCATCCTTAACTTAAGTGCCAGCTATTTAAGAATTGTGAAAAATTCAGTTCGGTCGTATAGCAAGCTTAAGTGTTGCAATCATTTTGAAGATTCATAATTTGACACCAACTTAATGAAAAATGTCGCTTTTGTTCCAAGAAAGTTGAAAGACCCAAAAAGTACGATCTTAAATGACTCTGGAAAAATCGTGGACAAATGCCAGGAGCAAGAAGAGGTGCTCTCAAATCAACAGCGAAATTAAATTATGGTTTCCCTCCCATTCCTTGTTTCTTTTTTGTATTCTAGTCAAGGACATTTCTTGGCTACCGATCGTCCTTACTCGCTACTAATTGACTTCAATTTTTTTCCATCTACCGTGCTGTATGAGTAGGTACCTAGTCTTCATCCATTTTCCATCTCTTGGCCAGGACAAATAACCGAAAACTTGTGCAAGAAAAAACCAACAGAATTTAATAAAATTTTGTGACCGTTAAAAAGGAACAATATGAGCTGGCTGCAAACTGTCACTCTGTGTTGTATATTGAAGTGAAAAACAATTGTCTATCGGTGTCAAGCCGAAAAAAAAGAACATCCTTCAAGTCCTTTTCGAAGAACAAGCAATAACAGGAAACTCATCTCGAGTCGCCCCCCCCCCCCCAAAAAAAAAGAGCATAAAAAATAAATTGGCCATCCATCTGTCACTAATATTCAGAGGGAGCATCGGTCCTCTGAGTGGTTTCTTTTCCTCTCTGTTGTCATTCTGTTTCGATTCTGCTATTTTGTATTTGTTGATGTCGCATCACAACTCGAATCATCATCATCGTCGGTCGTCGTGAGAAGGAGCAATTTTAATTTGCAACACTCTCTGACAAGTGACAGTAATGTCAGCAAGTTTGTTCAATTATCGCATCAGTTTGTTTTATATCCCGAAACAAGCAAAGGTACGAGTGTCCTGCCAGTGTTATTTATTTTTTCAAGTCTTTCTGTTCCTGTCCATGATGTTCTGTCGTGTTCAATCGATTGATTCCACTTTTTCCGTGAAAAAAACATCTTTGCGAACGTGTTCTTGTTTTCATTTGGATTCGGTTTTCATAAGGAGCTGCCTCATGGCGGCTGCTGCTATTGACGAAAGGGAAAGCATTGTGAGGATATACGTATGATGGCATAACGTTCTGGCGATTCCAAATAGTTGGGTAAATACTTTTGTGTTGTTTTCCAAATAAACAGTTGACTCTGATTGACACAACAAAAGAATTCTCCATTAAGACTGTGGCCCATCAATGCCAGTGTCGTTCCTTGTCATTGCCATCACACGGCTTCAATATCATCGACTTTGGGATTCTTCGAAACGCTGCCATTTCTACTGCTGAAGAAAAAATATATAATATTTGCCTTCTTTAAGAAGAAAAATAATAAGGCCAAGTGGAAGATTTCGGATATGCCATCGGATGGGTCTTCAACCCATTCAGCTGTCCTTTTATGTTGTTGTGAGTGTGGGCGTCTATGGGAGCATTGCTCAGTTATTGATATCCCATCTTTTGGAACGTGCTCGGAGAAAGAGAGACACTTTCTGGTTTGGTCTTGCGACTAAGCCCCATTTGGACAGCTGTTACACGAAGCTCCCGGGAGAGAAGGGTATAAGAAAATTGTCTTGTCGCAATATCACTTGACATCGGTAGCGACAAGGTATCATTGCCATACTCCTTGGTTCATGCACATATCGACGGCGTGTATCGCTTCCCTCGTATACTCATACTATAGAAGCAATTCAACTTGATTTACCAGAACAGTTTACTTATATTCCTTCATCATGTCATCGTTGAATTTGGATTGGGAGCGTGAGTTCGTTTTGTTGGTCGGAAATCGACAATTTGAAGAGCAAAAAAAAATGTCGTTAGAAAATTCATGGAATTGGTTGTGTGATAGCAGAACAGAGAGAAAGAGAGATTGTTACGTGCTGTACTGAAGGATGAATTTTCTGTCTGCGGAATGATCTGAATTTGTGTTTTCCGAGCGAATAAATATCTAAGATTACGGGGAAGGTATGAGGGTTGAGAGAAGCTATTTTTATTTTGAATAAAATGTTTCAATCGATTTCGAAAAGGGCGATGTAAATACTTCTTCAAATTCTTGTATGATGGAAAATATTTTTGGAGGAGGTTCACAATACAAATTTTGAACATTTCGTTGCATCTCTGTTTTTCTTAATGTTAACAAAACTTTTATAATTTGCCTTTTATAAGGAAGACTGGAAGACCATCTTACTATTTTGAACAAGCTTTTTTGAAGAGGCAATCTTAAATTTCCTGCTCATCAACTCACCCTCGAGTATAGAGTAAGAAATTTGTGGTTTGAGCAGTACTTCGCAAATGTGTAACTGTATTCCACACTCTGTCTTTCCCATTTCATTGCAATGTTCAGGAATGTACACGGACTAATTCCTTGCAACCACTCCCCTCATCTGTTTTATGCGATCAATGTAAGATTTTAACAGGTTGACAGCTTGTCTGCAACTTGTAATACCAACCTGCCAAAATTGTCTTTTATCCGATGGTCAGCAGACAACTCATCATGTGTACGGACTCAAATTCGCTAATGGTATTGGCAATAGTGGTAGATGATGAGCATAGTATGTTCTTCAAATAGTAGGACAAATATTTCTTTCTGATTATGTAAGACTACTGAACGTTGAACAATTTGGAGACCGAAAATTCAAGTCTCTCAAATACAACTTTCCATCCTTGGTATACTAAGGACCTTAAACATCTTCGCAACAAAAGAAATAAGGCCTGGAAGAAATACATTAAGCATATGATGGTGGAAAATCAAGTCATTTATATCTCTTTGTTTGAAGAGTTTAAGAAACTCTCTTACGAACTTTATAATGAATACCTAGAGTCGATGGGGGCTTCTTTAAAATCAGACCCAAAGAACTTTTGGAAATTTATTAACTCAAAGAAAAAATGTGACAGTTATCCTATTAACTTCACTTATAATAATGTAACCTTGACCACTACTTCTGACATTTGTGACGTTCTTGCAAAAAATTTTAGTCAATCTTTCATTGATTCTCCTGTCGTTGTGGACGAAACTTATTTCCATTATCTGCAAAACTGCCCCAAGTGTCTTTTAATAGTATTACAATAGAATATAATAAAATCTTAGAATTTATGTCTCATCTTAAAGAAGACTATTCTGTTGGACCAGATGGGATACCACCCGTAGTTCTTAAAAAGTGTAGGTCAGTCTTAGCACTTCCCTTGCGTAATATTTTTGATCTTTCATTGAAATCAAGTAAATTTCCTGCAGTATGGAAGAGTGCCCTTATAACTCCCGTATATAAAAAAGGTGATAAAAACAATATCTGTAATTACAGGCCGATTTCTAAACTCTCATGTATTCCAAAGTTGTTTGAGCAATTAGTGTGTGACAATTTGGCATTCAACTGTAGGAATATTATATGCAATCAACAGCATGGCTTTATGCAGAAACGATCCACGGTGACTAATCTGGTTATTTTTTAAAATAAATGTTTAGATGATTAGGAATGTGGCCAAGAAGTAGATTGTGTTAACACAGACTTCTCGAAGGCTGTTGATCAACTATCTCATGATATTATCAAGTTTAAATTGAACTCTTACGGCTTCCCACTTTTTTTTAATTTCGTGGATTGTCTCTTACCTTGAGAATAGATCTTATCAAGTTGAATTCAGAAATACTTACTTTAAATCATAATTGGCCAAATCAGGTGTTCCGCAGGGGAGCCATCTGGGGCCCCTTCTCTTTATATTTGCTATCAATGATGCACCGTTATGTGTAAATAATAGTAAAATTCTGATCTTTGCTGATAATATGAAGATATATAAAAATATAACTTCTGCAAATGATCACATTTGACTTCAAAATGATATTAACCGCTTACTATTATGGTGTGAAAAGAACAGTTTAAATCTTAACCCGATAAAGTGTCAAACAATGACCTTCTCTAAAAAACGTTCACCTTCATCTTATGACTATGTAATTTCAAACCACACTTTAGCTCGTGTTTTTACTGTTAAGGATCTAGGAGTTCTTTTTACACATAATGTAGATTTTTCTGACCATATTAACGGCATAGTCAACAAAACTAATTCTATGTTAGGTTTTATTAAGCGATGGGCATAGGAATTCCGGGATGATCCTAATGTAACCTGTGCTTTGTACAACAGTTTGGCTAGTCCCAACCTTGAGTATGCATCGCAAGTGTGGTCTCCTTTATATGATGTTCAAATTGAAAGACTGGAATCTGTGCAACGGAATTTAACCCGTTTTTTGTTAAAAGGGTTTCAGTGGATTGATCCCCTAAATACCCTTCCATACGAAAATCGTTTGTCAATCCTTAATATGCAAACACTACAACAGAGAAGAAATAATAATGATATTGTATTTTTCCATCAAATTATAACTGGAGTCACTGATGCTCCTGACCTTCTCTGTAAAATATTGTTTGCTCTCGAGGGGGAGGTTATAATCTCTGTAGTCAGGATCTGATTAAGATCCATATTCACCGTACTAATTATGGAATGCATGGGCCTTTGACACGTATGGGTAGACTTATAAACTGGAACTCAAAACTTTTTGATTTTAATTTAAGTAAAATTCAACTCAAATTAATTTTGAAAACCAGTGTTCCACTTTCTTAATGTTTTATGTTGATTTTGTAATGTTATTTTTTTCTTTATTTTATGTTAATTATTTATGCGTGTTGTGTTATTTGTTTTAGTTTCGTTATTTGCTTACTAACAACTAACACCACACTAAGTGATAAGCCGGTGTTATAACACAGTCCCTGTGTTGGCAAACCATTGGTCGTAATATGGTGCTTGCTATAAGCCTATACGACCAATTCTGATAGTATGTAAACAAAAAAAAATAAATACTGTAGGTTACTTTCTCGCAGTACCTACTTTTTCCCGAATGCCATTTGCCTGCAAAAAACTCCTTTTTAATTTATGACAATCTTTTCTATTTCTTCACTAAATGTTATTTAAATTTTTCGATTTTTGTAACAGCCCTGAATTAACGCACAATCTTTTTCAAAAAAATCGAAAATGTATGAGACTCAAAATGCTGAGAATCATGGAGAACGAATCAAATTAATTCTTCGTTTAAATAATTGCATACAAGCAATTGGTTTTTTGTGATATCAGTGGCCCGATTTCTTACTCTATCTTTGTATCTTTGTATCTCTATTTATATCTTTATCTCTACATATATACAAATGAAGGTATGTTTGTTTGTATGTCGGTTATATACACCGAAATGGATATTTGTGAAATTTACACGGTTTCTTTTTTTTCAAAATTCATTTTTTATTCATTATAACTTAAAACTACTTATTCCTAGACAAAGGAATTCAAACTAGCTTATTATCTAAAATCTTATATTTAACTTACTGGCCCCAACCGGGCACTCTAAGTAATTCATGATTTTCTTAAAAGTAATGCCTTTCGGCTTATGAACTAGTTTTTAAAATTTGGTTTATTGCTTCTTGTTAGAAAAATTTAAAAAAACTAACATTTTATCATTTTAATTGTTTCTTTCATGCTACTTAAAGTTAAGTCCTTAAAAATAAAACTTAAAATTAACAACTACTTACGAACTAGAACAACCACAGCAGCAAATCTCTTTCATTTTTATTTCATTTTTTTGTACATATTTTTTTGTTTTCTTTATTCTTCTTCTTTTTTTTTTGTTGTTTTTTTTTTTTTTATTTTTTTTTTTATGTTTTGTATTTACCATTTGTTGTCTTTGTCAATGTGTGTGCCACCATGCCTACTCTACTTAAACCTAAACCCAAAACCCTTAAACTAAAACAAGTATGTAAGCCGGCTAAGGCTCAAAATCCCATCCCGACTACTCATTGTCAAGTGCTGACTGAAGCCACCAGAACTGGTTCTCCTGCTTCACCCTATCGTTTCGGTCCCGTTCGGACACAGCCCTACTGAACGGAAGGAGCTCTGCTCCGTCTTGTGCGAGGACGTCTCGACTGTAAAGGAGCCGCCGATCGACGGTTCTTCGCCTGACGTGGTAGATTAGCGGCACAGCCAATCTGTTCTGTATCAGACCGCATCTATCTAAATAGAGGAATGCCTCTGGTGGAATGAAGCCGTTCAAGCGTGCACTATTAAAATACTCGTCGTTCGGATAGAACGCCCCAAAGATCAAATTATTCGTCGAAGCCATAGCTCTTGCAATGTGACCCCGAACAAGTCTTATCACGAAATTGTCAATTCTGTTGATCCGAGCCCCGTTGTATAGAACCTCGTTAGAATAGTAATGTACATAAGAAGATTCCGGTGTCCGAAACAAACCAAGACAGCGCCGAAGACACTGCCTCTCGAACACCCGAATCCTCTCCATTTGAGATGGTGCAACGTTGAACCACACTGGACAGCCATAAACGATCATCGGCCGTATGAGGGCCATGTAGCAAATTACCTTCACTCTGGGGTCAAGCCGACTGCTGTGAAACAGCCGTTTTGTCAGAGCGAAAGCTCCTCTGGCCCTGGTCAGAGCAGCACTTATATGTCTGTCGAAATATAAGAACTGATCCAGCCAGATACCGAGGTACTTCACTTCATTTTTGCTCGTAATTTCCTGTCCGTGAGGCCCAACAATTACCATCTTGCGCCAATTCTTGCGCGTATCCCCCGAGGCCCTAGACAACGGAGTCCGGAACAGAATTGTCTCGCATTTCTGGACATTTATTTTCAGTTTCCAGTCATCGCAATATCGCTGAATCTTCTCGAAGTCATGTTGCAAGAGAGTTCTAATGACCTCGACCTTTGGAGCAATCAGGTCGTCGGCATACGCAATTGCCTGGATAAGGGTACCTATCAGATCGCTGGTGTAAATGCTGAAGAGGATCGGCGAATTAACCGCTCCCTGTTGCAGACCATTTTTAATTTCAAAGGTGGTGGTAGAAGTTACATTGCCACTTTTGACAACAAACTTTCTACCGTTGTTGTCAAAATTTACACGGTTATTACTGTTGTATTTTGTAATGGTTTCTACGAGAAAATTGGAAAAACTTCATGGATATATGGGAAAACTGTTTGTTTCAAAATGGGTTCTCGAATAGAAAAATAGAAAGTTCTTGATGGAAAACTTGGAAAAAGCATTGGTTTTCAAATGGAAAAGTGGAAAATTTCTGATGGTGAACTCGGAACTCTGGGAGAGCACGAATAAGGTTTTAGTAATCAAACTTTTGCATAGAATTTAAAGTGCAATTGTTCCAGAATTGGTCTTACAAACGGAAAAATAAAAACGCTGGGTAGAAAACTTAGAAAACTTAGGAAAATTTTACGGGAAAGTGGACAAATGGAAACATAAAAATTATACTTTTATATTGGATTCTAGGTGTAATTGTTTATAAACGTTAAAAAACGACAAAAAAACACTCAATTTCAGAACGAAAAATACCTACATCAAAAAGACATATGAGACCGTAAATTGTGTTTAAGTTATTATTATTTATTCAAAAACAATTTCTTGAACGGGTATAACAATGATTATCGAGATTTGTTTTCTCCTTCTGATTCCCGATGTGTTACTTCCGTCTGAGTTGACATATCTCACTTAAGTATTAGGCAAACTTTGTAACGTTAAATCGTGTTCGCAGTTCTTGTCTGTCTTTTTGATTTAAATTCAAGCTGTGCCACGGTGTCCCAGCGCTTACTTTTCTTAAATCAATAAATTATTGAATGAATGTACAGCTCGTTTTTATGTTTTTACTATTAAAGATTTATGCTCTCCCTTATTAATTAAATATTATTTCATAAGACCCACCGACACAGTTACTGCTGTGTTCATTTCACCAAACATTTATTCATATTAAAAGCCAAAAAAAAAACTGTTCAGAGTTTAATTCTCCATAAAGAAATAAATTAATCCAAGTGAGTCCTTACGGCTTGAACACGAAAATTCCCTCTCTTTGAAATCATAATTTTGAAAAAAAAAGAAAATATTTTCTTTATAAAAAAACCACCAGCTTTTAAGTATATTCAAGCAAAATTTACACATCACTGACCGAAAGCAAGACCGTTGTTGACTTCACATTAATCAAAACTTAATAGCTCGCCATACATTTCCGACCCCGCTCTCTGAGAACAGCCGGCCGGCCCCTCGGGCAATGGACGACAAATAGGAAACGTAACAGCTCGGCACTGAATATATCTACGGTCGGACGAGTGTCAAACAAGCTGAACTTTTCATAGACTTAAAAGCGTATTCAAGTACTTTAAGAGCCTACTACACTTTGCAGAGTCGAGTTGGTCCATACCGTATGTATGTACCAGTCATATAAATTCCCTCTAGACCACCGACAACAGTTTGCTTTTAGTCTTTAACATTTCCCACCTCGTCCTCCTTCCTTCACTATGCCCAGCAGCTCAGGAACGACCAACGAGGATGATGATTATGATGATGGAATATGGAGTGAGTTCTTGTCGCCTCTTCATTTGCGTTACGGCTTCGACTTGGCTTATGCCGCTTTGGTTATGGCAGTTATGGTATGGTATTCATTTCAACAACATTCCGTATAAATATCCTTTCAGGAATTAATTGTCCGGCAAATTCGAAATTTCCATATCATTACTGCGCCCGCCCCTATTCGCGTCACCGGTCCAACGCCATTGATGTTTATTCAAGTATTTCATTTCAACGCAGGAACGCGTATGAATATCCTTACAAGGACGATGGTAAAAACGCTGGTATTTCATTTTCGTTCTACTAGCCTAGTAGCCCAGTGGCCAATATACAATCTCATAAAAGCGTTTTGGTAATATTTGTATAACGCAATCCGCCGTAAATACTGCAAAGGATATCTGCTTCAGTGGCCGCAAAAGCTTGTGAAAATTCCGAATTTATTAAACAACATTTCTTTATGTGACGAGAGAGCATCAGTATTTACAGTAAAAAAAAAGCGGATTTATACATATTCGTTATTCAGACTACTGCTGTAACTGCTGTATGGCTTTGGCTTTTGAATGTTTTTGGCACGAGCAAGGATCCCAAAACTCAGGAGAGTGAAAGGCGCGGAAGTGTAAGGAAAACAGTTAACCGAAAACAACATGCTAAAAATACAAAAATGAAAAAAGCCAACGTGCCAACACGAGAGACACGAGCAAATATTATTATTTATCCATATTTTTGGTTCCTTTTTTGTGTTTTCATTTTGTCATCGTTCTCTCGTCCTTTTCTGTCTAAAGGCGCAGCGCAGGAGGAATAAATTAATATGTATTTATTTTTTGTTCAGTTTTCATTTTGATTTATATTTGGCGCTGTTTTTGTTTTTGTTTCAGCACTGACTCCGTGACTGTAAATTATGACAACAACAACAACTCTCAGGTTGTTGTTGTTTCCACCCTTTAACCACCCACTAGCCACTGGCTACCGCACAAACAGTCTGACAGGTCAGCGAAATGAAGAGCGAAAAAGAGAAACAGAGTGAAGTTTTATTTGCATTTTTAATAAAATTATGCTAAAGTCGAGCAATTCAATTAAATTAAAATGTGACAGATAGCATGGAAAGTATTGTATACTTCTGTGTTTGTTTGTATTTTTGGTTGGTAGCTCTCGCTAAGGACGAATAGACAGGAGAGGGATAATTTTTTTCTTGGTATTTTTTAATGACCTGTTTCTCATTTTAGCCGGACTTATTTATAGTTTTTGATGCAAAAAAATATTATCAACAGGACACGATTTAATTAAGGCTTAAAATTCTCTCATTTGAATATTGTGATGATGCTCAGTTTATAGTTTTGTGGGATTTGAAATTTTATTTTGACTGGGTTTAAATTAGAGAAGGGAAAAAGAGAGTCTATTCTAAGCCGGGAGCCATTTTAATTTTGAAAATGTTTTTGTAATGCATTTGAATTTATTAAGGACAGTCGAAGCGTAAATCTGAGATTTAAAAATTAGGCAAATAGTTAAATCTTCAGTTTTAAATTTAAAGTCTTTAATTTCAATTCCTATAGTTGTGTTTTCTTAACTTTTCTATTTATCTTAATAAAAGTTACCTATTTCAGAGAACACCACATAGTGCGAGATGGTTCATCATTCAGCTAAACCATACTAACATTATGCATGACTCCAGTTTAACTGAGAAACTGATGAACCAATTATATTAAAAATACCTTTTTAGACAATCAAATTCGGGAAAATTTTAAACTATAACTTTGTATTTTATTTAAAAACAAACAAACGCAATCGACGTGTGAATTATTTGAACGAAGAATTTCAATGCTTCGTTCTCCATGATTCTCAGCATTTGGTGTCTCCCAATATTTCTGTTTTTCAAAAAGGGTGTGGCCTAATTCAGAGCTGCTAGAAAAATCGAAAAAAAGGCATCAGATTTCGATCTCCTTAATGCTCATATTTTTGAATAAAGGAAGAGATTTTCTTGAAAAAACGTATGATTTCTTGCGGTCAAATGACATTCGGGCAAAAGTAGTGCGGGAAGTAGGTTGCGGTCTTTCGGTTTGCAAGATTTTGATTTTCGCTCTTTCGACACTTACCATCTATCGGTGTCAATCATCGTTTATTGACCAAGAATGTTTGAACATTTTTAACGTTTAGAATAATTTTCTTGTTTTCTCCATTTGGGCCAGAGACTAAAATCGCGAAAACTGCAACAGAGGTGGATTAACGTTTAACTCCAAAAGGAACATATAGATCCGAAGGCTTAGACTCTGTTTTAGCATGACCTTTGCTCTGATTGTCGAATTATTCCTCTTTAACGTTGATCGTTGTCAAAAGCATGCCTGCAAGGTACTTTTTTCATGACAGATTAATACTCTTGGAAATTATGTCTTGTTATTCTTCGCAAGAGACATTTCCCGTGAATGAGTAAATAAAACTTTATGGGTACGAGCAGGACCACTACTCTACGGGCAGGGCAAGCAGGTCGATATAATTTCATTTCACGGTTGCAGTTCAAATGGTCCATATACTAAGTCAAATTTTGGCATAATCTTTCTAACATTTCGGCCGGTATCTCACAAATGAATGTTTCAATATTGACTTTTAGTTCGTCAATTGATGCGGGCTTGTTGCTATAAACATGAGTCTCAACATAACCTCACAAAAGCTAGTCTAGAGGCGTTAAATCACACCATCTAGTCGGCCAATCGACCAGCCCGAAAAACTTGAAATAAAATGTTCACCAAACTCGTCTTTCAATTGCTGTGCGGCATATGGCAGCATCTTATGGAAACCATGTAAGCCAAGCAACGCACGGTAGCATTAGGATGACTGTTAAGAAATGCTGACTTGCAATCTAAGTGCATAATCTTATCTTCGTGGTGCTGCTATCTATAAAAGTGTTCTGAACGTATGCAGATTGTTTAACTACTGGTGCGAAAATTTCATCATAATCATGGCCTTCTTTTTGGCTGTTTCCTTGAGCAAGTACATACAAAAATAAAAAAATAAATAAGGTGGCGCGACAGCTCTTGAAGAGCCAAGGCCTAAGTGGCTAACTCTCATCAATAATTCTCTGGGTGCGTGTGAAGAATTGAGTGGACCTACAATTTTACGCCGATTCCGAACGGCAAAGTTGAGAAGCACTTTTTCATGACAGATGATACTCTTGGAAGTTTTGTCAGTTCTTCGCAAGAGGCATTGCCCGTGTCCAGTCTAGATTTAAATCTTTGAATCTTACCGTTTGTATCTACCTTAAGTTTATAAGTCCACTTACACCCAACTATATTTGCATGTTTAGGAGGGGTTACTATGTCTCATGTATTCTTGTTCATAAGGATTTGAATCTCCTCTTTCATATAGCCATTTTCCATTTGTCACTTTCATTGCACTATAAAACTTCTTTGTAAAGCACCATTCACATGAGCACGACCAACGAACGACGAATGAATGAAGAGAAGTGATTTTAGATACGTTTGGAGCCGTATTTCTGTACAAATTGTCAACAAAACGATAGAAGTGAAGTTAATGTTTGATTTGTGATGCATAAATTAAATTTTTAATGTCAAATGTTAATAAATTTGAGAAAACAAATTTATTCGTCGCGAAAAGAATTGTAGTTGATACAAACTGCCAAACTCTATTCGCATTCCACATCATCCACACTCCCAACGAACAAAATGTTCGTGCGCGTCTAACCTCAAAAATTGTTCTTGCCTTGTGTTTTGGTTGTTCATTCACGACGAATTAAAAACTCTCATGTGAAAGAAATGTCAAAATCGACGAATTTTCGTTCATTCGTTGGTCGTCGTTCGTGCTCATGTGAATAGTGCTTAACTCCTTGGTTTTTGAATGTTTTATGTCTCAGCCGTACGTATTTCACGTATTTCATTTATATGGCGAGGAGATGGTATTCCTCTTTTCACTCTGTTTGATGTTCTTACAGGCACTTCATTATTTTCTTGTTTATATATCTGGTTTGGTTATTATATTTTCGTCAGAACTTAGAATTTGTTTATTGATATCTAATTCTTTACTATTGCTGTAGATTGTTTTAATTGGTACTTCGACTTTTGACGTATATTATTTTCCTTTTGTCCATCATAAGATTGTATTGTTTGGTCTGTTAAAAACTTTCATCATTGATTAAGAATTTCCTTCATTACTGTTCTGGCGAGTTTATTCTTCAAGCAATTTACTTTCGACCAAATCCCAGCACAAAATTGATTATTCTCTGTGTCATATTTTGGTGGTAAGCTGCTTAGGAACATGTCAATTGTCTGAGAGTTGTTCTTCTCTCAATGCAGTCAATTTTTCATATAAAGTTGTCATATTCAGGACATGTTCTTCCATTGTACTACCTTCTTCGAGTCTCAAGCTGCATATTTGTCTCATGATCTGTACTCTGTTGCTGAAAGATCCTCTTTCATGGTAGTTCTTTAGCTTACTGCAAGCATCTTGAGCTGGACTTTGCTCTACACACATGATGCAGTTGATTATTATCTTCTACTTCTAGACCAATGATTGTTCTTGCTACCCGTTCTGTAGTAACTGGACCTGGCTTGAATTCCACAAAAATATCTTACCAGCTCTCTTCTTGAAAAGAGTTCCAGCTTAAATTTCCATATGTATGTGGTAATCGTCGTTTCCAAATTTGGTATTGATCTCAATGTATCCATTCTGAAAGGTTCTTGGCCTATAACCTGTTGAATATAATGAAACTGAGGAATTCTTCGACGCAAGGAAAAGCCAAACTTACTCCAATGAATATTTACATACATATTAAGAATAATTTGAAAAAAAAAATTGAAAAATTTTGAAAGCTTATTTTTCAAGCTTACAAAAATAGTTTTAATTTTGAAGCAACAAGCAGAATACAGTTAAAGTAGTTTCTTCTTCGAATGTTAAATTCAACAGTTCTTGCTGCTAGTTGCTTTTCAACTCCAAAAACGTACTGTTTTACTTGTTCACGTTTCTATTCTGCAGGAAGACTTAATATTATTTAGGGAATGGTGCAGTAAAAATCGTCTTGTTTTAAATGTGGTGCTCCAGCTACTTACTTAAGCCTCTTGGATGGAATTCAAATAAGAGCTGTAAGAATGATTGGTGATAGAGAGCTTCGTAACGTAGCGTGTCTCTCCTTGTTTTATCGCTACTTTTACGGAAATTGCTCTAGTGAAATAGCCAGTTGCATTCCTCCCCAAACAATTCGCCCGTAATACTCGCGCTTCTAGGAATGTCCATCAGTTTACCCTCGAGCCCAACTTCGGACGTACTCTCAAGTATAGGGAATCATTTTTTAGCCGTACTACGCGAATGTGGAACTCTCTTCCACACTCTGTCTTTCCCAGTCACTACAATGTTCAAGAATTTAAGACCAATGTACACCGACATCTCCTTTCCAACCCCTTCCCTTCTTCCTAATGCACTCACTGTGTCTCTGGCATAAAAAGGGTATAAGAAATCCCTTGAGTGGGGCAAATTAAAAAAGTAAGTTACAAATTCATTTATTAATTCATTAATTGTTTAGGTTTAAATTATACATGAATTTTAAAGCTATGGCTAAGCCGTCAGCCTGGTTGACAAGAATTATAAATATTATAAACAATTTTTATAGATTACAATTAAATGAATAAATTTACAAATTAAACATATGCAGTAGTTAAAAGCATTCTATATTTAAAGATGACTTCTAAAAATAAAAAAAATTTACTTAGTGTTTTCCAGTCGCACTCGTTTAATATTTTAAGGGTCTCTTGCATTGAAAGAGTATTTTTATCAAAGAAGAAACGTCGGTGTGGCTTAAATATTGGGCATATACTTATAAAATGGAAGCAGTCCTCTACAAGGTTGCATATTGAATAGAACTGATCAAAGCTCCCGTTATAAGGACATCCGTTAAGGCTGATTAGTTCACATCTTGCTTTAAAAATGAAAGAAATCTCTCGGTATGTTAAGCTGAGAGTATAACAATCTACTGTCGGATTCACGGCCATTTAAAACAAATGTTTCTCGAGTCAAGTCTTCATTCTTTTTAACTATACGGTACAGCTATTCCTTTAAGTTGTTGGGGTTATTAAGGTCAATATGAAGAGTTTCAAGCAGTACCTAAGTTTCCCCACTTAGCGGTCAACCAGTCTTTATTCCTCAACTCGTATAAGAGCATTTTTTTTAGTCATCCTTGGTCGTCATGGGCTAAAGACTTAATAATAAAATTAGCCTGTGATTTAAGGGTACTTGTTAGAAGTTTTGGTAATAATGTTTCCAAGTAGATTGCATAGTTTAGTGTGTTTCGGGGTAAGTTGAAGAGTTTTTTTTAAGAAATTTCTCTGGAATTTTTCAATTTGTTCATATTCATCTGCACCCCAGACTTGGCATGCATAACAGAGAGTTGACTTTACTACCGCTTCGTATATCTTGTACTTGGCGGAAAGAATTATTCTACTATTCGTAAACACTTTTCTCCATGTAGAATTTAACAAGCTTTGTGAAGTGTTGACCTTTTCTCTTAGATGGTTGTTGAAGTTCAAATTATAGGTAAGTTTTACGCCTAGATATTTAATTTCTTTGGTTTCTTCTAGTAGATATCCATTGTAATATCACCTTTTAACGTTTTGGCTTCGAGAGGAGCGTGAAAATACCATGACCTTAAATTTTTCCGTATTAATCATTAGTCCCCATCTGTTGCAGTAAGATGCTAATCGATTAATCATTAATTGTAGATTTTCTGAAGATTCAGACAGTACAACAAGATCGTCTGCGTATAATAAAACATTTACAACCGAATTAGTTATCCTTACGCCTCCAGGAAGATCTTCAACAATGTCATTGATAAAAAGGGAGAATAGTAACGCGCTGAGAAGACATCCTAGAAGTTGTTTCAAACCAGTCTGAGAATATTGCACCATCCCATACCGCTGCTTTTGTTCCATTGTACATTTCCTTTATCACACAAAGAAATTTTGAGGAAATACCCAACTGCGAGAGCATATATAACAGTGCATTACGATTTACCCGATCGAAAGCTGTTTTGAAGTCTACAAAGAATGAGTATACTTTCTTGTTTCGTGCTTGGAAGGCTTTAACGATTGAAGAAAGTGTAAGAATCTGGTCTGTTGTAGAATAGTGCTTTCTTAAACCGGCTTGAAGATTTGAACGAACACTTTTCCTTTCTACCCATTTTTCTAGTCTCTCCACAAGTATACCGCAGAATATTTTGGCTAATGCGTTCATAAATGATATGCCTCCATAGTTGAATTGAGAAGATAACTGATTTTGTGAACGAAGAGGGAATTTCAGCGTTAGCTAAGATCTTGTTATAAAATTTTAACAAATAGTTAAAGTATGAGGGAGTTGCGTTCAGCTAAAATTCGTAGGAAATCATTTCTTCACCTGGAGCCTTACCATTAGGAGTAGTTTTAGATTTAATTAAAAAAAGCAATTAGAGTCCCTGGGTTCATTAAAAGGTTTGGTCGTGATTTCCGTGATCTTTACGTTCTCAAATTACATTTTATTTATATTTTGTGAGACCAACTCTACGCGTGTGTAGTATGGACACCTTAAATATAGTAAGAATTGAAGCGGTTCATAGAAGGTTCTTGCGTTTTTGGCTCCGTTCCCTTCCTTGGTTTTTTAAAAAAATCCTAAGCCCCCGTATTCACAAAGACTTACTTTCATTAAACTTCATGAAATAAATAAACAAAAATTTGCTTCTTCGTTGAAAACAACATTTCGATAAAAAGGAGTCCACATTTCAAGAGCCCATTCAATGAAATTCATGCATTTTGGAAGGTCGTTCGGCTTTAATTCTTGCACCTGCTATATTCTAAAAGGTTTCACACTTAAAACCTCCCGCAAAATTTTCCACGTTGTTAAGTAACAGAAGCCCTAATTGCTGCGAACCGCACTGAATCGATAATTTACGGTAACGGTGGCCGATACAGGAGCAATGTTTTTCCCAGTTTACACACTACATAAGCGTGTTGGTGGGTTTATGTCAATAACAATGTAAATTTCGTGCGAAATTTTGTCACCATAGACCGATTTCCTCATTTCCACCAAATATCTTAGATTTCTAATTTTACTACTAGCTTTTACCCGCAGCTTCGCCTCGCTCTATGCAAAATTAAACCAAATCAATCGCAAGGGAAGAATACATTTAATCGAGATACTTCTACCGCCAAAAATGTATGTAAAAATAATAATAATCGGTTTAGTAGTTTTTGCCTTACTAAGTAACAAAGAAATTAACATAATTTTATAATTAGAAGGGGCATAGCTAGTACTCAGTTTTGGAGGCGTTAGTAGACTTCAACGTTCAAATATCTTTTCAATTCAGGAAAATCCTTAATCCTTTACGTAAATCTTGCGGAGCACAATATTAAGTTTTGAGGTGATCAAAATAAATATTTACATAACTTGCAATTGCAAATACATCAATCACATCTACTCAAATAACAAACAAAAATGAAAAGAAAATCCTCAACCATAATTTAACACCTGAAATCCTTTTTCCAAATCCCGATTCAATGCAATGATTTTATTTTCTGTTTAACATTTGATAAGAATTTAAGTTGCAAGTAATACATCGGCTTAGTCCCTCTTCTATGACAAAAACTCAATACCATACAAAAAACCGATGAATATCCTTTCGCTTTCGCATCACACATTCTGGCCCTCCTGCCATTCAAACAATATTTTTTTTCTGTTTCTCTGTTTATTTAATGTTTTAACAAATTTGCATATTGGTGCTTTGGGATTTAAATTGCATATGCAAAGGGATTTAGTACTAACCCGATATCATATAAATTTCATATGAGAAGGGACTTTCGCAAAAAAAAAATATAGCAAAATCCAAGTAGATTGGAATTTTATTTTAGTATATGGTCCCACATGGCGCAAAAAACCCTCCACTTCAACGGAGCAAAAGGACAATTTTGTGTCGAGTATTTTATAGGTAGTTGAAAGGCACGGCGCGGTGCCCGTCCACATACACACAAATAGACTCGCTGGTTGTCAAAGCGTTTTTTCATGTTTGGGTTTAATTTAAATTCTTTTTTCTGCGTCCGTGACGTTGTGTTTGCTTGGCTCCTGTGTCACATAAGCGGTTGCTCCCAAATGGATTTTCCAATAACAATCCTGTTGAAAACGCCAATTTCCATTCGAAAAACAACACAACCCACATGTTGCGTTTGGTTCGAGGGATTTGAAAACAAAAAAATAAATAATTTCGCACTAATCGACAGATGATGATAAGTTGACAAAGTGAGCATAATTAAATTACAACCAATGAGTTATCAGGTCGCTTAATTAATAAAGGCAGCCATAATTATTGTAACTTATAACCGCAAATCGAAATTTCCAAACAACACGATGTGGAACTGGAAGTGCTGAAGGAAGGACTTTGGCGGCAAGTCGATAAATCAAGAAACCCCATCAAAATGTAAACAGTTACATTAAATGACACTATCGAGGCTATCAATTACATTGTCCATTAGATTGTTAACGAATCGTTTTTGGTCGTCTGTGTAGCCCCTAGCTCACACCATTGAAATTTCACCCAACAAAGCTGATGAGGACAGACGACCAAATGTCGACGACGAACGATCGAATATTTTAAAGAATAAGTAGGGTTTGGGGAGGAATTGTCACTTCATCAATGTCACCAGAGGAATGCGGAAAAGTAACCCTTAACAGGCCCCAAACTATCTCCACAATTTGAAAACAAAATAGTGGCTACAAGAGAGTACTTAATCAAGCCTAAGTTTCCCACTTTCCGCATCAACCTTCTTCCTTCTCAAGACTTTTACTTTTGCCTTCTCTCCTGCTCTTTTGTTGAGTTCTCCTTGAGCCAATGCCAAAACAGACATTAGGTGCGGAGATGATGTAGAAAACTTTCTTCTCCCCAGGGGAGGTTCTTTTTTTTCAAACGATCGTCGTCGACCGGGGTTGGGTATAGGTAATATGGTGTGTGGTTATAGGTTGGGAGAGACATTTTATTGCCGAATACGTTTTCGTTCGTAAATTAGAGCCACTTGTCACACCTTTTTGGGAGACACTCCGTCTTGGAAAATAGCTTTGTTTGGGTTTCGTTCGTGTCCCTGTTGGGCAGAAAGATGAAGTAGGTATTTGTGATTCTACATTTATTTTGGATTTTGTTGTTTTTTTTTTTTTCGTGTTTTGGCTCTCGGCTTGAACAAAGTTTTATCCCAGTTCCTCATAAAATCCACTTCATTAAAGGCCACATAGCAAAAGTTTGGCCAAAGTGTCCGAGGAAGTAGAGAGAGGTGGTGAAGAGGTGTGATAGAATTTGATTTATCATCTTAAATGAAGGAATTTACAGTGGAATTTTCGAAACTGTTTGGGAGGTGGCCATGGAAGCTTCGAATGGAAAACGGAATTGAATTAAAAGTTTTAAGGTAGAAGTGTGTTTTTGGGTGACGGACGGAAGGTTTTTTTGCCGTTTGAAATGTTGTCACAGAATTTTTGGAACTCTAAAAGTGTAAATATGCCGGAATTCAAAAACATTAATTAAAGGTAGTTTTTGGAAATTGCCTTAAAAGTCAAGAATACTTCATTGGGGTTCGGATTTAGAACGTCTGGAGCGGTATGGGTGATTATGTGAAAATGAATTTGAGGTTTTTAATTCAAAATTAGTTTATGTAAATCGATTTTTTATGGTTTTTGACGTTGATGTTTAATGAATAGTTCGAAAAGTGTGAAGATTAATCACCCACTACAGTTTAACCAACGTTTTTAGAGCAGCTATGGCTTTTTAAGGGTGAAATGAACAGCACATTTTCATTTTCCAATTCGTAAAATATTTTTAATTTCATATGGTTCAAATTTTCCGTAAATAAGCACATCATCCATTACTGTTTCCTTTATAGAAGCCCAAATTTGGACAGGGTTTCAACTTCTAACGAATTTGACTCAATGTCCGACTCTATCCAAAGAATTATTTCCTTGTATCCTCACATTGAAATCGTTGTTACGGGCGATTTCGATGTACACAATTCTTCCTGGCTTCTCCATTCGAGCAAGACAACACCCGAAGGCGTGTGTGCTGAGATTTTTGCTGAGTTTAACCATCTTGCTCAGTTGGTCAACGAGTCCACTCGAATACCGGACAATGACGGCCAAACAGAAAACACGCTTGACTTCTTCCTTACCTCTGACCCTGATAAATATACAATAAGTGTATTATCGCCTCTAGGCCGATCTGACCATTGTGTCATATCCGAAAATTTCTCGTGTCAAAAATCCCAGTTAAAGAAAGAGCTCCTAGGAGAACCGTTTGGCAGTACGAGAAAGCCGACTGGGACGGTCTCAATAAGTTTTTTAGGATCTTTAACTGGTCACTTTGCTTCCTCGATTAGTGACGTAGATTCCAGTGCGGATATGCTCACAAGTTTAATTCTTCTGGGAATGAGAACTTTTATCCCGAACAGGCCGGTTAAAAGCATCAGACCTAAAGAGAACGCATGGTTTGATATGAGATGTAAAGAGGTTATCAAGGTAAAAGAGGTAAGTTTCCGTTGTTTAAAAGCCAACCCCACTAAGGAAAACCGGAAAAAGTTTAAGCAAGCCAGGAAGGCCTGCAATGTCCATATTCGTCGGACCAAATTTTTACATGACCAAAAATTCAGGCAATAAATTCTGCAATGTCCCAAAGGCTGTGAGAATTTTTGGTAATTTGTAAAAAATATGAAGAATTCTTCTTCTTCCTCGGTCCCAACGCTCGTTGATGATGACACTCCAGTTGTTAGCTCTCTTGAGAAAGCTAACCTTTTTGCTAGGCAGTTCGCCTCCAACTCTTCGCTGCCAGAGAGTGTCATGATTCCCCCAGTTCTTGAGCGCGTCAATGATTCCATGGGACAAATCTTCTTTCGCACTCGTGCTGTAGCGAGGGTCCTAAAAGATCTCAATATACACAAATCCGCTGGTCCGGATAGTATCCCCGCTATTGTTCTGAAGAGGTGTTCTTCCACGCTGGCAAAACCCTTGCGTAAGCTTTTTCCATCTATCGTATTCTTCTGGGCTCGTTCCGAGCAGTTGAACAACAGCATTTGTCCAGCCTATACCCAAAAAAGACGAATCCTCCCCTCCTTCCAATTATCGTCCGATTGCACTTCTTTCCCTTCTTTCTAAGGTCATGGAAACACTGATAAATTATCAGCTTAAGAAATATCTTGAAGACCGAAAGCTTCTTAATGACCAGAAAACGGCTATCGCAGCAACAGGTCCACTGGTGATCTGATGGCTTATCTCACAGAACAGTGGAACAAATCTTTACATCTTTTTGGAGAAAGTAAGGTTGTTGCACTTGATATTTCAAAGGCATTTGATAGAGTTTGGCACCAGGCTCTTTTATCGAAAATGCGTGCGCTCGGTATTGATGAGTCCCTCCTTCGTTGGATTAGAAACTTTCTTTCGAATCGTTCTATACAAGTTGTATTGGACGGATTCAAGTCTGAAACCCATAATATAAATGCTGGTGTGCCCCAGGGCTCCGTTTTGTCTCCCTCTTCCTCATTTTCATAAATGATCTCTTGTCTGTAACTTCTAGTCTCATTCATTGTTTCGCTGACGATAGTACCCTTAGCTTTTCATATTCGTTCCCAGACTCACACTCACATCCCTCCTCTTCGGATTTTGAACTGAAACGGCTTAATATGATGAGCTCATTAAACTCTGACTCAAACAGCATTGTACAGTCTCCAGATTCTCGGTATTTGTATCACCGACCACCTTTTGTGGAATGATTATGATCAGATCACTTATGCGATGTCACCAAAAATGCCGCAAGATGTTTAGGTTTTTTAAGACGATGGAAGAATTTTTTCTCCCCTTCTGATCTGTCTATTATCTATAAAACATATCTACGTCCAAAGCTTGAGTACAACTCCCACGTTTGGGCTGGTGCTCCAGCAACGTACTTAAGTCTTTTGGACAGCATACAGAACAGAGCATTTAAGATGATTGGTGACCATACCATCGTTGAGACATTTACGTCACTCGAACATCGACGAAACGTCTCATGCCTCACTCTCTTTTACCGTTACTTCAATGGTTTATGCTCTAGTGAAATAGCCAGCTGCATTCCTCCCCTTAAGATATTCAACAGTAATACCCGCGCCTCCAGGAATGCCCATCAGTTCACCCTCGAGCCCAACTTCGGACGCACGGTCATGTTCAGAGAATCGTTCTTTAGCCGTACTACGCGAATGTGGAACACGCTTCCACACTCTGTCCTCCCCAGGCACTGCAATATTCAGGAATTCAGAACCAATGTTAACCGACACCTCATCCTTACCCCTCTCCGTCTATCCCACTTTCCCCTTACGCTCGCACTGTGCTTTGGCATAAAAAGGGAACAAAAACCCCTTGAGTGCGTGGCTATTATGAAAAAAAAGTATGTGTGACAAGACAACTACCACTGATCGTTCACGGTATTCTATGATTTTATACTTACCCCTCCGGAGAACCTAGCTACAACTGATTTTAATAAAGATAGTCTGCACAGTGGTCGGTTGGCAAATGATTGATATTTGCAGCAGTCCTGTTAGCACCTGGTTTGCTTTTCGTCCGATTTGGTTATCAACTTGTTTGTTTCTGGTTCGGTGTAACTGGTTGGTAACTATAGTATTTGTCTCCAAATAGGCGGAGACTGATGTTCACTTGTGTGAGGTCGCTCGGCAACTGATGATTATTGCAATGTTGGAGCATTGACGCATGGCGACAACTTGTAATGACTCATTACAGCCTTTAACTAACATTCTTTCGTTTCTTGTCATTGAAACACAAGAAGGAGTAATGCTCGTGATTCGTGAAACAAAGAAAATCAATTTTTGAATAGTCAGTTGTCAGTTCTTCAATTTTGCTGTTTCTATAAAATGAATAACTCAAAACTTTGTTTTCTCTTAAAATCCAAAAACAGTCCTTAAATCACACCCCAAGCTTATTACAGGCCTATATACATGAATACACATGATGTGAGTGCCTGCCATCATAGATTGATTTATGAGGTCTTCCCCAGAGTTTTTCGTTCTTCGATTCACTGCGTTCCCTCCCAACCAACCGAATCGAAAAATCAAAAAAAAAAAAATCCTTCCCCCTCTCATCAAATTGGTTATGTTTGACTTTACCCCCGCACCAAACACAACTCTGCAATTACATGAAAGGCAACTGGAACGAAGATTCCATGTAGGCTTCCGCTTCCGGGATGATACGACACAAACGAAATCCAACAACAACATCTCACCAACCTGTCAAACCAAATACACATCCGTATATTACCAACACACTTGCCTTGCCTTGGTTTTTCGATTTCCCATGCGAATAATCCTTTTTCTTTCATTCACAAAAAAAAACCGTGATTTGCTTCGGAGTCTCTAGCTACTCAGTTTCAATGTCCTTTCCAATGTCCTATCCCCGAACAGCTATGTATCTATTAGTATACAAATATGTTTGTGTGTGCGTAGCCAGCTAGAATATTTGAATTTGAAAAATTTACAACTCTGTTCGCTTGGTTTGTCCTGACATGTTGTCGGACAGAAACTTTCAATCAATTTGATTTACTACCTTTAGCTGGAATTCAATTTATTCCTCGATAGCGAGCTATGTGACATTCTGGATTATTGGAGAGATTGGCAGTGAGCATTGGTCGTTGTTCGTTGCTGTTGCCTTTGAAATGGGAGTGCAGTGCTTCAGGTAATAATATTGTTACGTTTGGTGATGCTCCTGCAGTCTTGAAGGAACAGACGGTCACTTCTGCACTATCTGCATTTATACTCCTTGGTCCTGGATGAAGTGAAAGAACACATGCATTTTTTGATGATGATGACGATGACGTTGGCGCTTGGGAGACAATGACGGGGCGACGATGTGGAGTTCTCTATAAATCCAAGACACACACCATTTTTGCAAAGCAAGCAGCTATAGTCTTTCAGTCGGTATAAGGCCATGTCCCATTACTCACCTGTCAGAAGCATCAATCCTGGTGATTTGTTTGCATAAAAGGGTTTTCTATTTTTTTTTCTTCTTAGCCCTGCTCGTCCCCTTTAACAAAATCGTTCTTCAACAAAACCTTCACCTGGATAATCATTTCGAATGTTTATTCCATGGAACCTGAATAAATATGGGGAAGGGAGAATTTCAGAGTTTTGTAGCTCTATTCCGGATATAATCTGATGGCTTCATTTATTTTCGTTACCCTTTGAGTAACGTTCTTGTTTTCTACCTCCCTCTATCAATATTCGAGCTTAATATTGAAATTGACTGTTTATAGAGTGAGATAGAGAGCCAGATGGCGTGCGAGAGAGAGAGAGAAACAGGAAGGGTTATAAAGAGAAAGCCTGTTAGTAACGAATGTCAAACTGAGTGGTATTAATGTGCTAGAAACGAGACGGCAATTTGCGAAGAACGAGCCAAAATCCATTGGAATTTCAAGGTGGTTGCTGTAGGCCTAATACCTTCGAAAACCAGAAACAAAGAGAAATTGAGAGTTAATAGAGTCCTTCGATTGGGGTCTCCTATATACAATTTTTCGAAATGAAATATCGAAGCACTAATCGAATGATTTATTCAAAAGGCCAATGGATATTTTGGGTTTGGCTAATGGATAATTCTCTTTATTTGACTTTTCACAGGCTAGAGGAAAGCTTGGGGAGTCAAATGAAATTAATATCCTTTTCCAATGAATTTTTAAGTTGGTTTCTTTTTGGTATTTTGAATTTTTGAGTGAGAAATTGGTTTTTCCAAAGTTGAAGTTGAGGTTGAATTGGAAATTAGTTTGAAAGGAGCTGAATTTTGTTCCGATAAATGGGCCCAGTAAGTGTTTTTCAGAAAAATATGGTTTTTGTTTGTTGTGCTTAATGTTGATGTTGGAGCGAGGATAAATGAATAAAGTCCTTGCGGTATCTTAGACATTTTGTTTTCGGAATTTTGTCTGGCCATTTATGATGGGATTATATCTGAAGGAGCTTAAGCAATTAACTTTTGACTTTTTGAAAATTAATTCGACGTTTTGTTTTTACCAAGAACAAGACTGCTTGAAACAATAAATAAGTGAAAAGTGCTCTGTGGGTTGTTAAATTTGTATGGTAATTGAGATAAATTCAAGAAATTTTTGATTCGGTTGAAATGCAGATTTTTGGACCCTCACGGTTCCACAATAGTTTGTAGCTCACCTTTTCTGCCATAATCAATGGTGGTTTTCTCTTCATTTTTCATGTAGAATTAAGTTTACTGGCTTGAACTCCAGTTTCCAGTTTCCAACATTACTATCCAGGAAATGCGATGGGATGGACCGGGCAAAAGGAGGATGAAAAACTGCGACATCTACTATGGTAATTGTTACCGAGAGCAACAACAGCGACTATTTGGATGCGGATTCGTCGTGGGAAGCAGACTCAGGCAAAAAGTCTTGAGCTTCAAATGTGTGAGCGAACGCATCACGACAATCCGAATCAAGGCTAAATTCGGCAACATTAGCTTAATATGTGCGCATGCCCCCACAGAAGAGAAAAAGGACGACACCAAAGACGAGTTCTACGAGCTCCTTGACAAAACATACGAGCAATGTCCTAGTTATGACATTAAAATTGTCCTCGGCGATTTTAACGCAAAGCTGGGAAAAGAGGACATCTTTGGTGGAACGTTCGGAAAGCACAGCCTGCACGACACCACATCCGATAACGGATTCAGGCTGATCGATTTTGCTGCGGGGCGAAATGTTGTGGTAGCAAGCACCTGGTTCCCTCATCTCAACATCCATAAAGGAACATGGAGATCTCCTGATCAATCAACCGTCAACCAGATTGATCACATTGCGATCGACGGAAGGCACTTGTCCAGCATTTTAGATGTTCGAACTTTCCGAGGAGCTAACATCGACTCGGACCACTACCTCAACGTAGTCAAGGTAGTGCTACGAATATCCCGACAACGGCCAAAACAAGGAAATGCTGCAAGAAAATTCGACGTCGGACGGCTACAATCGCAAGAGATCGCCAGATCATTCTCTGATCGAGTTTCAAGTAACCTCTTAAGGAGTCCTATGCCACCAACATCAGGTATTGAAGACCAGTGGCAACATTGCCAGAGAGCAGTTAGAGATGCCGCCTCTAATGTGCTGGGTTTCACACAGCCACCAAAACGAAACCCCTGGTTTGAAGAAGAATGCAGGCAGGCCCATGCAGCCAAGCAGGAGGCATAAAAAGCGGCGCTGCATAGAAGGACAAGAGCTGCTCGTGAGCTCTACGAGCAAAAGAGGAGAGAGAGGAACGCCGGCTTCTCAGGAGGAAAAAGAGAGAGCATGAGAAGCGTCAGATCGAGGATGTTGAGAGAGCCAACAGCAGGAATGAAATCCGGAGGTTTTACCGAAAGGTTAAACAGCTGGCTCAAGGTCATCGAGCAAGAACTGATGCCTGCAGAGATAAACAAGGGAACATCATAGTAGAATCGCAGTCAATGCTGGGGATTTGGAAAGACCACTTCTGTAGATTGTATAACGGCGACGACGAACAAAATACCGCCGTCAGACAGGAGCCTTTCATCGGACACGATGATAGCCAACAATTCCGTGAACCCGACCTAGAAGAAGTGAAAACCGCAATATCACGGCTGAAATCCAACAAAGCCGCTGGAGCAGATGGACTAGCTGCTGAGTTGTTCAAAGCAGCAGGCGACGAGCTAGATAGGAGCATGCACCAAATCATCTGTAAGATATGGTCAGAGGAATGCATGCCCGATGAATGGAACCTCAGCATTGTTTGCCCGATCCTGAAAAAGGGAGATCCTCTAAACTGCGCCAACTATAGAGGAATAAGTCTACTAAACATCGCCTACAAGATCCTCTCTGCCGTAATATGTGAACGTCTGAAGCCTTTCGTCAACAATCTGATTGGTCCTTATCAATGTGGCTTCAGGCCAGGAAAGTCAACCATCGACCAAATTTTCACGTTGCGGCAGATCCTGGAAAAGACCTATGAACTCCAAATCGATACCCACTACCTTTTCATCGATTTTAAGGCCGCGTATGACAGCATCTAAAGAGACGAACTGTACAAAGCTATGTCTAGTTTTGGCGTCCCTGCCAAGCTCGTTCGCTTGTGCAAAATGACGATGGAGAACTCACGCTGCTCCATCAAGGTTGGCAACGAGCTCACGGAATCTTTCGACGTCAAAAAAGGATTCAGACAAGGCGATGCACTGTCATGCGATTTCTTTAACATCGTTCTTGAGAAGATAGTGCAGAACTCCACCGTCAACACCAGAGGCACTATCTTCCAAAAATCTGTTCAACTTCTCGCGTACGCCGATGATATTGATATAATGGGAAGAACACAGCGTGATGTCAATGGCGCCTTTGTGAGAATTGAGACAGAAGCGGCAAAAATGGGTTTAGCGGTAAATGAGGGAAAAACAAAGTATATGCTGTCTTCGAGGAAGGACACCCAACACCGACGGCTCGGGCAGAACGTCACAATAGACGCGTATAACTTCGAGGTAGTAGAGGAGTTTGTCTACCTAGGCTCCGCTATAAACACGGGCAATAACACCAGCGCCGAGATCAGACGAAGAATAACTCTTGCTAATCGCTGTTTCTTTGGGCTTAGAAAGCAATTGAGTGGAAAAGCCCTCTCTCGAGCAACTAAGGTAAAACTGTACAACACACTCATCATCCCAGTCCTGCTGTATGGTGCAGAAGCATGGACCCTGACAAAATCGGATGAAAGTGCCTTAGACTGTTTCGAGAGGAAAGTTCTTCGGGTCATCTTTGGCCCCGTGTGCATTGAAGGGGAATGGCGAAGAAGATACAACATCGAACTTTACGGGTTGTACAACGACATGGACCTAGCCAGAAGGGTCAAGGTCCAGAGACTCAGATGGCTCGGTCATTTAGAGCGAATGGACACCAATGCTCCGGCCCGGAAAGCCTTCGCACTATTCCCGAGGGACGTAGGAGGAGAGGAAGACCCGACTCAGGTGGCGCACTCAAGTGGAAGAGGACCTCAATCAACTTGGAGTGCAAAACTGGAGACGACTAGCTAAGGATCGAGCTAGATGGCGGAGCCTGTTGATTGAGGCCCAAGTCCACAACGGACTGTAGCGCCACCTTAAGTAAGTAAGTAAGTAACATTGCAAGCCATTCCTGACGTGATTTTGCGTTTTTTTTTTTTTTGTAAGTGATAACTTCTTATGGGAGGGTAAAATGTTTCCAACAAAAAGGGTCCATGACTACGCCTCGTTTTTCCTTTTTTCACCTTAAAATGAGTTTTAAAATTGCTTATGCAAAAACGTAGGTAATGAAATTACAAGTTATTTCACCACAAAAACCTTTCTACCAAACGTTATTGACCCCAACATTAATGCAAAATATATGTTAATTATTAAAGCACATTAAGTCATCTCATTTTTGTCTTATCACCGGCATAACACTGACCGGACTGGCATGTGTATCGCATGAGTATGACAGATCAAATTTTAATGATGCTGATGGTCATCCTCAATCCTCCATCTTTCACAATTTTAATAATTCATATAATTTCCTTATGAACACATTTAACTTTCAAAGTTCGCTTAAAAACACAAACAAAAAAATGGAAATTATCTTAAAATTAATTTTCTTACACCTCCATTAACAAAATACAAAAAAAAAAAACATGCGTACATACACACAAATAATATTTTAATCCTTTTTTATTGAACCAGAAACAAGAGCAAGAGAGCCCTATCACATTTTATCACCTCATCTCATATTCCCCACATTCTGCAACGAGTGGTTCGACGCATTAATTTTTGGCTTTAACACGATCACAGGGAATTAATTATCGCCTGTTTCCTCTTCACGGTCGGCGGCGAAGGCGTTTGTCGTCGTCGTCATCACGGCGCAAAAAGGTTTGGCAATTAAAAATTGTAATCCGCCCCAACGTAATCGTGTTAAAAATCCAGATCCTGACACCATGCCCGCCACCCGCCTCCTTCAGCTGACACAATCACTGGGTGTTATCTTAGCCAACAATGGCAAACGCCCTTACTACACCCCTCATCCATCCGCTGTGCGTGTCTTATATGACTATGGTTCTGTTTACTAAAAATTTCGCCAAATTTTATGCAATAAAACCTTTAATTTCAAATATTTAAGTATAGAGTACCACAAGGTTGAATCGTATCACCTATACTTCTTCAATTTTGTGGTTTTATTAGTTTATGACCATGAGGGATAAATTGAACTCATCGACTTAAGCGTGATGCACCCATTCGCTCAAAAGTATGCAGTTATTTCGGTGGACCTAAATGATTTGTACAGTAAATGCTGCAAAAAAAGTCCACTGTAATCGCAAGAAAACATCTCCTGATGTTGGGAGCTAATTGAAATATATCCACATCTCCCAACAGCGAAATCACATCAACCTCCCCCGCTCTAACGGCACCATCGACGTTCCGAAAGGCTTGAAAATTTAACATACTCATCCACATAAGGTGCCGCTTAATGCCTACGAGGGTGTTTTCGCGAAAATAAAACACAACCCTTTTGTGTTTAAGCCTTCTCCCCATAGCCATCTCGCATCTCATGTTTAATGGAAACTGTTTGTGCTCCGCCACTGTCGCTGTCTCTGTGTGACTTTTGATGAGGTCTATACTTTTCGCCTAAGGGTTTGTTTGTCCTGCTGTTCGTCTCGCTGGGTCTGGGGTTGTGTCGTCGTCATCGTCGTCGAAGAACTTGTTTGGGTCCTTAATTTCCTTCTAGCAGGCGAAGACACACTAACTATTAACTTTCACCCTTTCCCCTTCCTCGCAATAGCCGTATGCATGTTGTAAAAGTGCTCAAAGCGACGAAATGGGTTTCGAAGGCCATTTGGAGCATTTAACTTTTTGATGATATCTCTTCGGCGACGTGGCGGTGGCGACGACGCACGGTGTTGGATTTTAGGTTCACAAATGAAAAACTGATGAGGGTTCGTCGTTTACATCCGGTTCTTCAGGATATGGATTTAGATTCAAAGATTCTGGGATTCAAGCGTGATATTCAAAAACGTTGATGTTATATGCCAAAACACAGACAAGTCGTCACAAACGACATGGATGACAACGACCGAAGCACGAGTATGCCAACGAATGGTTCTTGTTTACGATTATTTGCAGCCCGTTTGCGGTTGTTACGATGTCGAGATCGCATTTTTGGTTATTTTTGGGAAATTTCAAAGAGGTGTTTTACGTTCTGTTTTTGGGTGTGATGCTTAATTCCAAATGCGGTTGTATATCCTTTTCTATCTGTGTCGGAAAATCTCTGGAAAATTGGTTCAGCCGCCATCCCACCAACTGCTACAACTGTCACTCTTAAGGTGAATGGGAAATTTTATGTCACACGATTGTGTCATGCAAGTCGAGGAGTATTAATTAGAGTCCCTTTAAGGTGCTCCGTCCTTGCGTCGCGTCGTGTCGTCTTCTTCCATTTTGCAACAACAACAAACCAAACGACATGTGATATGTTTTTCGGGTATCTCTTCGTGCTTAATTGAATGTAATTAAATTTTATCCCCGTACTTAGAGATGTGAGCCTTTTTTTCGTTCTCTAAGAATTTTGGTCTTAACAAAGAGAGAGAAAAGGGAATAATAAATTCCTCGTGCTTCTAACACGCTAGCGGTTTTTCGGAGCCATGTTGATTACCCTACGGAGTTTAATGAAATGTGTCAGCCATGCAGGTATATAGACACTCTTACACTTCTTACCTTAAGGAAGATGGGATTTTCGTGTTTGCTTATATCTCTTCCTACCAAATAACTTTGTGTCTTCATATTCCTGTTTACTGTTACTACATCCTGAACTGCTGCTTTCCCTCTTTTTTTTTTTGTGCGACTTACATTCGTTCCGTATCAGCTAAGGTATAGTTAATGAAGTGATAAAGGATGCGTAAGGAAAGTAGTAGATTTCCAAAAAGAGCATAATAAAGGGAAATATTAAATTGCCGTGCGGCGCACAACTGAGAGTAGTAAATTGCTACGTTATCACACACAAAAGTCTGTTTTTCGTGTTTTTTTTTTCTTTTGCGGGGTGGGGTGGGAAGGAGGGATTATATAAACGCCATACCGTACAGAGCATATGTCACGAAGACTTTATTAGTTTATCTTAGAGGCATGGCATAATAAAGCCTGTTTTTATTGCTTCTTACTAATTCCTTCGAAGTAGGTGAATAGCACACATTCATTTGCACTGTGAGCTGATACTTTTACTCAGGCAACAAAAATATATCTACTGTATTTGAAAATAAATGAGAGAAAGACTTTAATCGGGGGGTATTCAAGTAAAGCAGTTTAGTGGAGTTATTTTAAAGAAGGTTTACGATTTAAGTGGATTTTGGAAATGTTTGCACTAACTTAAGACGATATGAAGTGTTTTTGTTGGAAATTAAAACGGATTTAATTTAAGCTCTCGGTTAACAAGAATTTATTTTCAATTAAAATAATTTTTGAGAGCATGTTATATCAGAAAAACCATGATTTAAGCTTCCATTGCAAATACTCTGTTTGCTCTTCTGTAAAGAACAGAAAGTTGGGTCTCAACTTGATCAGCTTGTTTCGGACTTTAGTTTACTTATTGCTTGAATCGTTCACAAAAAAATTGTTCAAAGGAGTCAAATTACAGTCCCAAAAACTGCTAAAAAAAACATTTATGAGCAGGATGCCTAAAAGATCGTGGGTTGCTGTGCCAGTTGGACTGTAATGTTAGTGAAGATACTGAGATCTAAGTCATTCTGACGTTAGTACATACCTTAAAAAATGTTGAGTGCTGATATCGATATGCGGGTTGATGGGCTCCGTCCAACAGCCAGCGTTACTAGTTTACTCCTCTTCAAGTAGATCTACTTCGATTTTTGAAAATCTACTTTCTAGTACTTGAAGTCTACCTCACTTTTAATCAAACATTAACTTCTTTCGATTTCTGCCTTCAGAAAAATTCCCGTGCTTTCAAATTGTCAGATCGCTCAATTTACCCAGCCAGCCTTTATCAAATTTAGCATGAGAACAAAGGTCTGTTCACCCTCTGTGAGTAACTGAACACAAAAATATATGCGCGGTCTGATTTTTTTTTTGGCTTTTTTCCTAGGGTTAGAAAGACCATCTTCTGATGCAAATATCTCCGCAACTGGAGCTCAGAATGGAGTTTGACTTTCAGGAATTATCTCAGGATAATGAGAACTACGAAATATGTTGAATTTATCGTAACTGATTTATTCATAATTTTCGAAAAATATCATGGGCTTACCCCTTGCCTTGGACAGTTGCTCAAGCAACTGTTTTACAACTAGTTTGCGATCGATTTTCGACTTCTCTCCGCACACGAGTACGACCGAATTGTGACCAGTTGATAGTTGTTTGAGTAGGACGTGTGTTTTAGTTTTGTTTTTTCACAAATTTCTATAAGTATTCAACATGTCAAACAGTAGTACTGATGAAGAGGATTTAGTCTACTATTATCAGTACTGGTAGACAAAGAAAACAGGAAAAACGGAGAGACCACTCGACCCATCCATATATACACAAAAATTTTGAAATGCAGACCTTTTATGGCAGCAAAACATTTAAATGAAACGGATACCAAATTCACTGCATTTTACCGGATGTCAAAGGAGACTTTCTTTGAATTGGTAAAGTTGGTTGCTCCTTACATTCAAAAGATGAACACAAATATGAGAGAATGTCTATAGGTGTATGCAGTCTCAATAAATTTGTATAGAGCAAACTAGTTATCACAGGTGTTTTTCTGTATTTCTAACTAGCTGTGAAACATATTCAAGTGGGGGGCGAATAAGAGAAAAGATGATGTTAGGATCAAGAAATTCTTTTGACCAATGCTTCACGAACCATAGCATAGAATAAGCTTTATTAACAATGTTGTTAATGTGCTCCGTAAAATCTAGACTCGGTATTAAAAGAACCCCTAGGTGCCTTACTTTAAAAACATGAGAAAGAATCTGCTGAGATATATAATACTCATGAGTCGAAGATGCTCGTTTCCTTGAGAATGTCATTGTCTGACATTTCGACGGGTTAAGATTTAAACTGTTCTTATTACACCATACAGAAAGCCTATTTCTATCATTTTGCAGAAGAATACGATCATTGTTAGATGTAATTTTCTTAAAGATCTTCATATCATCTGCAAAAATAAGAATTTCACTGTCACGAACACATAACGGTGCATCATTTATTGATAAGATAAAGAGAAGAGGTCCTAAATGACTACCCTGTGGAACAGATTTAACAGTAAAAGTCTTCGAAAACATGTCTTTGAAATTAACTTGATAACTTCTATCCTCAAGGTAAGAAGAAGTCCATGAAACAAGCCCAGGGAGTAAGCCTAATAACTGTAATTTTCAACTTGATAACTGAATCAAACAGTTGATCAAAAGCATTTGAAAAGACAGTGCATACACAGTCAGTTTCCAGTCCATGTTCTAAATTTTTCAGGCAATTATGCGTAAGAGCAAGAAGGATTGTGACAGTTGATACTATTTGTTCAAACAGGTTAGGAATACAAGAGAGCTTATTAATTGGCCTAAAACTATTCACTTATCTCCCTTTTTAAAGACAGGCGTGATATAAGCAATCTTCCAGATGCAAGGAAATTTTCCAAGTATCAACGATAGTTGGAATATTTTACTAAGAGGTTAAGCTGAAACACAGCCAGTACCAGAAGAGGACTCTTCTTTCAGAAAGGACAAAAATATAAATACCTATAAATAATTGAAAAAATCAAAGAATTCAACGTCTGCATCAACGGAAATATCTATGAAAGATGTATTAAAATTATTAGCAATTGCATCGCAGATCCCAGTAGTAGAACTCAAAATTACATTGTTGTAAGTGAGATTAATTGGGTAAATAGTCAGCAGAGTAATCAAGTGCAAATAAAACGCTCCAACTCATTTTATTTGTCAAACTCAATTCGTATGTCAATAGTTACATAAAAAGTAAAAAATGGACCTGAGGGTTGTGTCCCAAATAAACAAAAATAGCAAATACTTCAACCTACAAGAGTTCATTACGCAAATCATAAGATTCGCATAGCAAAATAAAGCTTCTTAACGCCATAAGAACTGCCTGAATTTCAATAACTCTATCGCCGGCACAACTGTCATTTTGTCTGGCCTTTTTATCTGATATCCAGATTGTTGTTGATTGCCAAGGGAAATTTTGTCGTGCTGGCTACTGATTATAGTGAAAAAAAACACCACTGAAATATAAAGATCATGTGACAATCTTACAAAACTCTTCGAAAAGAGATTCGCCTTATTTCTCTTATTACGGAGTCTTTTTAACTCCTTTGTGTACCAAGGATAACAAGAGTACAGTTTCATTTATATATCTCATCGGTACAGAAAAGAAACACAATACAGTTTCGTCAATATTATTGGAAAAGATAATTTTTCGATACCATAATTTCATAAACTATCCGATAGCTGTTAAAAATAAGCTCTGCGAAAGTCATATATGTATGAGCAGTCATGAGATTTAATATTTACTAGTAAGTGACCGCTCAAGTCAAGAATAATATCTAAAGGAAGATGATAATAATCAATTCCTGTTAGATATTGAAGAAGATGATTCAACCGCCACTGAACAAGCCACATTAGATGAGAAAGCCAAGTGACCGATTCAATAAATTTTTGAATAGAGCTTATATTATCTAACATTTGGAGCTACATTTGGAGCTCCGTTTGGGAAAAACTGCGCAAGCTTTGAAGCTTGAATCATCCTCAGACGTACCATTAATGTAAAAAAAAATAGATGGCGCGACAGCTCTGAAGGCAAGGCCTAAGTGGCTTACTCTCATCAACAATTCTCTAGGTACGTGTGAAGAATTGAGGGGACCTACAATTTAACGCCGATTCCGATGGCAAAGTTGAGAAGCACTTTTCATGACAGATGATACTCTTGGAAGTTTTGTCAGTTCTTCGCAAGAGGCAGTACCCGTGAAATATGAAATAAAAACTATGGGCCCAGGTAGGACTCGAACCACGACGTTCTGCTTAGCAGCCGACGCACCTAACCACTACGCTACGGACACTACCCAGTTAATGTAAGGAAGACTAAAATTACCCAACAAGATTATTTCACTTGCAATACCTGAACAGCTAATGATATAGTCCAGAACTGAGGAAAGTTCAATAAAGACACAATTAGGACTTTTAGGTGGAATATTAACGTTCATAATTAAAACATCCTTGTTTGAAAATTTAATTCAATGCATTCTAGTTCAATGTTGACAACAAAAGGAATAATAATTAGGGACGAGTAGAAGGTATTTCGAACAGCAATAAGGACGCCACCACCAACTGAATTCAACTCATTTTCATGACGATCTTTTCGATAAACTATGAAATCTTTGTCAAAAACTTCAGCATCCAATAAGCCATGTTTCGGTAAAAGCAAAAAGATCATAAGAAGTCTTACTACGAAGTCCTTTCTACAAAATAAAAATAAAACTCAAACTCACAGAGACTAATCCGGGAATAATGATTTCACCAGCTGACCGGAATGACTTCGTTTTGTTGAAAATATAGGTAGGTGTAACAAATTGTTATTTTTATTTTACCATCTAACTAGGGTCGTCGATGGAGACAAAAAATGTATTTTATTGTGTGGGAGGTAAGAAATGATGTATGTTAATAAGTGCCATTATTTTGCAGGCACAGTAGTCGAAAAAATTGATTTAAATTGAAAGTTTAAAAAAAATATATTCCAAGTCATCTTGAATAACTTCATCTTTATAACTTAAGTTTATCATTCCTAGAATCCAAGAAAAAAAGAACAAACAAACACAAGTCTCCAATTAAATTGTCCATTCAATGAAATTCGAGCAGACAAAAAACTTCTCTTCACGAATTTCCCGATTCAATATTTTTGCTTTCGTTCTAGCAGTTTTTTCCTTATTTTGTGAAAATATTTTCAATTCATTTCCGAAACAAAATACAGGAAACAGCAAGCTTAATTTAGGAATAATAATCTTTTTATGTGGTGTTTCCTCTCTGTCTTTTATTTTTTCATCATTCATTTTTATTTTTATTTTCATTTTCTTATTGTGTTTTTTTTTTTGCGTTCGTCCAACGATTCGGAACTCTCAAACTTTTCAAAATTAATTTAAAATGTTTTCTTCTTGTTTGCTTCATTTTTTCTTCGTATACTTAAGCCAACGATTACGAAAACGAACCAACGAAAAAAATTGTCTCGCACAAATGAAATAAAAATAAAAATAAATTGCTATCGATTCCGATTTCAAAATCGGACATCAGGGTGAACCAAAAAATGAGGGGAAAAAGAAAAAAAACATAAACAAACAAAACTAAACGAATAAAAAATACAAACACAAAATACAAGTAAATACAGAAAAGGCCAAGCCAAGGACGTAGGCAATTTTTATCGGAAGCCGAAAAAGAGAAACCGACCGAAGGGAAAAATAGAACCTCCTTACAGCAATTGGCCATTTAGGCAAGTTAGGACAAAATCCTACCTTAAACGAGATGAATTCATATAAATCTTTTTAATCCGATAAACGCTCCCCTTGCTCTCCTTTTTGTTTTGTCCAGGGCTGGACTATGAACTGAATCGAACCCAATTTGAAGGCGTTTTCGAATACTCAGGTAAAAAATGCTATGAGAACATTTTTAAATTCAGTCGTTTCTATGCAGTTCTAAGGCCATCGAAATTTCAACAGAATACAAAAATTACATGAACATTTTTATTGCGAAACTGACTTTGTTTCCTCAATTTCTATAAATCAACTCCAATCCTGCATTGAATTTGTCATTTCTGGGATATCGTGTGTTTTCGAGAATCCGAATTCGAGAATCAGTACCCAAATCACGTCCGCGGGCAAAATCACTGATAAAGTTTACCCCACATTCGCCTTCCGTCCGTCCGTCCCCACCAATTGTCTGTATACTCAACTCAATTGGCTGGGAGGATTGGTCAGTTAGACAACAGAGGACTTAAGCGCTGTGAAGAAGATTATTTTCCCAGAAAAAAAAGACGACCAGCTTGCTGGCCAGTGGCCATACATCGTCACACCCTTGCAATGTTTCATAATCGAAATCAATTTCGGTCTACTTCTTATATCTCTTTCTGGCCATGTCGCAACCAGCAAAACACACACACACACACAATAGGTTTTTGCGGTTGATTTATGGTAAGAGACCAATCCAATGACCTTGACTTTCACTTTGTCCACCCAATTCGGATCGGTATCCATGGTGTATCCTTGGGCTATTGTGCCAAAGGACGACATCTAGGAATTGAGAACAAAAAAGAGAAAAACACATATGAGGAGTGATTGAACGGTGTGATCTTTTATTCAGATTAAATGGGACATAAATAGGCTTAGTCCTTGCCTCATCCCAACCAATCAAAGGAGGGTCCCTTTTCATATTCGTGTGTTGCCTTCCGTTGCCACTGTTTTGTCAGATGGAATTTGTCCGGGATGTTTCAATTTGTTTTGAATATGATTGAAGAAGCAGGAGCAAGTCGGATAGTGGTGGTGGTAGTATACTGTCATATTCCCCTCTTCGTTAATTCCAACAAAATCCCTACCCCAAAGTCCAGTGATGAGGTCGATCTCTGGTATTGTAATTTGTTGTTCAATATGTTAAATGCTGATGTTATAAGATTGATGAAGCGTATCCATGACGAGCAGGAGATGGATTTAGGGTTCTAGTTACGGCTGAAGCGTATAATTGGTTCGGGAATGGTAATGCCAAGGGTAGGCAAAACGGTATACAATATTTTGTTTCATGTGTGGTGTGTGTTTGTGTGTAGATTCCGAAATGGTTGATTAGAAACACTGGAGGATGTTTGATGATAATAATGATTTCATCAAGCAATGGAAGGGGTTATATAAATTGACCTAGTTGTGTTTGCCAGAGTTGAATGAATCAGCAGCATCTAGGATTCAAGCACAAATATTAGCATCAGCATCAGCAGATGGAAATTAAAATATAGAAACAAACAATATGGAGCAGATGGATGTGGAGATATGGTACAATTATAATCAAGGATAAGACCTTCAAGTCCATATTCCATCTCATTAGCCTGGTTTATTAAAACAAGACAAAGAATTTTCTGAGTTCCTAGAAAAAGCTCTTATCGCCTTGTGCGAAAATTGTATTCATTATTCTGAGAAAACAGATTTTGAGATCCATTTAGAAAGAGATTTCCGTTTCCTTGTACGGAAATATTTCAAAGACTTTCTGAGAATTTGTGCATCTAAAGGATTTATTAATAAAGTAATCAAGGATCATCTTTGCAAAATTCTATGAAAAACATATTTTATCGGGGAGTATATGAAAACAAGAAAGATTGAATTCCTGATTTCTGAGCTGCAAAATAGTATTTTCCAGTTTTTCTGAAAATATACCTAAGTGATAAATTAATTCAAAGCTTACAATAAAAAATATAAACAAAATTAAAATGAAAATCTGAACACTATACCAAAAACATCTAAGATTTAAAATAAAAAATAAGAACTTTAACTTCAAGATTAAAAATTTAAAAATTTCAACTTAAAATTTTAAAAGCTAAAAATGTAAGAGTTTAAAACGAAAATTTTAAAATTTTTTATTTTAGATTAAGGAATTAAAATGAAAAATGTGAGACTTAAGGAGTAAAAATAAAATCTTCAACCTTTTGTGTGGTTTTTTGTCTACTTTTTGTGTGTATAGGTTTAATTACAAGAAAAACCCGTTTTTATTAAATAAAATAAAAACAAAAATTTACTTGAAATTGTCAATTTTACTTTATTTTCTTAAAAAATATTACAAAATTTTTAGAATAAGTAATGAATAAAAACTGAGAATTTTTACTTAAAAAAAATTGTATCATTATAAACAAAATCAAATTAAAACAAAATATAAACAAGTTTATTAAATATTAAAAATGAAAAGCTTAGATTTACAACTTAGAATATAAAGAAGTATAAACGAGTTAAGAGCATAAAATCACCTTTGTCTGTTAAATGTCAAAGAAAGGCCTTCAGATTACCAAACAAACCTCAGAATAATATTTGCTCATAAAGTGAAGAGCTAACATGATGTAAGAGTCCACGAAATGGGATAATAATCACGTATAAGCCCTTAACAAGAAAAAAATCAAACTATTCTTGACTCCAATTTTTCTGTAATTCCACTCAAAATCCATTGAAATCCGCCACTCATACTTTGATAATCGAAAACAGTCAAAAAACAATCTTTCCCCGTTCTCTAAACAAGATTTAAGATTAAGCACAACAGACAGAGTCACCATAGTCGAGAGCCCACATACAGAGATATTGATCTGCAATAAGTAATCGCATTGCAGTAATACTCGACATATTTTTCCTCACATCCAATAGCACAACTTCAACTTGAAACTAAAAAACCAACAACAACAGCAAAATCTCCAACCATAGAACACAAGCGAACACAACCCATCATCTTGCGGCTTAACACTTGTCTAACATAAAATCCAAAACAAACTTACAAGATGCACACGAAAAATCCTTGAAAATTCAGATTATCCCCCTCAAGTAAAATGCGATAAAAGTCCTTTTTCGAAAAACCGCAAAACACTCATATAATCATACGTATACAGCAACCGGAAATGGAGAAGCTTTAGAGCCTTAGCGCAATATATACAGCATAAGCTCAAGCATCAGCTATCAGCATGCCTGCTGTTTTCGTCTTACTCTTGCCTGCCAACCCAGCGCAGTCAGAACCCAACCGAACTAAACCGAACCAAACCAGAATGTTTTACAATTTCTAGGAATTTAATAAACTTTCTTGGGGATTTGTTCTTCTCAAAAATGTACTCCTTATACAAATACATCTATACTCTGCAACCACAACAGCCTCACACACATTTCGATGAAGTGTCCTTCAAGAATTCCCATTCTCTCATTCACTCACCACATTCACTCTGGGATCTTAAATACCCCTCGCCAAGTCACAAGTACTCGTTACTCGCTCGTTCTCATGTACTGGCAACCACAGAAATTTCGCTTTCCTTCTTTGGTGTGTTCAAGGGGGAAATGTGGAGGGTGATGAAGAGTATACGTTTGTACTTATTTTTTATTAACTCTTAACCATGTTAGAACATCCTTTAATATGCAGCCAATGTAATCCTGGAATTGTTATACTCTCGTCCTTGAGTCAAGTTAGAACTGGCAGCAAAGCGAGTATCACGCATCTAGTATAGCCGAGGCTGGTAAGATTTTTAAAAACACTCTCACAGTCAGGTAGATGGCTGCAAACGGATGTAGCAAAAGGCAAGTGAGAAGTGTATTTGTGGTTGTGTTCTTATCTGAGACTGCACTCCAATGACTTTTTGGCAACAATCCAAGGATTCATATACGAACCTATAAGTAGCAAGTCCCGAAGTCATAGGGAGTGAGAGTGTCACCCTAATACAATGACTGCTGAAAGGGATAACCCAACCTCAACAACGATTTATAAGTTGGTAAGAGCCCGCTCGGAGGCCCACTATCACTGTGAGAGTTTTTAAGTTAAAACCATTTGTGGTTACTTTTTACACACGGTATACAGCATGGGTTGTAGCTTGACTTTGGGACATTTTTGGTCAGCACCACTCTTGCAATGGACGGCATTGGTTCGGTTTGTTCAGAGACGAGCAGGTAAATCCGCAGCAACTGCTGGACCATGATGCGCAATGGGCTGTGTTGCGACAGTATATGATGTTGGTTAAGTGGAAATGGCTGGTGAGCTGGCTTCAAAGGACTCTTTTTGCTTTCATCGTTTTGTTGTCATCCTTGTCCCTAGCATTGATGCAGTGCTTTTGTCATTTTGAGTGAATTTTCAATTTTAGAAAGACTTAGTGGTGGTTTATTTTTCGTTTTAATTTATTTTTATTAGAATCAGGTTTTTACAGCAATATTTCGTTTGTGACTGTGACTGTGTTGGTTTTCGGTCTTGGAAATGGCAGTCCAGCTGATTGAAATAAAACCTAGGTTCTTTGAGTTATAAGCTTGACTAACGATAATTGGGTTGTTTATTTTCTTAATATAAAGTGGAGCGACAGCTCTTGAAGAGCCAAGGCCTAAGCGGCTTACTCTCATCAACAATTCTCTCACACCCGAGAATATTGCTGCTGTGACAGAAAGTGTGCGTGAAGCGCCATCAACATCAATTCACCGTCGTCGTTCTCAACAACATTTCGGAGACATCCTTGAGACGAATTTTGCATAAAGACCTGGGTATGGCGCCATACAAAGTCCAATTGGCTCAGGAGTTGAAACCAACTGACCATCCAATGCATTTTCGCTTCGCTAAGTGGGCCTGCGAAGGACTCAGAGAAGATGCCGATTTTGACAAAAAAAATCTTATTTTGATCTTGGTGGGTATGTAAACAAGCAAAATTTTCGCATTTGGGGCTCAAAAAACCCGCATGTATACATTGAAAAGCCGAGTGACTGTTTGGTGCGGATTTTGGCCCACAGGCATAATTGGGCCATTTTTCTTGGAAAATGAGCAAGGAGTGGCCGTTACAGTCAATGGCGATCGTTATCGGGCTATGTTGAACGAATTTTTGTTCCTAAAAATTGAAGAAGAGGATATTGGCAACATTTTGGTTTCAACAGGAGGGCGCTACTTGCCACACAGCCGAAGCTATTTTTATCAGCCGCAGAGATGATGTTGTTTGGCCACCTCGGAGCCACGATTTGCACACCGTTGGACTATTATTTGTGGGGTGCTGTAAAGGATAAGTATTAAACAAGTAAGAGACAATTAACACTTTAAAGGACAATATTTGTGAAGCCATGAGTGAAATACAGCTGCACACAATCGATAATGAGTTTAAAAATTGGACCTATCGTGAAATTATTTTCCATTACTAACCGGAAGGATTGTACTTTCAAATAAAGACAGAAATTTGAGAAAATGTTTAGTAGATTTTTTTATAGCATTTAAAAAGTTATTTGGCGGACACTTTAGCATCCTCTCGTTCAGCCTGTTCTTTAAAGTCTTTGCTTCCATCTGTGCCACAACTGATATCCATTCCGAGACTTCTTCAAAAAGTTCTTCCTTCTATCCAGATCGTTGGCTGATGCTAACCAATTTCGAATCTCAAGTCTGCCACGCCGCCGTCTTATACCAGGCGGATCCTTGCATTCATATGGATTTGATATATCGCCTCCGGAATCGTCCTTTCTCACAAACGGGCCTAACTATGCTCCGTGGGATTTTTCTCTTGAACGTGATTTACAGTTCAGAACATCTTTGTAAGTAAGACTCTGCCCGCGTATTTCATCTTCCATATTGTTCTCGTGCAGAACGATCACTCCTCTTCCTTTAGGTTGATATCATTGCTGCCCTATGTGATACCTTGAGCAGAAGTTTTGAACTTTCAAATCCTAAATGGATTCTCTCTGGGGCAAAACGTTTTTAACGCTCGCTACGCCTTGCTTACATTTGTTTCAAAAAGTAAGTAAATATGGCCACATGACGTTCACAATGTTCTTAATTGCTATAATATGCCAATTTGACGTTTTTAAAAGTGTTCTTTGGCCAAATGATGTTCGAAGGGTAGATATGTGCATTCAAGTGGACACAAGCGTCCACTGAAACCTCTGTCTATCAACTCCTACTCTCCACCTCCCCGTGGTGAACATCGGGTGCCCAGTACCTTCGACCGAAGATTGGGTTCCAACCCCAGTGGGAAGTTGTTGGCGGCAGCAAAGAGAGAGAGAGAGGGAGGAGGTATGCGTTCACTAAGGCATGCCTCCTTTTCAACAGGCGGCAGCGGAAGAACTCCCATGATGGAATCAACGGTGGCGTCTACAGTTCCAGTCAGGATGAACTACTTACCAGCCCAGGCCTATAAGGAGCGATTTGGCCGGCTCTTCGTCTTAGAGTTAAACTAAAGACCTGGCCCTCCAGGTTGGGGGTCGTGCGTCGTCGGGGTGACTGCCCGGCCACATAAAGAAGTGCTAGTTCCGATACACCAACAAGCCTCGGATACGGACGAATTAATGATGACGACCCACGCAAACGATTTAAGGACAATGAATTTCGGTTTTGCACGTGGAATTATAGGTCCCTTAACAGACCACGTGCAGCTGAACAACCAGCGGAAGCCCTTGACTGCTATAAAGTAGATATAACTGCCATCCAAGAAATGCGATGGAATGGTCCGCACATTCCGAGGAGCCAACATCGACTCGGACCACTACCATGTTGTAGCCAAGGTACGAATGCGGATATCCCGATCAAGGCCAACACGCGAAAATGCCAGGAGGAAATTCGACGTCAAGCGGCTACAATCGCAAGAGATTGCTAGATCCTTTTCCGATCGTGTTTTCGAAAATTTCCTCAGAAGTCCTTTGCTGCCAGCACAAAATATAGAGAACCAGTGGCAACACTGCCAAGCAGCCATCAGAGATGCCGCCTCTGAAGTGCTAAGGTTTACAAGGCCACCACAACGAAACACCTGGTTTGACGATGAATGCCGGCAAGCACATGCAGCTAAACAAGAGACATACAAAGCGGCGCTGCAAAGAAGGACACGAGCAGCTCGTGAGCTCTACGAGCAGAAAAGGAGAGAGGAGCATAAACTTCTCAGAAAGAAAAAAAGGGAGCATGAGAAGCGCGCGATCGAGGAGATAGAGGGATGCCACAACAGGAACGAGGTTCGAAAGTTCTACAAAAAGGTGAAACAAACCTCCAAGGCTTATACACCCCGAACTGAAGTCTGTAGAGACCATCATGGGAATATCGTAGTAGAACCGCAGTCAGTGCTGAGGATATGGAAAGACCACTTTTCCAAGCTGTATAATGGCGATGACGACCAAAACTCCGTCAGCAATACAGAACCATTCAATTTGGGTGCAGAAGGCCAACAATTCCACCCACCCGACATGGACGAAGTGAAGATAGCGATATCTAAACTAAAGTCGACAACCGCTGAGCAGACGGCTACCGCCGAACTGTACAAAGCAGCCGGAGATGATTTGGTTAGGAGCATGCACCAGCTCATCTGCAAAATTTGGTCGGAGGAAAGCATGCCCGATGAATGGAACCTCAGCATCGTATGCCCGATCCTCAAAAAAGCAGATCCCCTGAACTGCACCAACTACAGAGGTATAAGTCTCCTTAACATCGCCTATAAGATCTTGTCTGCCGTGCTGTGTGAACGTTTGAAGCCCTTCGTCAACAGCCTGGTAGGTCCTTCAGACCCGGAAAGTCCACCATCGATCATATATTCACCCTACGGCAGATCTTGGAGAAGACCCATGAACTTCAAATCGATACCTACCATCTTTTCATCGATTTCAAGGCCGCGTATGACAGCGTCTATAGAGACCAACTATATAGAGCAATGTCTAGTTTTGGCATCCCAGAAAAACTCATCCGTCTGTGTAAGATGACAATGGAAAATTCACGCTGTTCCATCATGGTCGGAAAAAACCTAACGGACGCCTTTGATGTCAAAAAGGTTTTAGACAAGGCGATGCGCTGTCATGCGATTTCTTCAACATCATTCTTGAAAAGATTGTGCAAAGCTCCAATGTCAACACCAGAGGCACAATCTTTCAAAAGTCCGTCCAGCTACTAGGATACGCAGACGACATTGACATAATTGGAAGAACACAGCGTGATGTCAGTGGAGCGTTTGTGAGCCTTGAGACGGAGGCCAGGAAGATGGGTCTAGCGGTTAACGAGGGCAAGACCAAGTTAATGCTGTCGACAAGAAAGGACAACCAACATCGACGTCTTGGAGCAAACGTCAACATAGACAGATTTAACTTCGAGGTAGTTAAGGACTTTGTCTACCTGGGATCCGCTATCAACTCAGACAACAACACCAGCGCTGAAATCAAACGAAGAATCACTCTTGCCAATCGCTGCTTCTTTGGACTTAGAAGGCAATTGAGTAGTAAAGTCCTCTCCCGAGCAACTAAAGTGACACTCTACAAAACCCTCATCATCCCGGTCCTCATGTATGGTGCAGAGACATGGACTATGACAACATCTGATGAAAACGCTTTGGGCTGCTTTGAGAGAAAAATTCTTCGAGTGATTTTTGGTCCTGTCTGCATTAATGGAGAATGGAGACGAAGATTCAACCAAGAACTGTACGAGCTGTACAGCGACACTGACCTAGCCAGAAAAGTTAAGGTCCAACGACTAGATGGTTGGGTCATGTTGAGCGAATGGAAAATAATGCTCCGGCTCGTAGAGTCTTCGAATCCAATCCGGAAGGATCCGCAGAAGAGGAAGACCGCGACTCCGGTGGAGCACACAAGTGGTAGAGGACCTGAACCAACTTGGCGTGCGAAACTGGAGACAGTTAGCCAGGGACCGAGCTGGCTGGAGAAGTTTGTTGGGTGAGGCCCTGGTCCGACCTGAACTGTAGCGCCACCATAAGTAAGTAAGTAAGTCTTTGGCCAAATGAAGCTTTAGAAAAGTAACATATAGCCACATGTTCGAATATGGCCATGTTTCGAAATATGTCCTTATGGCCATTTGATACGGCAAATATTTCGACGATGAATTTCAAGACTTAAAGAAATGTAAAAAAGACAAGATATTTTCTTTGGAATATTTTTCAATATATCTGGAAAAAAGGACATTATTGGTATTTTAAAATATCGTGATATACCTTTAAGGTATCTTCCAATTTATTCACCAAAGTTATTATCAAAGCCATCACCCTTGTAAAAGAAAAACAACAGCAACATCTGGAATTGGCTGTATTTTGCCTTTTGATAAAAGTTCAAAGCCACCACAGGAGAGAATATAAGAAGAACATCAAGCAGAGAATGTCCTGAAGGCAAATTCATTTTAATTTTCTCTGGAACATGTTTTTACCTTTTTTATCATTTTGTAAAGAAAATCGAAAGGTAGTTCAGATGAGAGGTTTCTCCTCGGAAAGATCAAAATCAAAATATGAATATTTATAGAATCATGATTCGGCACGTCAATTTCATAAGGGTATACCCCGTTCATGGGATATACATAAGAAGGGAAATTACAAGTGTCAAAGGTGTAAGGGCGCATCAAAGGAAAAAGAAACAACAAAAACAAACTGTAGACTCGACAGCAGCGTGCCAGATTAACGAGGTTATAGGTTTGGTTTCCCCCATTAAACCTTCAAAACTTGCTGTAAACTTAAAAAAAAATGAATCCCCTTTTAAAGCTAGCAAACATTTATATTCCAATCCATATTCCTTGGCAAAGTTTCCCTTTAATCCCAAGCACCTTTGTGTTTTCCTTCTAGTGTTTTTTTCTTGTTTTCTTCCATTTTCTAATTAGTACCACCCCAACCGTAAAACTGAGTTAGCACAGCTCCTGATGGCAAACCGCAAAGCACACTACGATTCCTAATTACCTGTATGTTGGGTATTCATAAATAGAAAAAATAAATAAACCACATACTAACAAAGGGGACTGTGACGGCAATGATGACAAGGATGTAGGAGTAGGAGAGTTGGTTGGAAGGAGGAGAATGGAGAAAGCAGTCGGTGTGCTGTTATAAAACAGGAAAAAAGCAATACCTAGGAGAAAAGTCGAGCTTGGGCAACCAACCGAAAGTCAGTAAACAAACAAAGAGTTTAAAGGTAACCACAGGCAAACACACACAGACGACTACCGACTATTTTTTTTTTGAGTTTCAATCCCGGAAAAATTAAACATTCCGTTTTTCTTTTCGTTATGTGTGTAAATTTAATTCGTAATGTAGTGGGTTTGTTTTCTTTCCTCTTTTGTTTTTCATTCAAGGACTCATATTGGTCCTGCTATATTTTGTTATGGTAGCTTATATTCCCTCTGTGTTAATGATTACCATGTGAGCACAATTTATGGGTAATGGGTATTCTGACAGTAGAAAAACCGGGACACATTTTTGTTTTTGATTTTTTGCTTTTCAAATACCACCGAAAAGGAGTTATTTTTTCCATTTATCCGACACACATACGAGGTTCTGCAATGTAGGTCCTTGGGATATAGAATTAATATAATATATGGGTTAATTTTACTCGGAAAATGTGGCAATGTTGTGTGTGTTGGGAACATTCCCTTTGGGTGACTTTTTTTTATTTTATTTGTTTTGATCTTCGGTTTCAATTTCGTGTGCTCTTATGGGAAATGACTGACGCTCTTATGTGGTTGTGTCATTTCGGTGAAATTAGATTTTTGTGTGCACTTGACAGAACACGGACACACACGTGTGAGTAAAAATAACATTGATAGGGTTTCCTGCCAGTGCTCTGGGGGATATATTTTGGTACTTCATTTTTAATTATTGTATTTTTCTTACGATTGACAGGAAAAACGACAGCAGAGCAATCAGCAGAGAAGTCATGTTTGTACTGTAATTTCTATTGGGAACGAACAAATATTACGTATACGCCATGGTGAACACAAATCGAATTTAATTTAAAAGGTCTTTTTTGTTGCTCTCTTGTGGCATTTTTTAAGGTTGCTGATGTGATCTTAGAAATTTGACGTTGCGAGATACTAAATTGAACGAATTGGTTCCTGGAGTTGCTGTCGGTCCTTAACATTTCAGTAGCAAATTTATTTGCCAATAAATTTCTAACATTTCAGTGTTTATTTTATTCGATATTCTTAATAACCATGCTACAAACCCATAAGTTACTTGAAAATAATTTCAATAAAAGAACAAATACGAAAGTTCCATTCCTGTACCTTGGCTTGGCGTTGACGATAGTCTGAATGTAAACAATTATCGCTTCGACAATTGACCAATTCACTCTAATCGGGCGCAAATTAACATTGCAACCTGATATGCCGCAAAACACGGTCCCCCTAGATTGATTGCTAGTTTATTCTTTATAAAAGAATAGAAAATTGTCAAGAAATTTATCGAAAATTCATCGAATTGAAATGTGAACAGCAAACAAAAAACCATTCGTGGGAAATTTACAGTTTTAATGAACCTACAAATTCAAAGAATAAACCAATTACAGCATTTATGCAGTTTTTCTAAAAGAATAGTACCTGAAAAATAAAACACACCTAAGCAAAACTATGTTTAAAAGGAACACTTCAGAAAGAATCAGTACCTGACAAATAAAATCAAATACACAACACAAGCAGATATTTGTTGTCTGCACGCTCCTCACTGCTCATCACAAACTATTTGCGTGTTAGGCATGTGTATGTCAAAAAAGAAGAACAGCACGCAACACTCCTCCTCTCAATCAAGCAGAGACTCTTTGTGGAAACTTGTAATCCAAACAAGTAGATCTTTGCAAACGCATGTGTGACTTAAAATGAAATCAACAAGCAGATATTTTGATGGAAACTTTTGATGATTTGAATTAAGATTTATTTGCTTCGTTCGCCATGATTCATCATCGCTGCTGCTGTCTTCTGCAAACAAGTTTATTATCTAAAAACAATTTTGTTTAAATACATCTAGATATCAGATATTTTATGAACTTTTGAATGAAAATTTATTTGCTTCGTTCTCCATGATTCTCAACAATTCATTTGCTCGTCTCCTGATTCTCAATACAATACGAGTAATCATAAAGTTACTGTTCTGGAAAATAGTGATTTCCTAGTTATGGGTTGCGGTAGGAAAACAAATCAAGAAAATTGTACATTAGATTATGTGACTATACCTTTTCATGAATAGAATTACATCTTTTTATTGTCAATCGTACCGGGGTGCGATATAGATGACATAGCCCTTTATGAATACCGCAACCTATGCTCTAATGTTGGCTTTTTCGATGCAAGGTTCTTGCAACGTAACCGTGCGCGGCTCAACGTGGTTGTAGATAAAGATTTAATTTATAATTTAACTAGAATATCAACACCATTCCTAGAATAAGCTGTCATTTGTAACTTTTCAAAATCGTTATAAACAGTTTCCGCAAGAAGTTGATCTGAGCACAAGCCAAATAAAAAGATAATTGCAGTCCAAGCGGCATTTAAATTCAAACTTTCAACTCGAGTTAACAATTCGAAACGAAAATGTGACATAATTTTCAACTCCCCATCGGTAGTTTTCAAAACTAATATGCTTCCTGCGGTTCGTCGCCAGCAAGAATTATTAAGTCTACCTGGAACAAAGTTCCTGTCAATTTTCCACATTAAAATAAAAAAAAAGTTCTCTTGACAATTCAATTCAAACTCCAACTTAATATCACCTCAAACTTTTCAACTTTCACATGAACTCAATTCCCCCATTCGGCTTCCGCTAAGTCATTACTTTATTTCCAATGAACCGAAAAACCTTCTCATATATGCACTCAGGACTCGGTGTTTGCAAACTATGACAGAGGGAAACCAAATAACCTCCCCTCAGATTTTTCAAACGAATTCGCATAGTCGCAGTCGTGCCGAGTTAGCGTCTCCGCAAAATTCTGTAATCCTTTCGGGAACAGTTGTCAGGTGTCACATTAATCACTTTCGAAATGAGCTCGCACAAATTCACCATGAATTTTTTTTTTCTTCCTAAAGTGCAAAATAGTGTGTGTGAGTGTTTGTGTGTTGTGCGCACACTTGAATTCCAATATGCAGGTCGTGCTCCTTCGTACTGAATTGTAATTAAAAATGCAAATCTGCAGTTCGTGCAGGACTTGCATACCAACGGATTTTAAATTGACGCCAATTGTGGGTGGATAAGGATATCTCGTTCTCCTATCTCGATTGCGTTGAGGTTGTGCAGAGGTACCAATGAGTTATTTTCAACCCAATCGGGACATATAGGCAAGAGTTATGTAAATTTAACGCCATTTACGAGAGAAGGACGAAAAAAGAAAAACTAGTGTTGTTGAGCAAGTGAAACTTTTCCATACGAACAGCCTTTGAATTTCAATGCAACCGGAATTTCCTTCGAGCCTCCATCATGAGCATTTCAGTCGAAATTGAATTTTTATCGACTAACTATGGCGGCAACGAGAACGATGATGATAAAAATGATGATTGCGTGATGGTTATGCAGTCACACTACCTACTTACCTAGGAATAATGGAAGTTTACTTTTTTTTCGTTATATGGGTCCTTGAAACGTCATCGTCGTCGTCGTCGACACTCTTACCAAGCTTGGAATTGAGGCTAGCCAAAACTATAAAGGACTTTTTCTCTCTTTTTCCCTTGCACACTCAACACGAACCTAACGTTCGATGGGAATTTTATTGGAAAAGTTTTTTTTCCTCATCCTTTTTTCGGCTGAGCATCCTTCTATGTATGTGCACATGCTAGGTAGAACTTCAATTGATATAAAAAAAAAGAAGAAAATATTGAACAGGATGTGAAATAAAGGAAATTGCTGGAAGATCGAAAGGACACCCCCGTTTGTTGTTATTATCCTGACTCTTCTCTTATCACCCATCATTGGCATTGTACACTCATGAACTTTTTGTTATTATTTCAAAGTTCTTGATGGGAGGACAGGACAGGACAGGACAGGACAAGACTCGGGACAGCAGACACAGTGAGGGAAATCTTTCAAATCACGTAACTGAAGGATCATATTGATAAAACGTAAGAATTCCCGTTTTAGGCACGTACACTGAGTTTTCCTTTGTCCAAAGGACAAGAACAGGAGAATGATGAGTCGAGGGGTTACTATAAAAACAGATTTTGCTTCCTTTCTTTTTTTTTGTATGTTTCGCAAAGGACTCAACGGAGTATTAAGCGATACTAAGTTGATAAGTTGGCAAACGTTGTTGTTGTTCTACCGATTGGACATTGCGGGGAGGTGGTTGATGAAATAGAAAGTTTGTGAATTTTTCGTTGTTCAAGGACTTTTGCCTACTCATGCACGTTTTCGAATGATGATAGATTGTTTTCTATCCCTTTTTTTACGAGCAAATTTCGTAAAGTCTTTTCTTTTCTTCCATTTTTATATGCATTCGTCGAAAATGGACATTGTGAAGAACTATACAATAAATTGATTAGTTCTAGGGGTCCTCAATATGATGTTGTTCAATGGATAGAAGGGGGGATTTATGAAGCATAGGAAAATTCTTATTGTTATTCCGAATCAAGATGATGATTGTCATAAATATGTTGGCAGTTCTTGAGAAAGGAATCTAATAAGGGATTATGTGACCATAACGAATCGAAAATTTTACCATTAGACAGTTTTATTTTTATGTTGTTTTTTTCTTTTTTTCTCTTTTTTTAGTGTATGTTACTTTTTTTCAGGGGGAAGAAAGTAGTAAAAGCGGATTAAATGTTTATGTATGAGGTGGATTTTTGCAAATTCATCAGGCGGCATTTCTGCGTGTAGGGTCAAGATATTAAGGGATAAGTTGTTCGAAGGCAATTTGGACATTCGTTTGGAGATAATTTTATGTGCATAAGTTGTTAAATCAGTGTATTTGATAAAAACGAGATTGGAAAATGTATGTATGAAAGACCGGTGCGTTAGCTCCCATGCGATTTTGTCTACTAAATATGAATTGAAAAAAGTCGACAATTCTTAATCATAGTTGATTTTTATTCGTTGCTGTTTAACTGGCGCATCATCTTAGCCTGGATGAAATTATCTTACTCACCCCATTATGAACATCTCAAAATTGGCTATAAATATGTTATATCTCAAAATCTGGTTTTGAAAATATGTGTGCTTTTGGCAAACAGGAATTGAAGCCAACAAAAATAAGTCGCAAAAAAATTACTGAATATTTTCTCAAATTTATTTTTTATTAAATACCTAATTAAATAATTTCATTCCAATGGCTGCCTCGGCTGGAAGTGCAGTAGCCTACACGATATGGCCAAACGACATCAGATCTGCGGCTGATAATGCGATCTTCAAAAACAGGACACAAAACATCGAGTGTAGCTTCGGCTGTGTGTTACGTAGCGCCCTCCTGTTGAAACCAAATGTTGCCAATATCCTCCTCCTCTTCAATTTTTGTGAACAAAAATTCATTCAACATGACCCGATATCAATCGCCATTGACTGTAAAGGGTACTCCTTGCTTGTTTTCGAAGAAAAATGGCCAAATTATGCCTCTGGACCATCTTCATCTAAAAAGATGATTTTTTTGTCAAAATCGGCATCTTCTCTGAATCCTTTGCAGACCAACTTATCGAAGCGAAAATGCATTGGATGGTCAGTTGGTTTCAACTCCTGAACCTATTGGACTTTGTATGACGTCATACCAAAGATGTATCCGAAATGTTCAATTGTTGAAAACGACGGTGAATTGATGTTGATTTATTGTTGAGAACGATCGACGGTGAATTGATGTTGATGGCACTTCACGCACACTTTCCGCCACAGCAGCAATATTCTCGGGTGTACGCACTGTTTTTGGCTTTTCTTGCTTTGGTTTATCGATGAGGATTTCAGTTTCTCTCACTTTTTTCACAAGGTAAGGAACATACGAAGCTGACGGTGCTTCTCTTCTTCAGTCTGCAACATTAGCAATGTCGCAATATTTCCAAGCGTTGTTCAAGAGTATACACAACCATATTCGTTCAGCGGAAGGATAAAATTAATTATCTGTCAAATCAGACAGGAGCTAAGTGTTACCATTCACGAAATAAGCACTAGTAAAAAAAAAAACTTTAGATAGGGGATCCGTTACATTCTGATTTTTCTTTCATATTAAAAAACCCCTCAATCTCGGAGCATGGAGTTATGCAAAAACTGGAGATTCACAAAATCGGCCCCATTAAAATAAAGTCGGAACTTTAATGAACGAAACGGAGCGGACGGCCCCGTCTGTATGTGCCCTAAATGGCGGATTGCTCCGCTTCGTCAATTTTCTTTCAGTTTTGCTTACAGCCAGGGCTACCTTCCCAGATTTTGAGAAAGTGGCACAAAAAGGGGAGTTTCAGAAAAAAAGTGGAAGTACTACAGAGAAGTTTGAAATTCTTCATTTATCTTAAAAAAAAAAAAAAAACAAACGTACAAATGCATGTTGTATGCATAGGTATGCATACTCAAGGGATTTTTATCATTACCCTTTATGTGCCAAAAGCACAGTGTGAGAATTAGGGAAAGGATAGAGGATGTAAAAGAAGATGTCGGTGAACATTGGTTTTGAATTCTTGAATATTACAATGACTAGGGAAGACAGAGTGAGGAAGAAAGTTCCAAATTCGCATAGTGCGGCTGAAAAACGATTCTCTGTACATGACAGTACGTCCCAAGTTGGGCTCAAGGGTGAACTGATGGGCATTCCTGGAGGCACGGTTATTACGATTGAATATCTTAAGGGGAGGAATGCAACTGGCTATTTCACCAGAGCATATACCGTTGAAGTATCGGTAAAACAGGGTGAGACATTTACACCGATGTTCTAAAGGAGTAAATGACTCAACGATTGTATTTTCACCTATCATTTTTAACGTTCTTTTTGAATACCGTCCAGAAGACTTAAGTACGTCACTGGAGCACCAGCCCAGACGTGAGAGTTGTACTCAAGCTTAGGACGAATGTTAGCTTGTAGATGATAGCCAGATGAGAAGGGGAACAAAATTTTTTGCACCGTCTTAAGAAACCTAAACATCTAGCGGCATTTTTGGATGTGCTCGTTCCACAAGAGGTGGTCTTTGACTCAAATACATATATTATGCTTTCTTAATAGTATCATTTATTCACTTTTGTGTAAGATTTTTCCTATAATTTTTTACCAGTTCCGGATCTGGTGTCCGCTTTTCTATCTCTTGATTCGTTATAAGATTTAAAGCTCAAGTTTCTATTTTAAGACAATTTTTTTTTATTTTCCAAAACAGTAAGGCTAGCCGCATATTGATCCGCGTTCGACACGCGTGACGCTACACAGCACAACACTTGTTTTTGTAAACAATATACTTAAACAGGACAACGCATATTGATAGAACGACATGACATGATTGAAACACAGTTTTCCTTGCGAGACTGCTATGAGTTTGTTTTTTATGTCAAAAATAAAATAATATTCACAGAAAAATGGATTTTCTTAAAATAAATGATCGGATGTCTATTTCATTATAAGGAGGAAGGTATGCAGTTAATGAACACAGCATCAGCCAAATGGCCGCCACGACCACGCTCACAGGACCATATCCTTTTCATGAAATTTTCCATAACCAAAACGCAAAGTGGCTGCCCTATGTCCTCGATAGCCTCACGAATTCCATCTTTAAGGTCTTGAATCCACGTTGGGTTGTTGGTGTAGACCTTATCTTTTACGAGGCTCCAAGAAGTCGCAAGGTGTTAAATCACAATATTTCGGTGGCCAATTGTGATCACCTCTTCGAGAGATAACTTGGTCCAGTTCTACGAACCGTCTCTGCTAAATTTTCACCATTTTTATAGTGAATTTTAGTAATTTTAATAATTTCAATGCGTTGTTGAAGCATGTATCGTTCGTAGTTTCTACTTGTCAAATGTCAAAAAATGACAGCTTCAAAAGTGACAGCTACTGAAATAACGGGCTATTCAAAAGAACACCTCTTATTGGAAAACCCTTTAAATTGTCGTTGGATTTTTCTTTTTGAACGATATTTTGCATTCTGGGATTTTAATTTTTTGGTTTTTCCAGTCGTATTCTTCCTCAGACTCAGAACTCAAAAAATAAAAAAAATAGTTAACTTTTGACAAATTCATTGTGATGTTCTTGCCCTGCTTTACAATTTGTGATTTAATTAATATAGATAAATGTATTTTGACACGAGACACGCGAATCAATTTGCGGATGACGGCATGACATGTTTCTATAATCATGTCGTGCGACAGTTGTCAGGTCACTACACACACCTTAGACGCGTCCCAATATGCGCCTAGCCTAACGGTACCGTAACCGTATTGTTTTGTGTTTTGTGCTCGGAGAGTGTAATATTTTTGTTTAATTCTTTCTAATTTATTTATTTATTTATTTATTTGTTTCATCTACAAGCTTAAAGCTAACAGATATGATCTTAATATTTAAATATTATAATATAAATTAAAAAGTAAACAACAGGAATAAATTAATCTTAAACATATCCCTAGAACTACTTAAATCAATAGATTGACAAACCTCATTGAACTGCTTTATTGACCTGCAAATCGGCTCATTACTGCCGTAGCTTGTTCGGTGAAAAGATTCAAACAGAAAGTTTCTACCACGCAAAGCTCTTGATGGAACATAAATTGGTATAATTAAAAGTAAAGATGGACAACGTACGTGGTAACATAAGATATCCCTCACAAGCATTATACCATGAATACTTCTTCTCGATTCAAGAGACTTAATGCCTAGAAAAAGGCACCTTGCTTTATATTCGGGGATAGAATGCCATTTCATTTTATAAAATATAAATCTGGTAAACCGCTTTTGAACCTTTTCCAGACGATCAGAGCACGTTTTAAAACCTGGATTCCAAATGACATCAGCGTATTCCAATATAGATCTTACAAGAGATATATTATAGGGATAATAATGCGTACGGATCTAATTGCTGTCACTTTACATTTAACTGTGGCGGCGGCTTTATGGCTAAGAACTAACAGATTTAAAATGTATAAAATGGTCGCGTTCAGCTGTGAAGAATGTCGTCGATTGAGAAAAGTATTCAGGGCAAACAAACAATGAAAATAAGTGCAAATAAATGAGCCAGTAGAATTTAACACTAAAAAGAGGGATTTTTTGACAATTTATAAAAAGTGGAGGGCATAAACAAATAACTGAAAAAAAGAGGAAATGTCCAATTTAATGGCACAAAGGTAGCCCTGCTTACAGCCGTAAACTGCGCTCCCCTTCGCTTTTTACGGACGAAAATTTGACTGGATTTATTGATTTTATAAACAAAAAGAAAATGTATTTGAAATTGTTTATTTTAACCGAATTATTGAAAATAAAAAAATATATTTCATTTTGAAAGATACTTCCGTACACATCCGTTCATAATGGGCAAAGTGTCCACATGGTAGTTCGGAAGGGAACGTTTTGTTCGGTTCTGACGTTTTTTGTGTTTTGTGCTCGAGAGTGTACTATTTTTGTTGTAATTCTTTCTAATTGGCTGTCAACTTACATTTAACGTCGGCGCGCTTATGGCTAAGAACTAACAGATTTAAAATGTATAAAATACGCGTTCAGCTGTGAAGAATTTCGTCGATTGAGAAAAGTATTCAGCGCAAACAAACAATAAATATAAGAGCAAATAAATGAGCTAGTAGAATATAACACTAAAAAAAAAAATATAGAGTGGCGCGACAGCTCTTGAAGAGCCAAGGCCTAAGTGGCTTACTCTCATCAACAATTCTCTAGGTGCGTGTGAAGAATTGAGGGGACCTACAATTTTATGCCGATTCCGAACGGCAATGTTGAGAAGCACTTTTTCATGACAGATGATACTCTTGGAAGTTTTGTCAGTTCTTGACAAGAGGCAGTGTACATGAAAGATGAAATAAAAACTTTGGGCCCGAGTAGGATTCGAACCCACGACGTTCTGCTTAGCAGCCAACGCACCTAACCACTAAGCTACGGACACTACGAATATAACACTAAAAAGAGGAAAAAGTGGGAGGAAAAAAATCAAAAAGAGGTATTTTTTGACAATTTATAAAAAGTGGAGGGCATACAAAATAACTGGAAAAAAGAGGAAAAATCTACTTTAATGGTAGAAAGGTAGCCCTGCTTACAGCCGTAAACTGCGCTCCCCTTCGTTTATTACGGACGAAAATTTGACTGGATTTATTAAGAGAAAGAAAATTTATTTGAAATTGTTTATTTTTACCGAATTATTGAAAATAAAAAAATATGTGTATTTCATTTTGAAATATACTTCCGTACACATCCGTTCATAATGAGCAAAGTGTCCACATGGCAGTTCGGAAGGGAACGTTTCGTTCGGTTCTGACGTTTGCTTACGCATATTATAGTTAGCCCTTTACTTCCTCTGTTTCTTTCTCCATGATTCTCATCATTTCGAGTATCATAAAATTACTGTTCTAGAAAAGGTTGTGGCCTAGTTTAGGGTTGTATATGTATTTGGAATGTATGGTGCGTTTGGAATGAATGGAATGTATGCTGACGTTACGGAAGTGCTGCGTCAAGTTAGTAAAGTGTAAGGTCATATACAAAGCTACTTTGGATCTACATTAAAAGTTGGTTGAGTATTTTGAAAAACTATGGGGCTTCTCTCCCAAAGCTTTATTTCCATTATACAAAACAGAGCAGAGATTAAGTTATTCAATCACATAAAATTTATCTTTCAATTCATATTTCAAAATCTCTCATAATATTTTTCAAAACCAAAAGAAAAACCAAATCTGTCTGTTTCAAAACACAAAATCCAAAACCTACCAGAGATTATCTTTTAAAATCCAGGTCAGCGTGAACCACTCTATTTTATGACTTGCTAATACCCCAAAGGGAAAACGCACCCTTCCATATGAGATATGAATCCCTACAATGCATATGCAGACACAAATCCACCCATTTCCACTTTATAAAGCAATATAGAAATAATATTCAACATGAAAACTCCATTTTCACTTCGTAAACCAAAACCAAAACCGAAATGTAAAAAAAAACGAGAGAGATAGAACAAAAACTGTAAAAACGTAAATCACCACACATGTACCGCCTTATGAATAAATTCACTCCCGACCCGACACTAAACACTAAAATACAATTTCCAAGTCAACGTTTGGCCTGAATGATGAGTGTGTGTTGTGTGTTTTTTTGTTTCTTTTGTTTTACTTCATTTGAACGTCTCGTCCTGGTTAGTTCTCTCGTCGGTCGGTACGCCAGGAGAAAAAGTGCACTTTACTTGCCTGAAGATATGCAAAGCTATTTCAACAAGTTTCACATATGCAAAATATATTTCAGTTGTATGCTCTTAAGAAGGAGACGGTGAGGAAAACTTGAATACTATAACTGGGATACTGATTTCTTTGAAGTTTGCCTTTAAAGGGTGTTCAATTTGGGCAAATTAAAGTAAAGGGCTTCTATAGAGCCATTTTTTGAGCTTATGATCTCCAGTGACATGACATTGGAAAAGCACTCTCATGTTTTGAACATTACCTAAATGACGATTATTCTAAATCGAAACTTATTTATGTGAAACCCTCCATGTTCGAATACCATGCGAGCCAACATTTTATTTAATTTTTGTTTATATTCTTACTTAGATCTTCTTATTGAGACTAGGGATTTCGTAAAAGCTCTGAAAATTCAACTAGAAAGTGGGTTATACTCTTAAACAATAGACCGTTTCTAAAGGCCAATTTGTCTACGCTATAAACACGGGAAATAACACCAGCGCCAGTGCCGAGAACAGACGAAGAATAACTCTTGCTTATCGCTGTTTCTTTGGGCTAAGAAAACAATTGAGTGGAAAAGCCCTCTCAAGGCAACTAAGGTAAAATTGTACAACACACTCATCACCCTAGTCCTGTTTTATGGTGCAGAAACATGGAGCTTGACAAAATCGGATGAATTTGCCTTAGGCTGTTTCGAGAGGAAAGGTCTTCGTGTCATCTTTGACCCCGTGTGTATTGATGGGGAATGGAGAAGACAACGAACTCTACGGTACGACATGGACCTATAGCCAGACTAGTTAAGGCGCAGAGACTCATATGGCTCGGTCATTTAGACCGAATGAACACCACTGCCCTGGCCTGGAAGGTCTTCGACACTTTTCCTGAGGGACGTAGAAGGAGAGGAAGACCGCGACTCAGGTGGCGCACACAAGTGGAAGAGGACCAAAATCAACTTGGAGTGCAAAACTGCAGGCAGCTTACTAGGAACCGAGCTGGCTAGCGGAGACTGTTGATTGAGGCCCAAGTCCACAACGGGCTGTAGCGCCACCTTAAATAAGTAAGTAAAGGCCAATTTCAGACGAATTTTTCCGTGACAAAGAGTCTTTCGCGATTTGTCAGCCTTCGCATTCGAAACCTATCTTTGCTTTCACTCACATTACAATTTTGATTCGGAAGACCTTACACTCAAATTTTTTATCCCCGAAAAAAAAATCTTTGATTTTAACACCCTGTTCAACGATATCGCTTAAAATCTACAATATTTTGGTAAGCACATCAATGGCTGCTTGCGAGATATTTTCCTTCATTAAAGTGCAAACATGTCTCCAATTTTCTCTACAAGAAATACCATCAGACTTTTCTCCATCCCACCTCACCCATACGTCCCCGAAAACATCGAAAAACGGACGCAAAAAAAAAAAACTCCCCCAATTTATCTTCGCTCAACGCTAGCTTTTTTGATGATCCGAAACACACCAAGAGTTAAATTCAATGAACCGTCACACACCGTCATTGGATGTAGAGAAAAATCCTTGCCAACTCAAATACCAACAACAAAAAAGGATACTTACATAAAAATATGTATTTCAAATCATATGCAACACTGAGCAAACGAATCGGTAGCATAAACTCGAATTTATTTTGACAAAAAAAAGTCAAATAAAGGAAATAAAATCACAACGAAGAAGGTCAAAATTTGCTTCAAGGAACAGGAAATGGAATTGAAAGGGCTGCAGAGTGAAAAATCATAATTAAGCTCGAAGCAAAGCAGGAGTAGGAGCAGCAGACTATGACGACGAAGAGTCCTGTTTTTGTGATAATTGACTCAGTCTCTGTTTCTGGGTTGTTGAGCTAAGTGCTTGCCAGGAAGACAAGGTTTTACAGAAATCAAACTAATTAGCTGCTTTTGTGGTTTGTGATGCAAGATATCTCAGACCTTGACAACTTCATTAAATGCGATTCGGAGTCTTTGGAGATTTTCAGTGTCATTTCTGATCGTCATTAGATCGCTATAGGCGGCATGTTGAAATTTCCACAAAAAAAAGTCAGAACCTGCTTCTCATTCACCCACACTGCTTATTAATGTTTAATTCCCTGACAGAAAAAGGCATCTCTCATTCTCTCTCTGTGCGACACGTTGACAGGTGTAACGGGGACGACACAACCGTGTCTAATGAAATGACACGCCAGCAAGGACGACATACTCAGAAAGGCGTGAAATGGAAAGCTCCCAAGTTCCCGAAACCATATCGTTTTCTATATCTTGCTTTTCTTATTTTGTAGTTATTTGTTGTTGTTGCTATTAAGAGGTATCCTTCCTGGTAGCTATTGCTTCCAACCTAGAAACTCACTTTTTGGATTGCAAGGACGACACACAACTTGAAATTGAATGTGAAGCTGTCTTTTCAACGGCAACACACCCGGCAAGGTGTGTTTTCTTTTCATTTTTTTTTTTTAGCTGGATTCCAATCCCAATGCCCTCTCATGCTTTACACGACTGACTCAGTTTAGATGTGTAAATTCCAAGCAAATTTGAAATATTGTATCTGATGGATTTATAACATTTCTTTTTTATCCCTTTTTCGCTTGTGTAAATTTTGGTATCTGACATTGCTCTAAAGTGGGTGAGTTTATGGGGGTCAGAGCGACATGTGAATGTGAATGGCACGATCTGTGCATGAAGCAACGTGTTAAGGAGGAGTAGTGTTATTATATTGCTCATTCGTCATTCCTTTCATTTTCGTCCTTAATTTATCTTCAACTTATGAGCATTTTTTTCATCAAATTTGCAGGGACGATGGCATTTTAAATGGAATCATTTCCATTTCCGCGTGCTGTCATCTGTAAGGTGATACTTGAGGGATATGATTTGATTACGTTTTGCATGGGATACGAAGGGGAGGAAGTCCTTACGATGAAATTAATTTGTAGTTATATAAATTATTATTTTATTGAATTTGGAAAAAAAGTTTACATTTCTTTTTTAAATGTTCAGAAAGACCCAAACAAATTCGGCTGTTTCGTAAGGCTTTAATGGCCCACTTAGGAAAAGGATTAATCCTGAAAAGGACAGGTGATACGAACTCTTCGACACGAGCGTTGAGCAATGCCCTAGCTACATTACTTTCAAATTATGCTTGGGGATTTTGATGTGAAGCTGGCCAAAGAAGGAATCATTGGTAGAATAATCGGAAGACACAGCCTGCACCCTGCATGACACCACTTCTTATAACGGAATTCAAGCTCGGAAAACTATTTCGTTGAAGCCAAGATACGAATTCGGATATCGTGATCCGGAAAAGATCCTTTTCCGATTATGTCTCGAAGTAGTAGTTGACATTGCGTAGCTGCCATGAGCTGCCATCAGAGATGCCCCTAAAGTGCAACACTTTAAGCGGACACCACAGTAAAATCCCTCGATTGTCCAGAAGTGCCGCCATGAAAGAGTGTCCCCAAGAGGTCCCCAATCCTCAAATCCTTAACATCGCCTACAAGATTCTTTGACAACAACAGACAGTTAGCTAGGGACCGAGCTAGCAGGCGACATTTGTCCTGGTCTAACCCTTACTGAAAAATATTAAATGAAACAAATGTTCTCCCCTTGATTTCAGTCAAATTCTGTTTCTTCCAATAACTTTTTCAATTAATTTGTTCCCGTGTTAGAAAATTGTTTAAGCTTTCATTCACTTCAAGGACCAGCCCCCGTTCCCAGTAACAAACGAAAACTAACAAATCCATTTTGCCATAATCCAAAAGCCCAAACACAACTCGATTTTAATCGACTAACGACTAAAGCATCTCATCCATCACATACAAATTCTCAAGACAAAATTAAACCTCGACTCTCAATTAAAAGCCATCAACCCTTCCGGCTATATAGCTAGAAGCAAGGTTCCTGCCATAGCTATTACCGGAACACTTTCCGCTCAATTTAATACAAAAAGCGTAACCGAAACCGTTTGCAACAACTTGAATTTCTGATTTGAATGTGGTCGGTCTGTGTGTGTGTGTGTGTTTGTTTGTGCCTATGTGACAACACTATAGCATTCAAGCTTGCCTCGTTTCGTGGTGGAATTTAACCTGTGGCAAAGCGAGCAAGCCTTAGAGTAGTAACTTCTCGTATTTCTCGCCACCTTCCCAGAATCCCAACTCACACCCTTAAATGTCGTCATAGGAATATAATATCTGCTGTGCTCCGCAATTACAATTTGTGTAAAGGACAATAATAGTTTGCGCAGTAAAATAAACCTTTCTCAGCTCTCCCGTCATCCAAATGTACCCCAGCGTTCAACACCAACTAACCGCACACACTTCCCGAGGGTAAATAGTTCTGCAAATGCATAAGAGTTGCCTATACCTCCTCCTCCTCCGTCAGCCCATTTGGAATTTGTTCAATAAAAAAAGTCTGCTTACTCGACGAACGACCGACGGGCGAGGACGACGCGACGTCAAACAAGAGGATACCCCCTCGAAAGGAGCAGAAAGCTAAAATAAACGTTGCCTTTGCTTCGCTAAACACAGAAAAGCCGTTGGGCCAAGAAAGGGACTGCAAGGGACAAACGGAAGGAAGAAGTGAATGATGGAGCAGCGCAGAATGGTTTGAAGTGGGTTGAGAAGCCCGCAGTTGGGGAGATGTGGATGAGATGCTGACACATAACACGTAATAAAAATGTTAACACTCGCAAGGATTTGCCCAGGCCAGGCAGTTTGTATGTCCCTGTCGCGCTACACACAGCACAACACACAGTTGAGCACAGCAAAGTACAGAATAAAGCAAAGCGAGAACACACAAAAAAGGACATTAAACATTTTTACACAAAAAGGATTCAACTTTGCTGAAATTGTCGGTACATAAAAGTCGTTCAACTTCCAGCCTTGTTGGGGCAATAAATTCTATACCTACCGACTACCTTAGTCGTTTGCCTGCGCCAAAAGTCCTCTTTCATATGGAATTGGTTATGTTGCCTGTGGTGCCATTTTTACCACTACTTCTTCTTCGAAAAAAAACATGAAAGAAGTCATTTTGGGAGAGAGGAATAAGGACCTCTCCTTTCAGTGGTGGACCTTCTGAACCTCAACTGGTTTCATAAGGCCTCGGATTTTCACTGAACTGTGTAGATCACAATACATCCAAAAAACAACAGAAAGAAAAATCAACAAAAGCTAAATGAAAAAAAAAAAATAACACAAAATTGTCGCGAAGACGGCTCGGTTTTCAAAAAAATAGGAAGGGATATAGAATTTCCTTCATCCTCGATTTTTCTTTCAGCTGTCGTTTATTTATGATTTCAATAGGCAATAAATTCGTTAAATACTTGGCAAACTTTTGATTGAAATTCCAATCGAAATTCCTTCAAAGGACTCGCAGTTAACATCTTGAGAAATGTGTATATGTGCAGAGGTATGTTTCCTACTTTTTGAAGTTTTATTTCTTTCATTTTTGTTTGATTGTTCAGTGGAGTGAGAGAGCAGAGGGGAAGGCGAAACGTTTGAAGTAAAGTGTAATTTGGAGCAAAATAAATTGACGATGACGATTTGGCAGGGAAACAAATTGCTTGACAGACGATATACAATGTGTTTTGTATGTTGGCTGTAAAAAAAATTCAATGCAAAATTAAATTCGGAATTAATTGAGATTTATTTTTCTCAGCATTTTCATTTGGAATCATAAAAGTTATGACGGAAATAAAACATGAAATTATTCATTTGCTGTTTCGTTAAAATGTTGAATTTTATTTTTGGAATTTTTTAAGAGATGCATGAATTTTGGTAAGAAACAAAAGTTCATTAGATTATTCAAAAGTGTCGGCAGTAAGAAAAACAATTGTCAGACATTTCAGCGTATTTTAATGAAGGAAATTTAGGAAATTTCCTTAGCAGATACGTTTTTCCTCTCATGTAATAAAAACCAAGTTCTTGGTTGGTTATGTGAAGCTGGTTATACTATACTAGGGTTGTCTAATAAGTACTTAGCCTCTCACGGCCTGATGTCAGCAGTATCTTGAGAACAATGTACTAAACTGTAGAAATTTCAGCCGGATCGGACTTTTAGTTTTAATTTGACCGCGTGGAAGAAAATGTAAAAAGAGCTAAAGATGATTCAACTCGAATTTTGGGAGTTGCTTCGCTCAGCGAAATCTAAGAAAACGTTTGGATGTATTCGGTGACCTTTTACTCCTATGGCGAATATCGAATATTTGTTTAACGAATTCCAACAAACACCGGATGAGTCACGTCTATTTGTCTCAATTAAACAACGCGGCAGCCGTATATAAAGAATAAAATTTTACCATATCTTACTGATAGACCGCCACTTGAAATTCCAAGATAGAGATAGAAGGCATTTCAAAAAATAAAATATGGGTTATATCCTGAAATTTTGGACATGAGATCACAGAGAGAGAAATCACAAATAAGACCGCGTCTAAGCAGTGTTTAACGCTTTTTAAGCGCAATCCGAAGGCGTTTCTGCGACGAAACATGAATCCACCGGTACGCACCAGAGACCAAGGAACAGGCAAAATTTACTAACTTACTTAACCGGGTCCCAATCCATGGATGATCTCAGCCTTCCATCGGGAACGGTCCCTCGCGTGCACTCTCCAGTCGCGAAAACCAAGCTTTCTGGCATCCGCATTCACTTGGTCTTTGTACCGTAGGTTCGGTCTTTCTTGTCGTCTCGAACATGGAGGCTGCAATGAGAAGACTTTCTTGCCTGGAACGTTTGTACAGCTTCTACAGTTCGCGATTGCACCTTCGTCTTCATTCTCCATCGTCGCATACAGGACGGAAAATCCGTCGAAGAATTTTTCTTTTGAGAGTGCCAAGTCTCAATTCCCCTTTTTTACTATCGTCCTACACTCGGCGCCGACGTAGAGTAGGACTGGTAAAATCAAAGATTTGATGCAGACACTTTGTCTTTTGATTGAGGAGATTTTAACCCAGTTGTTTTGCCAAGTCGAAATAGCTTAAGTGTCGTTTGTGGGATTGATGTTTGTTATAAAGCAGATGAACTTCTTAACTACCTAGAAATTGCTGCTACCAAAAGTGATGTTTTGTCCTAGGCGGTGGACAGATGTTCTTTTATTTGTTGATAGCATGTTCTTTGTTTTGTCCTCAATAACGTCAAGTCCAACGAGCTTAGTCTGTTCTTCAGTCACTGTGAAGGCCTAAGGCACAGCACTCTTGGATCGACCGATGCTGTCTATGTCGTCCGCATAGCCTAGGATCTGGGTTGATTTGTGGAAGATAGTGTTTTCCGTGCTCAAACCTGCCTTACGCTCTATCTGCTCCAGGACTATGTTGAAGAAATCACATGATAGCGCAACCCCTTGTCTAAGCCCTGCGCATGTTTGAAACAACTCGGATTGTCTGTTACCCATTTGCACACTACAACTGCGTATTGTTAAGCATCATGCGGCACAGCTGGATCAACTTGCAAATCGTTGGTCTTTTCCAGGACTTTCCTCATTGTAAATATTTGGTCTATCGTTGCTCTGCCTGGCCTTATGCCACACTGGAACGTACCCGACGGGGCATATGGAGCTAATAGAACAGTCGATGGGCATGCATTCTTCCTCATACATTTTGTTGATGACCTGGTGCATGTAGATAATCAAAACACCTCCTCCACATTTAAAGAGTTCCGCGAAACAGTTGACTTAAAACAGCGAACTTACTTCCATGAATGCAAGGACTGTCCAATTCATAGGCCGGAGATGTGATGACCACAGTTTTCTGGAATTAAAAACCTGTGATCTTAATCGTCAACCTTCACAAAGATTTCAGGATGTTTCATACAAGTTAGTAGATGAGAATTACCCTTACTTGTAGAAAAGACAATAGTAGAACGTAAAAATCAGCCTTCATGTTTATAAATCAAAGCTATGTCAGGGGACAGTGATCAGACATTGCATTGGCTCCTATAAAAAGCCTAATCGTTATAAGCTCTAATCGGGTTGAATCGCGATTGTATGCCGCACAGTTTTTGTAAGCTAAAACTTTCTTCTTGAGACCTGACCGGAGATGTCATCGCCTACTTCAGAACATACGATAAATAGAATTTAAGATTTTCGTACTGAGCCACATTGAATTAAAATGGTATATTATGTAGCTTCCTAATGATAAGTCAGAGAAGAAGCGGTTTTCCTTTAAACATGAAATGAACTTGAATCATGCTCCTTACGAGACGATTTTAGTCTTTGTTCTTTAATTTTCTGCTGTTTGTTCTTTTAAATGTGTGGCCTTTTGTTTAAGTCTTTTGGCCTCTCCAACCGTTTTTCCATTCGTGGTCAACTGGGTGAACCCCGCAGGCTCTCGCATGACGTATGAGGCAGATATACGTAGGACGTTAATGTTAAAAAAGGTTAAATTGGATTACGCTTTGTAATCCATTGTGGAACAGATAATTATTATAACTTCACGATCGAAAAGCTAACACCTACGAGTTATATGAAAAATATAAATAAAATAGAGTGGCGCGACAGTTCCTGAAGAGCCAAGGACTAAGAGGGTGCACCGTGTGAAGAATTGAGAGAACCTACAATATAACACCGGTTCCGAACGGCAAGGTTGAGAAGCACTTTTTCATGACAGATTGATACTCTTGGAAGTTTTGTCAGTTCTTTGCAAGAGGCAGTGCCCGTGAAAGATGAAAAAAAGCTTTATGGACACGAGTAGGACTCGAAAACAGGACGTTCTGCTTAGCTATTAACACGGGATTAACACCAGAGCTGCTTTATAGTGTAGAAGCATGGACCTTAGGCTGTTTCGAGAGGAAAGTTCTTCGGGTCATCTTTGGCCAAGTGTGCATTGATGGGGAATGGAGAAGAAGATGCAAAAGCGATCTTTACGGGTTGTAAAACAACATGAACCTAGCCAGAAGATTCAAGGTCCAGAGACTCAGATGACTCAGCCATTTAGAGCGAATGGACACCAAATCTCCGGCCCGGAAAGCCTTCGACACTATTCCCGAGGGACGTAGAAGGAGAGGAAGACCGCGACTCAGGTGGCGCACACAAGCGAAAGGAAACCTCAATCAACTTGAAGTGCAAAACTGCCGAGCTGGCTGGCGGAGACTGTTGATTGAGGCCCAAGTTCACAACAGACTGTAGCGCCACCTTAAGTAAGTAAGTAAGAAGCGACATAAATAAGGCTTGCCTTGGTTTTAGCTTCAAAAATAATTATTATTGCCTCAAACCAGCATCTAGTTCAATGATCATTTTGTGGTATCTGAGCTAGGAATTATAGTATCTAAATATATACTGTACAGTTCGCAATCAAGTTCACAATCTATATATTATTTGTCACTCCAATTTTGTATTTTTCATTCATAATTAGTTTTTATACAAACGTGAGATCAAAAGGACATATTTAAAATAAAGCAATTAGTTCTTGCGTAAACGAAGGATTTTCTTTATTTCTTACAATACAATAATTGGCGACGAGGACGGTTAACCCAAAATTTGAAAATAAACGTGGAACAGTGTACCCTACATATACGAAAGAAAAAGAAAATTCTGGTGTATGTGGTTAAGTGCAATCGTAAGGAAATTGAAAAAGCTTTGAGCAACATTTTGATGTCGTACCGCCGAGCTATTCATACAGAAACAGGTAAATCACCGGCTATGATTATGTTTGGACGTCAAATAAGATCAAAACTTGACTTGATGTTGCCAACATCACCAACTAAAGTCGAACCAAGACAATTAAGCGCACCTAAATTTGCTATCAATCAGCGGGTGGCAGTGCGTGATTATTTATCGGGGGAAAATGGAAATTTGGTCGAGTAACTGAAATTTTCGGTAAGTTACATTTTAACATTAAATTAGACGATGGTCGAATATGGAAGCGACATGTTGATCAAATGAGAAGAATTGGTGAAGACATCGAAAAATCTCCAATAGCATTTCCTGAACAAACGGACGGAGACAGCGAAGACGAAATAAAAGATCCTAAGGAAACTCAGGATAATAGTTTAGCGAAGACATCAGACGAAATCGGAAAGCAAAAATTGTCGGAGTCCACATCAGTTCAAATTGATAGGCCAAATATGTCGGAGACCTTTGTCGAGTCAGCTGCGCTCTCGGATGATTTAGGTAATTCAAAATCAAATGAAAGTATCCAAGTATCTCCAGCAATTAGACGTTCTGAAAGAGCACGCCAGGCTCCAGATCGTTATGGTTTTGGAAGAGTTAAGCTTTCATAAAATACTTCATTTTAAAATTTTGTTTAATTGATTCTTTTGTTGAAATTCATTGAATTTTTTTTTTATATATATAACTAATTTCTGAAATTGTATATTAATGAATTAAGTTTGACTCTAAATTGTGATCTTAACATAATATCTTATTTGTTTGTGAGTGGTTAAATAATTCTCACGTGGGAAGAGCTGTGGTATCTGAGCTAGGAATTATAGTATCTAAAACTCAACAGTATCTTATACTGTACAGTTCGCAATCAAGTTCACAATCTATATATTATTTGTCACTCCAATTTTGTATTTTTCATTCATAATTAGTTTTTATACAAACGTGAGATCAAAAGGACATATTTAAAATAAAGCAATTAGTTCTTGCGTAAACGAAGGATATTCTTTATTTCTTACAATACAATACATTTGACCATCATATATTCAGCAATCTAGAGTAGACGAATCCCTAAATCTCAAAAATTCCGTTTTTCCAGCGAATTTCTTTAAAATCTTATCTTGAATTCTTTGGCTTATTTCCCAGATGTTGGCTGAAGGGGCGAGGTATTTGATAATAACTTCTTAGGCCGCTGTTCGCGTAATCCTCATCACCCTTGTATGTGTTTCCATTAATCTTTGGTATTACAAAAGTTAGTGAGAGATACCAGATGTGTTAAAATTTAACTGACCGCAACACCGCATTTCTTTATCGAATTGCAAACCTTGGACGAAGTATATGAAGTGAAAAACTTCGTTTAATTTAGCTGATGTCTTTTCATCTCCCTCTCGATTTAATGGTGTAGTTAAAGAAATTGAAGATATATCCGCAAACAACTATTACTCCGCTTTTGCTACTCCTACACTAATGCTTTCCTATTCTCTTTTTTTTTGCTTTCCCTACTTTCCTGTGTTATATCACGGAAAAACGAATTAATTAGTGTTCCTTCTGGGAATTACTCTTCTTGTCGACAAAATAAAACAAAAAACAACAATGACAAATTATGGCTCATTAAAATGCTAAACTACATCCGGACAAGTGCGTTTAATTCGCACGCTCTGTCTTCAGTTTTATTTTTGTCTGTTTGTATTTTTTCTTCTCGCCCAGAAAATCAGGAAACTTGCTTCAGCTAGCTGGTGAGAAATGAGGAAAAATCATAGGGAATTGGGCGTGTTATTGTTGGCCAAGAAGAAGAAGAAGAAGAAGAACCCTGAAGTCGAAATTAAGGAGTCTTTTACACCTCCACATCCGCTTCCACTTTGTCTATAGTCTTTGAATTTTTCGAGATAAGCAATTAATTAATTACTGCCTTTTGTTTTTTTCATAGTAAATCACCGTTCCCATTCGTGAGCTATCCTCTGACTCTCTACATTTGTCTCATCCTCCTCCAGACAATCGGAAGCAATTGAATAAAATAAATTTAAGCCGCTTACGCTTTGCGAGCATGTTATACGTGTGTAGTTTGCTCTTTATCCAAATATAGCTTAGGTCGAAGCAAAAACAAAAAAAAAGCAAAAAGGATTTACGACACACAAAGCAAAAGCAATGCGAAAAATTCTCGCGTGCATCGTATAGTTGCCGTTGGTTGTTCTTTCTTTCATTTCTGGCATTTCGGCTCTGATATACTCCTTCTCATCCACCTTCGACTCCACCTCCAAGGTTGCTGGGAATCAGAACACATTTTCCGCGTGCAAATCGTATTGCACGTTTCGACTAAGTGAATATCTTAAGAAGATTAATGAACATGAATCCGATGTTCGTAGTTCGTATGAGAACTGACAGGCGGCACAGTGAGTGGGTGGGGTTGTATGGCATGTGGGAGGAATAACAGTAGGTGTATCGTGAAGCTTATCCAGCGGAGTGAAACGGTTGTAATTCCTATTGAAGTCGAACAAACATAAAGGATTGTTTCTTGGGGGTACCTTGTTTTTTTTTTTCATTTCGTGAAGAGAAGAACTCAAAACAGCAAAAAGATTGATGGCCAATTCGAAAATCGGACGTAAATTGAAAGCATTTAGGTTCGAAGTTAAAAATATTTTTGTTACTCCTGAATGATTAGAAACGATACAATTAGGAACGCAGATGTGGTGATTGATTAGGATCACGGAATTCAGAATTTTTTTATTTGCTGAGTACAGTAAGATCTCTCTTTTTTGGACATAAATTTTGTTAGTTATGAATGTAAGCAAGAAACTGTCTTGGAAAACGTTTTTTTTTAAGTAACTTTTAATATGCAACAATTTTAGCTTCATCCGAAAAACATAAACTTGAACGACGTATCCAATCACCACTTACCAGTGGCCTACACGCAAACATTCATATCAAATACAGGTTAACCTAAACACTGAAGGCATTTTGTAGCATCATTTACTGATTTCCTAAAAATGCAACTGCTTATATAGAAATATTTGAACGAAGAATTCAAATACTTCGTTCTCAATGGTTCTCAGCGCTTGGCATCCCATAAAATTTCTGTTTTTGAAATAGGCAGTGGCCTAATTCAGTGTTGTTAGAAAAATCGAAAAAGGTATCAGATTTCAATCTCCTTAAAACTTTGAGTGACGAAAAGGATTAGATTCTCAGGTAGGATTTTTTGCGGGCAAAAGTAGTGAGGGAAAGTATGTTCCGACCCCAACCCAAAGAAAGTAAGATTTTTTTCTGTCAAATGACATTCAGGCAAAAGTAGTGCGGGAAAGAAGTTTCCGGTCAATGGGCTTGCGGGCTTTCGGTGTTCGAGATTTTGTTTTTCGGTCTTTCGACCACAACCCCTTCAAACCAAAACTTAACACTTTTTCATCGTCTTTAGAGACGCCTTATACATATCAAAGTCTTATGGCAATAAGAGACCCACGCTGTCCCTCAACAATACACTGACACTGTAATGAGCTGCTATGTGACACCGTTAACATCATTCTTCAAACCCAGTGGCAACTTTCATCCTTGATGAAAATTTTTGGTGAAAAGAGCAAGGAATTCATTCATAGGAATAAAGTGATGCCCTATTTTCCTCTGTACAATTTCTCTGTTCTATTAACGCTTTCGTTTCTTCGCATGCCTCAACGTTGTGATCTCAGTAAGGAAAAGTCCTACACAGCTTCACGAGGTCGCAATTGGCATTGAGCACTGTGTGTTGTATTCATAAGAAGATAAATAAACGAACAAAAAAGAAACAAAAATATTGTCTAGCTACTAGCGCAGCTGATAGTTTTTTATTTTCTTTTAAGAGTGGAAATGACCTGCAAAAGTCGGTGTAAATAAACATTAAGGGTATTCACGTAACGAGATAATTTTCTACTTTGCGGAAAAATAGAAAATTCCGCAAAAGATTTAAATGAACACCCCAACAGAAAATAGGCCAGTTCCACCTAACAACATCTCACTGAGATCTCAGAGATCTCAGAGATTTTTTAGGTGGAACAAAAAATCTCAGCTGAGAATTGAGATTTTTTTCTGAGATTTCAGAGATGAACATTTTTTGGATTCGATTTCTCACTCAGCTATGTTGGCGTGACTGACATATGCACAACAACAATTTGTAAGGTAACCATTTTATCTCAATGAGAACTGAGAATTTTGTTCCACCTAATGATTTTGCCTCAGTCAAAGTGACATTGAGATCTCAGTGAGATGTTGTTAGGTGGAACTGGCCTAATAGTTGAGTAAACAAGGGAAACAAACAGCTGTTTCTTAAATGTCAAAGTGAATTTGTTCAATTCACGTCATTCGATAATTTATGTTAAAGTGATTCTTTTTTTTTTATTCTAATTACATTTTAATTTTTGCTCTTCAAGATGCCAAGAAGTAGTTTTAAAACAAAATTCATTCAATTGTATGAACAAATCACTTTAAATGATTTGTGGATGTTGGAGTTATTTGGTGAAAACGATGGTACCTAAACTACCCGCTTATTCAGGTGAAGAAAATATGGAATGAGCGCCAAATTAAACGTGATAAATTTTATCAGGTTCTTTTTCTGCAGTTTCTGCTTCAAATTTGTGAGATAAAATTCTACGATTTGCAGAAAATGTTTCCCATACAAATTTTGACAGCTCATTTCTACCGATAGAAAATTCTAGGTTTTCTATGGGCTTCCCGTGTTTTCGTGAATACCCCTATTATGTACTTGCAAGTTTCAACTTTTATTGATCGAAGACGACGCGACGATGATGACGAAATGGTTGTGGTTTTTTCCACTATTTTTATCTGCGATCGTTAAACAAATTTTTCGTTCTTTGTTCAATAAGTGCAATCGAAATCTTAGTTAAAGACAGTTGATGTGAAGAATGTGTAAGTTATTTTTAAAGGTGAATTAATAATAATAAACAGCACAGAAGAAAACATGAGTGTAATCCTCGAAATATATAGAAATGAAATTTTTAAAAGTATTCTGGAATCTGGAATCAACTTAAAAGGAGTCTTTTAGGGTGACGTGAAATATCGCCAAACGAAATAAGGCCGAATTCGAAAAATTTGGCAGTATTTCGTTTTTAAAAACGAAATAACGCCAAATTCTCAATTTGGCTTTATAACGATTAAGAAAACGAAATAATACCAATTTGGCAGTGTTTCGATTTGAAGTTATGTAGTATTAAGTCGCGAAGTCAGAATAACTACTTATGTGGGTCACTATTATGGCTCAGTAGTTCTTAATTTATTTTATTTTCTATCGGACAAAAGTCCCAAATGAAACAAAAATGTGTTTTGCGAGATTCAATTTATTTATTTGTATTCATCACTATTATATGGAAACAAAAAATTTGTATCGTAAAAATAAAACAAAAAAACGTGTACGGTACACATAACTACAAAATATACATATATGTTTATAAAAAAGTCTTATAAATAAAAAGGACCGTTTTTATTTATACTATTTGTCGACAAAATTGACAGAGCAATTCATTTTTCAAACCTGCTGCCTTTTATTTGGAAAAGGAACCACCACGCACCTTTGTAATGTACGCTTGAGTCTTGAAAGCATTTGCTGCATTGCAATGATTCATTTTGAGCATCTTTTTTCACTTTCGTCTGAGGATGATGGCGATTTGGAACATTTAACATCGATTTGGTTTGACTGGGAGCGTAAAGAGCAGAAAAAAATTTGCCCACAAGAGAATCAATTTGGGCTGTGAACCAAATTGATTCTCTTGTGGGCAAAATTTTTTACGCTCACTTCGCTCGCTAGTAATTATTGTACCTGCATTGAAGACATGTGAAACTGAGTTAAGGTTAAGTATTGCAAAAATAGTACTTACGTCTGCATACACATGTTATAAGAAAACTTAACATCCCATCAATACATACATGTCTTTCTGATGGAGTTGTTAAAGTTAATGTAATTGAAACAGCTCAGTTATTTTAGGTGACGATAAGATGCAATAAGATGAAAATGGGTTCAAGTGCAGTGTGCTTGTAGAATGCCCTACTCTCACCGAACACCAAAGTTCAGAAGAACGTTTGCGTTGGGAAAAGTTTCCTTTAGGTCACATGGACTTAGAGCAAGCGGTATGTTAACCTTGATAACATGTTCAAACTGTCCACTTAATCAATTGTCTTACAAGATGTTTAAAACTAATCACAAAGGTCAGACATCCCGAGTTTTATTTCTGGATTTGTCCCAAAATAGTTACTGTGCGAAAAAATAAATAATTACTTAACTTGTAAAATTATGTTCATATTCAATAAATTGGTTGATTTTATCACATATTTTGATTGCATTATAATTACTTACATTCCTCATAAAACCTGTAAAAGTGTATAGCTCAGTTACATGCTGGGAAATAATTCCAGCAACAAAAATTGTGCAGTTATTTCCCACTAGCAGTGGGAAATTATTCCACTTTAAAAAGTGAGTGAATTCCCGTGTGAAGCAGATTCCCGTGAAGTTATTTCCCTGCACCGATTTCGAATATTAATATATTCGGGGTTACTTTGCCTTATTTCTTTTTTTAAATCGAAATAAAGCAAATTTATTATTTCAAATTGGTCGTATTTCGTTTTGAAAAACGAAATAAGACCAAATTTGAAATTTGGCGTTATTTCATTTGGCCTTATTTCACGTCACCGTCTTTTAGCGGCAATAAATTAAAAAAAAATTAGAAGATCTAGATTATTATTTAAAACAATATTGTGTTCTTTTCAGAAATATTTCGATAAAAAAAATGTATAAATTTATTTGGATATTTTTTACATTTGGTGTTTTTTGATTTCACACCTGCATTTTCATAATATTTTTCAGTCATGAAAAAAGTAGTGGAAAATTCAACTTTCAAAAAAGGGATGAGCCCTCTCTTCCGGAGTTAGAGAACAAACGAAAACACAGAATACTTTTATTCAATTATTTCACTGATGCATATTCACCAAGAAATTCACTTGTTGAACTCCAATGACAGCCCTGTGTAAATTTCACCAAATGATTCACCTTCAAATTCATGAGTGAAGCTTCCATTCCTTGGTGAATCGCATGGTGATTCCTTGAAAATTGGGAAATTTGCCACTGGGAAGGATGGTACAAAACTCACACACGAATACTAGTGGCACAATTTTGCAAAACTCCGACAAATTACTAGTATCCGCCATAGACGAAATTGACATAGTTGAGAGAATTGGATGGTTTGTGCTACGGTCCCTTTAGTCTTCGTAACATTCAGAAGACTTTTACCAACTTAGAGTCCGAAAATGTTATTTAATGAGGCCCTGGTACGACCTGAACTCTAAAGCTCTATCTTAAGTTAGTTAGTTAGACCTACAAAAACATGTCAATTCTTTTTTCAACTGTTCAAAAATAGACTCGACCGAAAACATATGGAAAATATTTTTTTCGTTTAATTTAAACTGTCCAGCGATAAAAGTTATGTTCTATACACATTATTTTATTGATCCTCAAATCCTTAAATTTTAAATTATTGTCAAGCAGAACAAAATAATCCAGATACACTAGAAAATTCCTTTCCCAGGACGGAAAACCCTTCAAGGATTTGTATCCGCCCGAAAATCATTTAACTTTAATAGCCAAACCTAACCTAACCCAAGGCTATAATGCCAATTTCCGATTATTTGAACATGCATCGTACATAAGCTTGTTAGATCTCTCTATACCCCCAATAGCATTTTTTTTTTATCAGAACTATTATTTTTGGCAAAAATCCTTGCAAGAGGATTTCCTAGAAAAGCTAGTATTATAGTTCCGATTCCGATGCACCACCCACAAACTATCTACATTATCCATTACAAATCACCCCCCCCCCCCCACAAAAAAAATACCATCACCAAATTCCATTAATAAATATTCAATTTAATCCTTAAAGTAAAAGCGCATACACAGCTCCCGAGAGCTAAATACAAGCAAAAGGACACGTTTATTCTTCAGAAAGAAAAAGTCCCAGCAAAAAAGGAGTTTATCCTTAAAGGACACACATAACCTGCTTTTTTCAATTAAATTCAATTTTCGATTTAACCCCCTCGATTCCGACTTGGGTTGCCATGCCATTGGGGCCCAATGTCCATGATGACTATCAGCCTATAGGTACACATTATTTCTTTGGATGAAAGTTGAACCAAAGCCAAGCGCGGCAAAGCAGACGTGCAAACCGAAGCGCAGTGCACTGCAAAGTCTCCTTTTTTTTTGGAAAAAAAAAAACAATTTTTTGCAAAAAGGGATATTCCCCTCAGTAAATATATGCATGCATCAGTTCACTTAGCTTCGAATTTCGAATACATTTATGCATTTTTTTTATCGTTTGCTCTCGGTTTTTATATTTAAGCATCCTGCTTGCTGCTTCGATATTCAGAGAAAAACAGACCAGAACTCATCGGTCGTCCTGGCCATAATGCTGTGTTTCCAGATGGCAAATTTGACTCTTTGGTTGGGATTTTTGCTTTTTTTTTGTAGTCCTTTAGTTCGTTCGGTTGGCTTGGCTGTTAGGTTTGAGCTTTGGCTGGAGCTGGAGCGCTTCTCTAGCCCCTAAAGGCAGATATCCAAGATCGATTGGAAGATTTGCGAAATTCGATTTGTGGTCCGAAATGGCAAATTCATTCAACCATGCAAACAAACAAACGAGACGACTCGACTCTGCAACTGCACTCTGTGCTATGATGACATGGACGAGGTCTGCATGCGAACGGAAGATGAAGGACGAATTGGAATCGAAATCCGGAACTGGAAAGCAGAAATAACATACGACGGATATTTGGGTCAACGGTATTGTTTATGAATTGATTCTTTTGGCTTATGTTCGAAAACTGGTTCGTAGAATTTTGCCATTTTTGGTGTGTTTTGCCTTTGGGCGTTGGAGCGACAGAACGGCAGTGGCCCAACAGAGCGATGATATCGGTGTTGCCAGTATGGTTAGGCGAGCGAGAGTAATAAACACCGGGCGTTCGTCCTGTCAAAGTTGTCAGTGTTGCGTATTGGCCTGCCAAGTCCGATATTGATGGATGTTACAAAGCGTGTCAGTTTGTTGGTTAAGAATGTTTCTTTAATTGGCTCGGATTGGTCTGGACGCTGTTTGGGCGTAAAAAAGGGGTGTTCTGGACTCGGTTGAATGTGGATTGCCTGGCGAGGTGTGATGATAAGTCGTTATTTGTATCTGCAAACTTTCATCGAGTTTGTTTTTCTTATTTGTGGAGGTCAGTGAGTAGCGAGGGAAAAGGGTTGGCAGTGGTATTGAACTGATGGACAGACTTTTTGTTTGTTTTTCTTTAATTGCAAAGGCGAGGGAAGTTCTTCCGGATCAGTGGAGAGTTCGACGATTGATGTGCTGATGTCTGATGTGCGTTCGCTTGTGTTTCTTTTTTTTTTGTTTATTGTTAAAGCAGCAGTGGAAGGAGTGTTGGATTGCTTACATTTCGTGTTTGTATTTGTATTTGTACAGCCACTTGTTTGTTTTGATTGAATTTGGTTGAAATAAGTTTTTATCTTTGTTTTGATTGGATTGTGAGATTATTTTTAGGGGAAGGGAAGTAATTAATTGCAATCGACAAGTCCTTTGATTAAATAAATAGCCAGAGGTGGTAAGTGTGGCTGTGAGAACTAGGGCAAATTTTTAAACAACGCTGTCCTTTCCTATGAAAAATGACCCTTTGTCCTTCTTGAAAGGATGCAAAAGGTTTCTTTTTTAAACGTTATTTAGATAACCAAAGTTGTACTTAAAAAGAACCTTTTAGAGATTAAATAAAATCACAAAATTGAGAGAATTTCATTTTAAAATAACAAAAGTGTAGTGTTCATTTGAATTTCTTTTTTCATCCTTTCATTTAGTGAATTCTTTGTCTCTTCTTTTTGCTCCTTTCAGTCTGAGCAAAAGCATTTTCTATTTTCTAATGTTCCATTATTTTCTTTTTATTCACTTTTTTCTTATTTTAGATGCTTCGGGCACACATAAAGACAAGAAGAAAAGACATTTTCTATACTTTCTTTTTTATCAACGGTTCGATAAGGTTCATTGTGCAGACAGAGGATATATCTACTATATGCAAAATGAAAAAAAAAATTAACATTTCGTTTTAAAATGACAAACGAAAAGGATGAGGAAGGACTTGAGTATTTTTTTTTTACTCAAGAACTGTTATATGATTTCTAAGAAAAGTATACCTAAAGGTTAACAATGTGACGTTCATTCAGACATTCAATTTCAATTTTATCGTTTTCGAAACCAAAACAAAACTTTGATTTATAAGAAACATTTTTTTGTTCTTGGTACTTACAGACCCTAACAAAACCAAAAGAAATGTTGAGATGACAACAAGATCGGAGAATTTAATAAAAAAAAATGTAGTTTTCTTGTGCATTCCTATCCCTAGTCTTGAACGATTTTTTAAGATCCTGTACCTACAGATCACAATTTTGTTCGCAGTATAACTCAATTTTTTGGGGTTGGGGTCGAAAAACCGGAAATCAAAATCGCGTATAACGAAATCCCGCATATCATTTGCTGGCAGCTGGCAAAGCACTTTCCCGCAATAGGGCTGCAAAAATTTTACTTATTTTCACGACAATTCACTTATTTTCATCACTTACTGTTATGAGAAATAAGGAGATCGAAATCTGGTTCTTTTTTCGGTCCTGTTTTCGGAGCTGTTAATCCAAACAAGGCCAAACCCTTTTCAAACAGAAATTTTATAAGACACGAAATACTGAGAATCATGGAGAACGAAGCAAATAAATTCTTGGTTGAAATATTTCCATATTATAAGCAACTGCCTTTGTTTTGAGACAAGAAAATTGAAAAATATTTTCACCAGATCCCAGATCTGATCAATTCCTTTGAAAAAAAATAAATAAATTTAATAAAACCTTGACTTCAATCCCTGTAACAGCCTCATCAAAATCTCAAAGCCAATTTTATTCCAATTGAAATCTCGTATTCGCTTTGAAATTCCAAACCAAAACAACACTTAAATACCCCGAATCAAAATTTGATGTCATTCAAATGTGCCAACATCACAATAAGAATCGTAATAATCATCAAACCGAGAGTGTCAGGATTTGAACACACACAACCAAGAGGACACACCTCTCTTACAACATTCCGAAAATAAAATTTGCACAACTGACAAAAAAAGGATATCCAGCCAACCACCGACACTAATATGACTGCAAATTCTCAACACTGTTAGAAAAACGATATCTAGTGGATAAGGTTGTTTGAAAACAACAATTTTTATGCTTTTATTTGAAAACATTAAGCTTCAAGGATTATTCGTTTGAAATGCTGAATGAATCCTTTGTGCGAGATTTTGTTGCTCCTTTAAGCATTTTATTTTATTTTGCAGATTTGTAATAATTCCTTTTGTACGAACATTTTCGTTAAACTGAACGGTACGTGCGTGTTGAGTCATTGTCATGCCCTTTTATGATTATGATTCTGTTACTTGAAATCGTTCATTTGAAATTGCTTAACTGACTGTGAAATGACACTTTGCACGTTTTATTGTTGCCCCCCTAGAAATACAAGACAACCATGACATGACAACACTACTAACAAAACGGAAAATGCAAAAGAGTATAAGCGGAAATAATATACTTCGGCTGTACGAGAATGTAAATGTAAACCAAAACCTGGCATTGATTCATGTGACTCTCTGTTAGAGTGTTGTTAAACAGTTTTTGGTGATGGGGCTTCGTCTCATTCACCACAATCCTAGAGAATACAAAATGTACCACTGTAACTGTGCTTTTAGTCGAAAATATAATGTCAAGCAAAAAGAGTATAAAAACAACCAAAAAGGATTTTAATGAAGCTTGAAGTCGATTATCTGCAAATAGGAACTTAAATATTTATACCCCTGACAGTTTTAATGGGAATTCGAGTGAGTATATTCAATGCTTTGTGGATATGGTTGATAAATTTCGAAATTGTGCAAACACACACACAGCCACAATCGAACAGAAAACCAAAGACCGACAAGGACGATGAGTTTGATTATGCGAATGAGAAGGCAAATTGGATTGCGATTTTTTTTTTTTTTGTTCTTTTTTGTTTTCGCAGAGGATTTTGAGAGGTAGGAGTTTTTTATTTGAATTTTCAGTCAATTAAATGTTGGGTGATTGAAAGCAATGAGCTTTTTGTGTTCGAAATAGATCAAACAAGCAACATCAAAAAAGGTACCTTCCAGTTCCAGTGTATATTGGCTTGATTTCGTTTGAAACAAAAGGCAAAGTGGACACTACTTGAGGCTTTTCGACTTCAATGGGATATGTAACCTAGGTTTAATAATAAACACAATTTCAAAATGTAAAGCAATTCGTTTTGTATTTAGAATACTTTCAACGGTTAGAACTCAGAAGTATCCCCAAAGTATGCAACATCTTTTGCTCAGAGCGCATAAAGACTCGAAATGTTGACCACTAGAGTCGCAACTCAAGGCATTTTACTCTCTTTCGACTAAAAAAATTAAATTTGATAAAATATACTACCCAATGTAAATGTATAGGCTTTTCAATGCATTTCAAATGGGAGGGCGAACCAATACACTTGCAATGGGTAGGCCTGTGTGCTGGGCTCAATAAGGTGAAAAGCGTAGGCTCAATTTTAAAAGCCTGCGCTCAAAATTCAAAAATAAGGGTCAGTTAAATTCAAAAATTTAAAAAATAAAAAATAATTGTATGAAATTCATGTTTTAAGTATTTAAATAACAGTACAAAGTGCAGCGCATAGTGTTTTTTGCTTTTTAAATGGAATTCAACTATGATTTACGAATAAATAACTTAAAAAAACACATTTAAACACGTTGGCAGAGTTTATTTCACCCTTAAAACAGTGCGGTCATGTCCTTATTGAATTTTTTTCACCTCTTTCACTGATTCACGGACACGAAAAATAAGAGTAAATTGAGAGACTCACCACAACATTTTTTGGACAGTGATTTTTTAAAAAAGAGAGCGAGTTGCGACTCTAGATAAATAAATTCTCTATGATGTTGACTATGAATTCAAATTCATAGTGCGTAAGGTGCAACATTTTTCAATGTCACCGTAGCAGGGATGCATTTGTGTTTTGGTTATGTTAGTGATATGAAGACTCTGGGATTAGTGTTGGTATAAAGCCAAGAGAATCACCGCTAAGGCATACATAGTCTTGCAGAATTTTTCCAGCCAAGAATCTTGAAATTGGGTAGCAAGTGGTGTCGTTGTATGACGAGAATTCAAAGTTCTTGTGCAAGTTGAATAGAACAGAAGCTCTAAAAACCAGAAAAAAAAATTAGTCGAAGAAAAATCGTAAATTTGGTACATATCTCCATACATATTCGACTTTAAATTCTTTTTTGTTGAGTTTAAATATAAGTAAAACGTGTCTTAAGTGGTTCGATTTAAAAAAAAAAGGGATAGATTAAGCAATCTTATTTGTGCCAGGAACAATATAAAAAAAGCTCCACCACCAAAACCCAACGAGAAATCACGTGGCCATTTAACAACCAAGTTTGACCACTCCAAACCAAAAGGTGTAGTAGCCTAGAGCGTTCCGGCGCTGGGAAAATAACCCGGCCGAGTTGCAGGTCCCAGGATCGAATCTCACCACTGGCATATTTTTTTTTAATTAATTTTTTTGTTATACTTTCATTGTTCAAAGAACATACATATCTATTTTCATTTGTCGATTGTATTACATTATTCAGTAATCATTATAACCTGTTCAAATATTTTTAATTTTTAATTTTTAATACCTTCTAAGAGGCAAAAACTGTTGAAGTTTTCAAATTTTGATTTCAAAAAATACATTTCGCGAAACGTAAGAAAAAAATCAGTTTTTATCGCGAAATTAAGTTATAAGTTATTTCAATATTCATTAGTCTGTAAGGATAATTTAATTTGACTTTACACGAACACCAAGGTGATACCCAGCAGCAGTGGCCACTTCCGCAGGAGTTAATTCGGTGAGTCGTTATTAACTTACTTATACATATATACTTATACATACATACATATATTCGTGCATGTAAGATTTATTGAAAGTAAGACACATATATATATATATATTGAAGTATCTTCGTTCAAGTGATTTTAACTTCGCGGTAAAAAGAAGAGAGAAGTGTTCGGTAAAAAAATATTGAAAAGAACAATTAGAGTAAAAAAGAAGACAAAAGAGATTTTGATAATCCAATCTTGATAATAAATCGAAGACGATTTTTATTGATTGGAAACAAGATTTGGAACTAAAAATATGATTGCCACCTTATTTTAAATTAATTTTTTTTTGTAATTAATCATTTTTTTTGAGATAATTTTTAATTGATAATTTAGTTAATTTTAAAGCAACAATAAACTGATATTAATGTAATAACATGAATAATATAATTGCATTTCATTCGATAATGAAGATAAGTTGAAACGTTCAAAAATCATGAATATGGAGTAGAGTGAAGTACTATAGGGGGATGAGGAGAGGACGGTAAGAAGGGGAAATGATGGGATAAAGGGAAGAAGCCATGATAAGGGATTGCCCTGGCGAGGGAGGCAATCGTTGGAAGGGAGGGTTGAGGCAACTTTGCTCGCGCGTCTGACTAAGACCAAAGACGCATGAAGGCTGGATTTTTTTTTGTTAACGACCGAGGTTCAAGAACCCGCGACTTGAGCTAGCCGCCGGGAATATACCAGCCCAAGAGAACCACGGGAAAAAAGGTCGTTACAGATATCTGTGAGATAGATTATATTATTATTATTATTACTTATTAGTTAATTAGAAATGTTTAAAAGGTGTCGTAACTGTTTTTGGGTAACTTAAGCCTTTTGAGTTCATTTAATTTTCTTAACGGAACATTGCATTGGACAAAACGTTTATTTTTTTTTTCTTGTCTATTAAAATAAAAGTTCTTTGTCAAGATTAGGTAAACAAAATACAAAATGGGTGATTTGTTTTGAGGACTGATTTTCAATAGTTTTTTTTTTTAATAGATCGTGCTAGATTGCTGTCAAACTGCCAATATACGCTTTGTGTATTCTCATTTCTGACTCAATAGACGGTCATAAACTAAAATACTGTAATTGGATAATGAGAAGCAAATAAGAATGTTAACGTCAATGGTAAACGTTAGCGTAACTTGTTTACGTGAATTGCCTAGATCGTGTCGTGCGATATCACACCTTTAGACTATTTTGTCTTTAGATCTCATCAACTTTTGAGGAATAAAGCAGCTAAAATTGACGCTTTGGAAGCCGACATTTTTTGCAAGATACCAGCCCCTATCCGCAAACGAGTCTCCCTTAATTGGACCGTCTATTGTTACGAAGCGTTCAAAATACTCCTCCTCCATTGGCCGTAACCAGTTAAAATTTCATCTCCCGAACCCCTGGGACTGAAGTTTCGTTTCCGTGAACGAGTGAGTCTCATTAGGGGGTTCACATGGACCAACATGCTCGAAAACATGGCTCGTTGGCCATCAATCATGTGAACACAAAGATAACTGCTGGACCAACATGTTGGACGGATTTCAAAATTTGTTGATAACTTGGGTGGCTCGACAATTTCGGTGTTAATTTTCATTTCGTAAATGTCTCCGACGCGTTCATATCATGCGGGAATAATTGCAAAAAACCTCTTTATTCTCAATTTTTTTTTTCTTTTTTTTCTTTCGTTTCCCTTTCTTGCTATTCTTCCTCGAGAATTTCAATTATGATTTAATGAGCCCAATTTTGTTTCGGCATATTGCGTCTGCTTGCTATAAAAATTTTAAAATAATGATGTTCGACAACATCAGCATTCATATGAACGCAAAGTCGGATGTTGGGTTCGTTTTGACACCGAGCCAATGTTGTCGAGCATGTTCGTCCATGTGAACCCCCCTATTAGTGATCGAACAAACGAGTATGTAACCCCATTGAGATTATGGCATTCGTTGGGTCACGTATCGTTTCGGAATTAAAAATTGTAGTAGTTTTATCGAGTGTCAAATTATTTTGAAGGAATTTTAAGAGGTCTGACAAACAAAAAAACAAAAATTGAGCGAGGCTTTATTGTTTGACACAGAATTTTGAAAAAAATTCATTATTTCTTCTAATCGAGGGATTCAGAAGGTAAGAATATAAAAAATAATGTTTGTGCATATGTAAAGTTTATCAACCGTTATTATCGAAAGGTGAGGTGGACCAAGTTGTTGAGCGAAGACTATTGAGGGACAAAAGCAATCCGCTGTCGTTGCCAGTTCTGCGTAAGTATAAAGAA
>CAKKXW010000002.1:15286934-15527014 GCA_920937365.1 Sphaerophoria rueppellii | reverse complement strand
ACATCCAGAAAGTAGATATTCCCGTGTCTACTGGTGTGTCAGTGGCAGTGCCAGTGCTTGGCTGTACTCAAACAGGAACGAGCATCAGGAAGAAGTATCTGTGCAACTTTTTATACACCAAATGCTAATTTGTTTCATTTTCTTGCTAATGTATGCGATGAGAGTTTGTGTCCTGAGTCCTCTTTCACAGTATCATTCTCAAAGTTGTGAGTCCTGAATTCCGAATCCTGATGTGTGTCCTGTTGCGAGGAGTTTCTTTTGCTTCTCCATTCGACAATCCAAAAGAATAAAAGCACTGCATTGAAAATAAGTCTGGGAAAAGTTTTCCTACGAATTCACATCAGCCAGCGTGCGGGGTACACTGGTCTCGCTGCGATGCTTCCTGCTTCCTGCTCCACTTCGCCACCATGTTCTCATTTGCATGATGTCGAAGTAGTAGTTCAAGTTTTAGACTTAAGGTATACTCTCTTGACAATAGTGTCTTGTAAGAATGTAGATTTGGGAATAAGTAGTTTGGTCCAAAACGACTATCATAAAACTTTGTTTCTTCTTTTACTTGGAATTCGACCTCGAACCCCCTCTACTCTTATTGCTGAATGCAATAAGGGAATTGTTTTGAACTGGTGATGCGGGCGGCTTTTCAAATTTCCCATATTCTAAATGAAACTTGTGTGATTTCTGAAAGTAATTTTGGCACAAACGAAACTTAAGGAAATTACTCTCAAAGTAGGTCAGTCGAAGGAAGGGCACAAGGATGCGATGAAAATTTACAACTCTAATCTCCACAAAAGGATATTATTTCTTTTCGATTGATGACTATCTCTCTGGCTCTCGTTTGTGTTTATCTTTGGAATTTTTCCTTTTTATGATTCTAGTGCTAAGGGGCAATAAAAATCGTTTGTCCCTCCTTAATCCGGTCGGTCGGTTCGTTTCGTCATCAGCTTGGCCGCCCTCCCAGCAGGCGGACAACAATAACAGCAACTGACTAAATATAGACACTTCTTTTGTGTGGATCTTTAATTTGCCAATTAATTTTCATCTCTTCGTCTTCGATTCGATTGGTTTTGTCGAAAGAGCGAGAGAGAGACAGACCGACAGTGGGACGCAGCGGACGAGCAAACTACAGCTTAGGGGCTAAAAACTCAAAGAAGGATCAACTAAAGGGACGAGACGTTAAATTAAGCGATTAAATTAATGATAAAGTCATTCGAACACTCTGTTTTTTGGCAAGTGTATTCGAAATTGTTATGTCGATTGCCGCTTCTGATGCTGGGTACGGGGTCCGCCTGTCAAAGTGGTTTGTTTTTGGGCGTTTTATTGATTTGAATTTGCAATTGAATTTTATTGTTATTGATAGGAAAGATGTTGTTCGTTTTGTGTGTCTGTAGGAAGGAGAATTTGAATTTTGTTTTGTTTTTGGAGAAAATTGGAAGTTGAACGATTTTTAAGAACCCAAACGACTGAAATTAAGGACTCTTTGAAGAATGATAAGACGAAGGATTTAGTCGGTTCAATTTTTCATTTAGTAAATTACAAACGAGATGATGGGCAATTGGCATAAGGACTGAATTGTTTTCGAAATTTTTGGAATTGCTTTGAGAGTACTTACCGTGGAATTTGGATTTGATTAAATAATTTTCGTTCCGTGAAAAAAAAAATGAATGCGGTTAATTTGAGTGTTGAAATCAAGTTTGATGGCTGAATTAAATTCCTACTAGTTGGATGTTGGAATTTTCATAAATTGACTCTTAAGTGCAGGTGGAAGTGGAAGTGAGTAATTACAGTAATTATTTTTACTGTGAATTCTATTTAATTCTGTGTTATGCATACAGTTGTATGTGAATAAATAGAATTTTCTAAGGAAAAATGTTTTTATCTTCATTGTAACGTTAACCAATTATTTCATAAACTGTTTTTTATTTGATGATACGATTTTTGTTCTTTTTGTTGAGGTTAATCTTCACAATAATAATGAAAGAACTACTTGAAAATGGTAGGATTGTTCGGTTACCGTTTTTTTTTTTTCTTTCAATTAAAAACTTCACATAACAGTGCCATTGCAGCGACGTCAAAACGCACCCGAAAAAAACCGCATTAAAAAGAAAATCTACAATAAGTGTGACTTTAAAAATTAAAACAGATTTTGATTGTATTGCAAAAAATATAAAAAAGCACAATGCAAATCTAATTGAAGCTGCTATAGGCAAGTGCTTTCAAATAAAAAACAACAATGCCACGCCGGCACGCAATTTAAGCAAAAATGATAAAAGCAAAAATCACTCATAGATCTTATAAGTCTCATGCTCAAAAAGCAGGACCAATTAAACATTTCTTAGCATGAGAAGCTATTACTACCACCCAGATCGGTGAATCGAGGCTGCCTCCCTAAACGGGGGGGTCCTTTTCGCCTCTTTTATGGAACATGGTAGTAAACGACCTATCTAACATCACTGGAAGCAGAGGGTTCAGCGTGATTGCCTATGCTGACGACGTTGCAATATCATATCTGGGAAACATCCCCAAGTTCTCTCGGAACTCCTACAAAATGCCTAAATAGGCTACCAATTGGGCTAAAGCAATGTGGCTTGGACGTCAATCCACAATAAAACAGAACTAGTACTTTTCTCGAGAAGGTACAAATTCCTCAGATTAGCCCCCAAGATTAAAGGAATACCATTAAGCTTTTCCGACCAAGCTAAATATTTAGGCCTCATTTTAGACAAAAAACTAAATTTGGAAGGCAAATATTGATATGAAAGCGTAAAAACGGCTACCGTGGCGCTTTTTTACTTGTAACAAGGCCATTAGGAACAAAATGGGGCTTCACCCCAAAAATAACCTCACTGGTCGTATAACACCTTCGGTAATCAGACCGATACTCATATATTGGAGTTGTCGTATGGTGGACCGCACTCGGACAAGATGGTAAAAATCTAATAAGCACATCAAGTCCAGCGGTCAGCAGGTATGTCGCCTCCACCTATGGAGCACTTCGCACAACAACCACCCGCAAGCGCGAGAAGAGCCTTTTTAAACCTAACACCTCTTGACATCTTCTCCAAAATGGTTGGCAGCCAACTCCATGGGTGAGGCTTAGAGCCACCTCTACAATGGAATCGATAACAATCACGAGTCATAACTAACTATATCTAGACAATTTCAGAGCTATGCCAGATCTGGCCAAGACTAGTCCCACCCCAAAAATGGTATTCGGATAAAAGCTTTCCATGGTCCCACTATCCCTTCAAGATCTCCTGGGACAGAAGAGAGACCGCCTGGAAGGACCAATGCGATGTAACACTTCTATACAGACGGTTCAAAGACGATTACGGAGTTGGACAGTCGGTATCAATTCGGAACGACTGAAATCTCAGTCTATCATATAGACATCCCAATGCATGTTACGTAAGTTTTCCAGGCAGAAGTAATGGCGCTTGACAGAGGCACTATCCGGGCTTAAATGAAAACGATTATATCTTGCAAGGATATATCGAATCTTCTCGGAGACCAGCCAAGCCGCTCTCAAATGTCCTCGCGTCGGTCTCCACGAACTCTCAAAAAGGTCCACGACTGTTCGATCATCTCTGAATGGAGATGACGGAAACAGTTTAATATTCACCTCATTTGGTGCCGGGCCACAGAGGACATTCCGGGAAATTGCAAAGCCGATGAGCTCGCCAAAAACGGACATACTCTAAATGTTAGACAAGAATAACATAGAACACCACTTGCTACATGCAATATGCTTCTCAAGACAATATGCATAGAATCAGAAATGTAGATGGTCACAGGGTACCACCTGCCTAGCAACCAAACAAAAATGGCCAAGCATAGACCTGAAACGGTCAAAAGGTCTGAATTATCACTGAGCAGACAAAATAATAAGCTCTACAACTGGAGTCATAACAGGACACTTGCCTCATAGGCAGAACATGCCTTGAGGCTTGGGGTCTACGCAAACGACTTCTGTAGAAGCTGCATGGACCGAGGAGGAGGAGGAAACAATCCAACACCTTCTGTGTACATGTCCGAGCACTCCCAATAGAAGGAATAACTATCTCGGTAATCCCTTCTTCGATAATACCAGCTGAACTTGGCAACGATGACACAAACTGTCTTTCTAACTTCATTAAAAGTACAAAATGTTTGGTTTAGATTTAATTATCTCCATGAGTAATCATTAGTGGTATCACAATGGGACCCTTGAGGTCTAAGTGAGTCAATTACATCCAGACAGCCACTCTAACCTAACCTAACCTAACCTAACCTAACCTTATAACTTGATGTGACGACTACTAAGTCGAAGATTTCCAAAATGGGTATGGGCTTAGTTAATATCCTGGATGCTTAAGATTTACAAATCAGCCAGGCAGTTGGCGCTGCAGTAGGTATCTATACTGCAACTACGAAGCTAGATCGACTTGAATAGATTTTTATTAATGAATTCATTCATTTCAATCATTTTGTGTACCATGTTAGATATTTCTATCTACTTACTGACCCCGTAAACGTTGTTTTTCAATATAAATGATTTCTAAGAACTGCTGAACCGATTTGGCTTAAAATTGGTGAGAAAGTAGCTTAGAACCAGTAGAAAGCTATATAATACTTTTAATCCTACTACATTACCCATCACATATTATTTTGCCATATAAGTATTTTCTAAGAACGGATGTAAATCACTGAACTCCTTCTTAAGGACTGGATCAATTTAAACGACTTTTTTCATGCATTTGGACGGTGATCTAGATGGTATAGAACCACATATCAGCCATACTAGCTGCCGCAATGTAAGTACCAATTTGGCTCAAAAATCGTGGATAAATAGTTAGAAGACTTATTCTACTAGCTGTCCCGTTTAACGTTGTTTTATCAATATATTTCTCGGTGTTGACGCTATAAAATACAATAGTCATTGCGCGACAGAGATATTGTCTAAATCGGTCGACACTGATACCGAATAAGTGCTTTAATTTTCCAGATTTTTTTACAAGGAAATTAAAACACTTATGAAATTTTTTGGTATGCAACATCATTAAAAAATTGCATATAAACGTGTTGACGAAATTTCTAAAAAATTGCTTGAGCCGTTTTTGAGATATCTAGAAAGGAGTGTTATAAATCTAAAAAGGTGCTACAAAAATGGATTTCTTTCCGATTTTCTTGTTATTCAAGTATATATTTTAAATAATATCTTCGAATGCAATATCACTAAGGGTAATGTAAAGTATAATTGGACAAAATATTAACAAAATCGGTAAAGCCGAAATGGAGATATATGGAAATAATCCAAAAATTAGCCTGAAAGTCCCAAGTAATAGAATTTCAAACCGATACAGGGCCAGTAAGGGGTATAGAAAAAAAATCTGAAAAAAATAGAGGATTTTTTTTTATTTATTTTGCAGACGATTGAGCAGATACCTTCATAAATTTTCGATAAAAAAGGAAATAAGAACAACCCTAATAGACACACATATTTGAAATGTGATTTTTAGTTTTAATTAACCTGCCAATGAATAACTATAAGTTATGATAAAAACGTTATAAGAACGAAAATGTTGGTTTAAAAATGGTTTTCTAACCGCTAAAGACTATTTGACTCCAATATTCGAAAAACGGAAACTCTTTGTTTGGGTTTAGGAAACTGGTGTGCGGAAATAGACAAAAAATGCTTATTTTAATGATAATTTAAGAGAATCAAAGTTCAAACATGAAAATATCTGAGAAAATATTTCAGAATTAATTTAATTTACAATTCCAAACTCGGTCAAAGTATTACATGTTTGCAACATGTTCTTTCCTAATAGTATCTAAAGGGTTTTTCAATAGGGACGCTACAAAAGTTTTCTTAAATAAAACAAAAACGGTTTTGGATATCAATGAGATTTTATTCCAGTGGAAGTACATTTAATGCCATTATGTATGGAACTCGATTTCTTTTGCATGGCCACCACGGGCACGCTTGCAGAAGTCCAGACGCTGAACACAATTTTCGACGGTTTTCAAGCATAAATCGGCCGATACTGCTGCAATTTCACGTTCGATATTCGTACGAAGTTCATCAATAGTCGCTGGCTTCTTGGCATAAACCATAGATTTGACGTAGCCCCACAGGAAATAGTCTAACGGCGTTAAATCGCATGAACGAGGCGGCCAATTCACAGGTCCATTTCTGGAGATAATGCGCTCATCGAACTTCGTTCTCAATAATTCGATTGTTTGGCCCGCTGTGTGATATGTGGCACAGTCTTGTTGAATCCACATATCGTCCAAGTCCATATCATCCAATTAATTCCAAAAATAATCTGTTAGCATTGAGCGGTAGCGATTCCCATTCACAATTTGTACTGAGCCTGTGGATTCAAATTTTTCCACTAGACACTCAATTGTTGATCTGGCAGGACGGTTATGACGACCATAAATTGTACGTAGCGCTCTTTAAGTGTTGACCACTGACTCCAAATTTCGGTAGTAAATTTTAATAATTTCGACTCGTTGTTGGATCGTATACCATGATGAAATGGCAAACCTTACTAAAGAGAAATATCAAGAGAGCGGGAAAAAATATGGCGTCGTTTGCTGTCCCTATCGGTCTACCACTGTAGCGTCCCTATTGAAAAACCCTTTAGATACTATCTACATAAAGTGTTCAGTAACTGGTGCCATGACTCTATGAACAACTCGTAGACTGAGCATGGGTTAGTTCGGCAAAGTTTGTATTTCTGAATTTTGAATACTTTGCAACAGCAACTACTATTTGTATGCATTCAATTGAATGAGTATCACAAAAGACTTTTTCTCGCCATGCATAATTCTTGGTAACAATTTAAGGCCATATCCCTTTTTGATCTATTTTTGTCCTGATAAGGTGAGACAAGACTGAAATTTACAGTGTTAGATAATGAACAAAACAATATGGTAACTGATTTCACAAAAAGCATTTAAATCGAAAAACTTGAACGAAGAATTATTTTGCGTCGTTTTCCATGATTGCCAACATTTCGTGTCATATAAAATTTCAGTTCTAGTTCAGGACTTGTACAAAAATCAAATAGGAACCAGACTCCGATCTCCTTAATTCTCCTAACTTTGATTGACGAAAAAAGTAGATTGATACACCTTGCATTACAAATTAATATGAACAGTTGAAATGGTTACTAAAATTATTGATATTTTCCATACTTTCCACAGTTTCGAGAAATCGAACTCTGAAATTTATCGTCCTTGATACATGCACGATGAAATTTTAGTTTTATTTTTTTTTTTGTTATAAAATATTTCACGTTCAAATCTTGATTTTCAATAAAAAGGAATATTAATTAATAACACTTCAAATTGGCTTCCATAGCTTATAACGCAAAAAAGCGATTTTCAAAATAAATAATTTCCAAAATCCCACGATGAATTTAAATGATTTTAATTTTTAGAACCATCAGGCAATAATTATTTTGCTTTATGCTCCCGCTTTTTCGTGTTCAGCTTTTATGATCTTCACGAGTTCGCAATTGGCATTGAGCACTGTGTGTTGTATTCATAAGAAGAAGAATAAACGAACAAAAAAGAAACAAAAATATTGTCTAGCTACTAGCGCAGCTGATAGTTTTTTATTTTCTTTTAAGGGTGGAAATGACCTGCAAGAATCCGTGTACATAAACATTATGTACTTTCAACTTTTATTGCTCGAGGACGACGCGACGACGACCGGTGACGACGCAATGGTTTTGGTTTTTTTCCAATATTTTTGTCTGTGATCTTAAAAAAATGTTTTTTTCTATGTTCAATCAGTGCAATCGAAATCTTAGTTAAAGAAAGTTGATGTGAATTCTTCACATCAGTGTAAGTTATTTTTAAAGGTGAATTAAAAATAATTAAACAGCACAGGAGAAAACATGAGTTTAAATAGGTATTTATTTTCGATACATATATAGAAATGAAATTAAACTAAATATCTAAACATTTTTAAAGGTATTCTGGAGTGTGGAGCAACTTAAAAGGAGTCGTTTAGCGGCAAACAATTGAAAGAAACAGTAGAAGATCCATATTATTATTTAAAACAATACAGTTCTTTTCAGACATATTAATTAATAAATTTGTTTTAATATTTACATTTGGTGGTTTTTGATTTCGCAGCTGCATTTTCATAATATTTTTCAGCCATGAAAAAAGTACTTAGTGGAAAATTCAACTTTCAAGAAAGGGATGAGTTCACCAATGAACTATCATTTAACATTTCATCGGAGTTAGAGAACAAATGAAAACGCAGAATACTTTTATTCAATTATTTCACTGATGCATATTCATCAAGAAATTCACTTGGTGAACTCCAATGACAGCCCTGTGTAAATTTCACCAAATGATTCACCTTCAAATTCATGAGTAGTTCATATCTGGCTATTGTGGGCGTTTGTGATTGTAGAAATGTTTGAAACATGCGTTTTATGGTTCATCTCTTTCGAGAGCAACACACAAAAAATCTAACAAAACAAAAAAACGAATAAATTGCACAAAATTAAGATATGCATTGAACCATAATTTAAATTGAAAATTTTGAACAAAGGATAAACATACCTACAAATGTATGTCTGAAAGGACATGGTTCATACTCCCACACATAAATCACCACTCACAGATTTTTAGGTTATTACCGTAATTAAGTTCTTCCGAATTGCTGTTTAATGGTTATTTGTCTGTGCTGAGTGTCGTTGTTATGGTAGTAGTTTTCATTTATTCAAAATTCATATCCATTTACGTCGGAAATTATAAAATTTTAAATCAAAGGCGAAAAATAGCAAGGGGTGAATCGTTAAATATTAAAGTGCATGTGAAGGCACATAGAAACAAACGAGAACAGTTAGTTGCAGAGTATTTTGAAGAGAAAAATGAAAGGTTTTTCAAGTTGTCTTATATTTTCAGCAGAAATATGAAAACAATGATTTTCAAAAAATAGTTTCTATCTTAAATAAATGATCGCAAATTAATATTCCTGATGACAACACATCCAAGAGTATCATATGTCATGCCGTTCGGAATCGGCGATTAAATTGTGGATCCCCTCAATTCCTTACACGCACTCCGAAAATTGTTTATGAGTGTAAGCCATAGCTTAGTGCCTTAACTCTTCAAGGGCTGTCGCACTACTCTAATTTATTTATTTTTAAATTAATATTTTGCTTTAAGTCTTAAGGAGAAGAATATAATTGTTGTGTGTTTGTCTCAATTTAAAAAATCCCTACAAAACTTACTGACTAACTGTATCACAAAGAAAAATAAATATTTGCACTTAAATGACCCCATAAAAATTTAACTCATTGCAAATCAATTGATTAAAACTCATTGAAAATTATTTGGTTAAATAGTCATAGACAGAAGCCAATGAACCGTCAATTATGAAATGCAGACATCCTTTATAAAAACACAAAAAATATGTAAAGCGCACCAATATTTCAAACAATTTTAATTCCGAAAATTCAACAAATGTGTTGTTTTTTTTTTTTTTCAAATTAAAAATATAAATTTATTAAAATTCAATAAATTTACCCGCGAAAATATCGACATCTGCAGGTGAACCGAACACTGAACATACAATAATAATGATTTATAAAGTGCTGATGTTTTTATGACCAATTATCCTTTTCACAACAATTTTCTCCTCCAGTGGTAGTTATTATATTTGCCAGTCAATATTTATGGTTTAATATCTTGTAAAGATATCACACTCACTGTTTGATTGTGGAACAAAGCAAATGTTGTTAAAGGATGTCAAAAGAATTCTCGGAAAATCGAATGTGTGTGTTTTAACTTTTTAAGATAAAAAGGACTTCAACGACCCCAAATAATCCTTCACTTTACGTTTGATAATAAAATTTGTAAAACGCCAATTCTATTTTTTATTCTAGGGATTACAAAAAAGGACAATTCTCCTTTGGTCCTTCCTTGTGTGCAATTTTCAATAAATTACTCTTTAATTTCACATAAAAACCAAAACCGAAACAACAAGGACCAGCAAGAAAGGGGGAGGACGACGACGTACAACATTCAATCTTTATAACACTTGAACCGATAAGGAGCATTTGTATCGGTTTACATTATCCTTGGCTTAAACAAAATGAAGACGAAGAGGGCGAGAATAAGATTCACACCACCACTCAAATGTGTTATATACGAGTGTTATTTTGAGAATGGGACAACAACAGCAGAAAAAGGACGATGTTCAGTTTCAGCTTCAGCTTCTTTTATGGGCCATAAAGTTCAACTAAAGCATAATACAATCTTGAGAAGTAAGGACGCACTAGAACTACTTTATTTACATGAGCCATGACCATGAGCTTGTTGTGTACCCTTTTTAATAACCCAGTCAATCTCGGGGCATTACGTTTTAATGAAAGGATCTATACTGACCAGAGATATATCTCGGCGGCCGGCGCGCGGCGGCGACGCACGGCCGGCCGGTCGAGTACTTGATATCATGTCGTTGGTTTCAGTGTGTCCTTTGAATCATACTCGCCGGCAAAATTATGGTTTGTTTTTTTTTCTACTTCTTTTTGAACATTTGCATACATTAACTCCCAAGGACATTATACAAAAACGGGAGGGGAGTTAAAAGTGTTACTCCTGCGGTATGCGATGATGACGATGGTGATGATAATGATGATATCCTTTCCTCCTTTTTGCATTTAAAAAATTAAGTACGTACTTGACAGCAGAATACGTTCGATATTCTGTGCTGTGAGGTCGAGGGACCCATTCTGGCGGTTAAGGTCTCCACACAGACGGATTTTTTTTTTGTCCTTCGTCTGTTTGCAATGGAACGTTGGACAATATTGATAATCATAATGAATACTGAACACTCTCGAAACGTTAACAGAATCAGGAAAGGAACAACAGAGGGAAAAAGAGAATGTCCTTTTGGTCCTTGTCATGGTGCAATTGTCCTTTTTCGGATAAAGTAATTTATTCTGGTTTATTCTATACTATGAAAATGACACTTTGTATGATAATGGAAAATTACAAGTTCATAACCGTGTAATGAGAAGGGGCGAATGGATGGGTAACCACTGCAGTAATAAGAGGGTGCATCATCTGGGGCAAGTATACGCAGGAAGGGTTATTGATACAAAAATGTGTGTGTAGCTAGCTGTAGATAGTCTATAGTATGGGTGTATAGTAAATAAATTGAATTACTTGATTTTCTTGTTAGTTAAACGTGAGTGAGCAATATACCGAGTCGATGCAAGTTTGTTGAGTGTGTTTATTTTTATGTTTTGAGTGGACCGGATGGAGAGGAAAGGGCTTTGCAGTTAAGTGGATGGTGTTTTATAGTTTGCTAAGGGTCTTAAGTAATTGATTAAATTCCTTTGGTTGAAGTTTTATTAGATATTTGTTGCAATATCGAAGGAATTGAAAGTGAGGTTACTGAGTTATGATAAAAAAAACGTTTATTTTGTTTTAGTCCTTAGCTAATTGTAATCTCATAGAAATAATTTCATTTTATGCAAATATCTCGGCAACCAGAGCTCGGAATTGAGTTTAGCTCTCAGTGGTAAGCACAGGATAGTGAAAACTATCAAATAAGTAGAAGTAAGCGAAATCGATTTTCTCATGATTTTCGAAAAAATTTGGACCGAAAACAAAATTCTTTCGAATTCCATCGAATGATACATCAATAGAAATGTCTGTGCTCTACTAAAAAAATGTGCACGACTGGGTCGTACGAACTTGCTCCTGCATGCTAAAACTAAATATTTATGATTACTTTTATGTTCCAAAAATTGCAAAAAGTAGTGTTAAAATAAAAGATATACTTTAAGCAATACTGATTACACTCTTACTCTTACTTACAGCTTACACTTAACTCACAAAAAAAACTCAATATATAAAAATAATTAGAATTTATTAAAAAAATTAAAATTTGAAAATGTACCTCGTAAATACATTTAATTCAAAAAATTTAAATGCCAAACAAATTCAAACCCTATTCTTGATTTATTGAATTTTTTTTTGAAAATCGTCGTTTTTTTTTAAATAAATTTTTAAATACAAAATTTTTCAAAAATTTCTTAAAATTAATTTGGGTATGCAGTTTTCAAGATCATGTAAATACACATATTATACTTCAATTTGGATTTTTAAAATCGATCCGTTTTTGAGAAACTGAATTTTGAAAAAAAAAATTAAAAATATTTGATATTTTTTTGAATACAAAATATTATTTGAACAATATAAACGTACTTTCAAAAAAAAAACTTACGCTGAGCGGACTTTCATTTTTCGAGATAATCTAATAACAAAAAAAAATCGGTTCATTGGGGGGTTTTGGAGCAATACAAACATTTTTTTTGCATAAAATACATGAATGTCTTAAAAAAAATAAAACGCGAGGAAGTTTTAACAAAATCGTAGGAGCCGTTTTGGAGAAAATTGAAAGTTTTGGTTTTTGGCCAAAAAAATCGTATGGTGGCTACCCTAAATTTTGATCTTAAAACAAAAATAAAAAAAACTGGGATATGAGTTTTTGCTCAAACCTCTAATTTTCAAATTTAAGGTCAATCGGAACAGTAGTTAAGGCGGTGGATGCCTGTAAACTTCCAGACAGACAGACAGCCGGAATCGCCGGACCCACTTTTTTCGACCTCTCTATCATCGTAAAGTCATATTTCATCATCGTATCAACTTTTTCTTACGAATTCAATACTTGCCATATATTCCATACGTCGCAAGTAAAAATTGGTAACAAGTTTCTTGAAGGCCTGGTAGCCGAAATATTGGCAAAAATTTAAACCATTCGCAAATATTTTCTCGCAATTCCAAATCGATATTACTCAAAATTATCCTCTTGATGCCAATAACTTTAGTTGAAAAAACGTTTATCGGGTCGGCTAGTTTCTTAATATAACAACGATTTTTTAAAATATCATGAACGTGTATCACTCAGAAAAAGGATTAATAAGTTGATTTTTAGTATTTGCCTCTCTCGATTCACATCGTCTATTGGTACGAAAATCAGCAAACAGAGGAAGGAATCGAGTAACAGAGGGTGCTTTATCTTCTACTGCGTGATTGCGGGAGCGGACTTAGCATACACCAGCAGATTTGTTAGTAGGACGCTTTGGTGATTTCTGCCTTAACCAGCCGGGATCCGGGAACTCTATACTAACTTAATTATGCCTTAACTCAGCCGGGGACTCTATCCCAACCCAAAGTGTGCCTTTACTTCTTGGGATTCTTCCGCTTAAAGACTTATGAAATACTTTGTTATTGTAGGCTCTTAGCCTCTTATAATGGGCACTATTGGGAAGTTCGGAAAATTCGTATCGTGAGTGATGTTCGAAAATCCCCTAGAAATGTATTGCGATCATGAACACTTTTCCCATAAGGAATTTCTCATGATTTCTCTGGAGTTTTTTCCCATTTATTTTGATGGAGAAATTGTCAGCTAGAGATTTTCTGCGGTAAAAAGAAGACATTCACGGACAGAAAAAGAGTGTTTGGCTTCAGTTATGGAGGTAGGAGGTAGAACTTGGAATGGTCCACAAATCATTAAGCCTACTTCAAAACCGCCTGCCAGAATCGAAAGATGGCTTCTTCGGCTTCAGTCCTTTAAATTTGGAACTGTCAGGTTGAAATATCTTACACCTAACAAAGTCTTCGTCATGATTAGCAATATTCAATATGCTTACGCCTTTGACAGACATTGTGAATTCAACGTTTGTGGTTGCCCGTGCTCCTACGGTTCTTGACGTGGTGAAAAAAAAAACGCCATTGAACATATGAGGTTATGGAAGCTTATGAAATATCAAGAAAGATGATTGGACAGCCAGTACTAAAAATAAGTTATTTCCATTTCGATCTGAACTGTGTACCTTGGGGAACTCTCTACTTTGTGGTTTATCATAACAACACCTTTGCGAATGAAAGTATTTGAAAAAGGACCCAAGGATCAGCCAAGGGAGGGAGCAATGAAACGAAGACTGTAGTTTAAAGCATGATGGCCAATAATGGACGCAGAGAAGTCGAATCATTCGTTAAACTGTGTCGAGATTAACCGTTGGTTTTAATGCCGAACCCTTCAGTATCTATCTAGCAACATGCGCTTCCGGCCCGGCCGGCCCCTGGCAATTGAGTCATTTACCAAATCGCGATTCTGATTTTGTGATAATTCACCAAGGTGTCTCGATTAGTGAATATAATAACGTCGTCAGAAAATAGGCATTTATCCTGAATTTATTAAAGCAGATGATGGTCAGCAGATTGCGAGTGCTAAATTTAAGGGCATTGTGATATGTGATAGTAACAACAATAATCTGACAACATCACCTCATTTCTGTCTAAAGGCCAATGGTGAAGTTCAGAATCAGAATTTGCATTGATCAATACTTAAAAAGCGACTACAAAAGCCCACCGATATAGGGCGGTCTATATGAAAGAACTATGTACATAAGATTAACTTTGATCACAACGGGGAAATCACTTTCAGAGCTCTTTTTCAATAGATCAATTAGATATATAATTACTTCTTTAAAAGAAATTAAAAATTTATTCCGAAGGAAATTCACGATAACTAGAAACATTTCTTGGGAATGAAATTTTCCGTGAGAAATAATATTTCTTGGGAGATTCCCGATTTGTTAATTATATTATTGTATTAAATTTTTATTCGCCGAACTTTCTCTCCGAGTTTTGATTTTTCTTCGGACAACCCTGGAGCCTGGGCCTGAGTTTCTACCTCAGCTGTAAAGCATCAAAAGCTACTTTAATTTTTATGAAAATGTACATTCAATCTGAACTGCCTCCTGAAAATTTCTCTACTCTGCTCAAGTAATAATTGCTGACTGATTATTGGAATGCAACTGATGTTGTAAACTGGATGGCGGATGGTCGGCAACTGACAATAAATAACGCGTAGCTTGTTCTCTCTTTGATTCGACTCTTATGAATTCTTTTGCACTGAAGCACGCACGAACAGTATCGGCCGACAGCGCTTCAAGGAATAGGTACAAAAAAAAAAAAAGAATTGGTCATAATAGTCCTTAGTCCCATCCTCAGTCATTTTTTGACGGAATTTATAATCTTATCAATCAGCGACTTTCATTCGAGAAGAAACTAAAATTTCCTCTACAAGCTGCTGCAATCATCTCTTGAATTGAAGGACTTAATTATGTCAAAGGACTAAAAACACAAAAGCATCATCCTTAGCCCCACTTACAATCCATCTCTCAATTTCGTAATTTAATTTTTCTCTCAAAATAAAAAAAAGGATATTTCCTTCCATTAACAGAGACGCACTCACTTAAAAAAAACCTTCAAGTCGTCTGGAGCACAACCGACCAACCAAGTCATGCCAAACCTTCTGAGATTAATTGATTCATCCAATTATCATCCCAGACTTGTTAAATCGAATTACTCCTACTTATAGTTATAAAACCCAAGTATCCCTGAGTATCCTGGTATCTGGCATCTGTTATGTCTCCTCTGCTCGAAGTCTGTACTATCTGTGTACAGAGCAAGAGCTCTCAATACTTTAGCTTTCAACATAAAATGGAATGGAAATCACAAATTGTATGAAAAAAAAAACTTTCTCACTCTTTCTTTCGCTTTTGATTGTGAATTTATTTTGCTAAAAAGTGAAACTTCTTTTTGTGTATCATTGAGTCGAAAGGAAATTCGATTTATTAAATTCCTTTTCCATAACCAAGTCGAGAGTTTGAAGTTCAAAAGGAATCGACGGAATAATTCTGCGAACTTTGAATTTTCGTTGTGGCCCGATTAAGAATTCTGGTGGCATTGATGGATTCTTTTTTTGTACCGAGAAATCATTTCACACGTTTGCATCTTCCTTACAAAATGTTTCAACTATACAAGCCGATATGTGACGACAAACGACAATTTTTCTTTGAATTTTTAGTGTGTGTATGTGTGATTTCCTTGAGTGCAAACAAAAATTGTTTACACCGCAACACTCGACACTAACAAATGTACTTCTTTGAATTCGCTTTGAATGACGATGTGAAAGCGAAAAGGAATGGCACCACATACCGGATATGGCAAATAGGATCGAGGAAGGAAAATAATTTCATGTCCCGAGATCCTGGAATAGGATTTGCTTCAATAAACGCAAGGAACTTTCAGTTTACCATTGAAATTTGAAATATTACTGGATTTCAAAAACCCTCCCACCCTTTTTAGATGTTGCTATGGCTAGGTTTCTCGTCCTTTTGAAATGGGTTATGAGACATGATGTGGAATAGCTGCGATTGATTCACGCGATGATGGTTCTGTATAAGAGTTGTTGACGTGTTCCGAAGTGTGCTGTGCTCAGTGGTGTGTTGGTGATGATTTTCGGATGGAAGGACTGTGATGTAGGACATGGAATTTCCACTCATCGCTTCTTTAAAATCGGGTTTTCAATGTCAAGTAATTTGAAAATTGAAAAGAAATCTGATAATTAAAGGGAAAAAACTAGGTTATTAGGTGTAGGTCTAGAAATACAAAAACCTCTTAATATGGAGATTTTTTTGCTTTTTCAGCCTGTAGATTCATTGTACGGTTATAATTTTCACTTGCGGTTAAAAGAACAATTCATGGCAATTACTTTTTGAAAATGATGTCATATAATGTATGCACATTTACATTATTGTTTTATTGAACCAAAAATATATATACAATGTTACTTATGCCTAAAATTATTTAACACTTAACATTACAGGTAATTTGGCACAAAATCGGCCTAAAAATCTACAATGACTTAATTTAGAATATTAATATACTTAATTATACTTGGCTTAAAATGTATTCCGTGGCGTGGTTCATCTCAGGTTGTTCAGTCCTGGTTGTCCTACTGTTGGTTGGTTTTGGATTGGGTTGCGGCATCTAGCCGCGTTGATATGCTGACTCCAGGCCAGCATAAAAGGAAACTGCATCAGCGTTGTCCGTTGTCAATTGCTCGGGGATATCCATGGCACTCAGGTACCTTGGTTCGGGATGTCGTTCTTCGTTGGTCATCCTTCTCATCAGCGGATTGGGGTGGTTGGTGATACTTGAAATCATCTTTCTAGCTGCGTCAACAAGAAATATGTCCAGTGGCTTGATCCGGGCTTCCTCGTAGAGCCGCTTGTTGCTGTGGTACTTGCGCCTTTGCCTATCAAAATGTAGTCCAGTGCAAATCCTTAGCAGCTTCCTTTCAAATAAAAGAAGTTTCTGCATCGCTGTCTTGGAAATAGTAAACCATGCTGGAAAGCTGTAGCTGATAACTGGCCTGAGTAATTGCTTGTAGATCAGCAGTTTGGTTGGCTTACTTAGTCCTGTCCGCTTCTTCAATAGGGGATTGATGCGATGGAAGGCTAGGTTGACTTTGGCAAGTACAGCTCTTGAGTGTGGGTTGAAGCGAAACAACTCGTTGAAGTTTACTCCCAGGTATTTGGCGTTCCTTTTAGCTTTAATTGTTGATCCATTTGGAAACTTCAGTATAAGGTTCCTACATGCTGCCGCCGATCTACAGCGGCTGCTGTTGAAAACCGGTCTCCTGAAGCATACCAACTCCGATTTGGCGGTGTTTATCCTAATTCCCCATTTGGTGTAGTACTCGTAGAGTCTGGATATGTGGGCTTCAACCCTCCGGATTGCTAGGACAGGTGAGATGGATGAGGCGTACGTGAGAGAGTCATCTGCAAAAAGCAGATTCTCACAGTCTGATGGCACAGGTTGGTCCGACGTCATTAGGCTGTAGAGAAAGGGTCCGAGCTTCGACCCTTGTGCAACTCCAGCCAAAATGTTCCTTGTTGTTGATTTAATGTTTTCAGCTTCCACGAAGAACTTCCTGGAAGAAAGAAAAGAAAATAAAATTTTAATTAGTGCCTGAGGGATATCTAGAATACGGAGCTTGTGGATGAGAGCCTCGATCCAAACGCTGTCGAATGCTTTCTCAACATCCAGAAAGCATCCTACCGTAACACGGTGACTGTTGAGGGCTGAGGAGACGTCGTTCTGGAATTTAACCAACGGATGTAGAGTTGAGTGGCCTTTGCGGAATCCAAACTGCATGTCGGAGATGATGCTGCGCTCGTTGCAAAACTTTGTAGGCCTCCTTAGTATGATTTCCTCCAGAACATATAATGTATGCCACAATTAAGTCTGATTATATGGAATAATTTGAACGAAAAATTATTTTGTTTTGTTCTCCATGATTCTCAGAATTTGGTGTCTCCTAAAATTCTGTTCTTCAAAAAGGGTGTAAAATATTTCAGAGCTGTAAGAAAAATCAAATCGGAAAAGGTATCAAATTTCAATCTTCTTTCTTCTCATAACGCGGTCAAATGGCTTTCGGTCTTTAGATTTTAGAGATTTTCATTTTCGTGTTCGGAGAAAACTGACATATTCTAGTCATTCTAGGTGTTGTCTCTTGACAACTGCAAAAAATTGTCAAGATGCCAAGTCATTTTCCGATTGTGTCTCCTTAGAAGTTTTTGCCGCCATTATCAAGTTTAGAATCATATTCAAGCAGGCATTGGGGAGCTAAAGGCGCAGAATAAGAAAGTACGTTTTAAGTATGATGTAAGCTTTATAATTTTTCTCTTAAATTCGAAATTTCAATGACTTTCTTTCTCTTTGCTGTTTTTCTTCTTCAACTACAGACCAAAATTTGGGTCAACCTATCCAACATAATGGCTCTGTCACAGACCCATCTCAACCTAATTAAGTTTATCGATTTTATTTTTTCAACCAGGAAGTGGGGTTAAGTCAATAATCTCATCCATTTAAACATTCTTCTTCACTTCCAACGAAATTTCAATAACTCAGTCCTTCCCAGTAAAACATGAGCTCACACTATTTTAATCAAAAATAATGGGAACACGAAAAAAAAGTGTAAAAAAAAATATGAAGAAACCTTCTCAAAACAATCAACTGCCATCCTCGCCAAGGATAATTGAAATTTTCAATTAAGCGAAAACAATCTCCCACTATGCTAATGAAACTTGTCGAGAGTCAAAAACCGCAGCTATTCAACTTCACTACTTGACTCTTCAAGAACAGAACTACAAAACCCACACATTTCTCCATCAAATAGTTGAAAGTACAAAGAACGAAAAAACAGGGAACGAGTGTGAAAAGGAGTACAAAAAAAAATCTCTCTGATGGCGATGTGGTGCATTGTCTAAAAGTTTAAGGATATAATTTGCCAAACATCGTATACGTACAAGTAAAGAGGTGCTTCCCGCTTATGACACGAGTGCCATACCTCAAGGAGATGTGAAGCCCGACCTGAAAAGTCATACATACATACATACATAACACAGGCTCAGCAAGGTCCTTTTAGAAGTTATTTTCTGTTGCTGCTGCTTCAGCTGCACTGCAGGCATATTGGCTTCTAACAGCTCTTAAATTGAAAATATACAAAAAACCACACGAATATGTCGACGCAAGAAGACTCGGAAATTTACGCCACTGGCAAGTGTTGAATATCCTTTATAGATCCTAGATCTTTCTCTCTCGTCTGCTTTTCACTCAACGGCTAACAAAAGAAATAATTTGAAACTATGTTGGAAAAAGTTTTTCTTTTTTTATAAAAATCTTTCCTTTGGCATCCTCATCGTGTCGTCGTCATTGGTCGTAAGTGTCATAGTCACGATGATGGTCGTCATCCTTTCAGGAGTGAAACACGAAAAATTTTGCAAAATATCCCTCGTATTCTGCTTCTTTAGATAAGGTCCTATCTAGTAATCTTATTATTTTGTATGAAGGACAACGTTAATATTTCATACCTACACCGATCAATCTTACTTGTCCATACCAGTGGTCCAAAGCGAGGAGGAATAGTTTCGTTTTATGACTAAAAGGGTTGCCATTACCGTGCCTTTGCAAAAGACGACAAAATGACATAGAAAATAGAAAAATTGTATTCCCGATGTTCGCCGCGCGCTGTTCCGATAGTCCTTCACAATTTGTCCTTAAAATGTTCTTTGTGTCCATTTGACGAAAAGGATGAAAAAATAAAATAGCTCTCATTGAATAAAGGATATTTCCCTTTGTGTGTTTTCCGTTTTCCACCAAAAGAAATTTCCTTTTTATTTTCATTTTCATTCTCTTTGTTGCAGAAATAGTTTTTGTCCTGCTGGATTCTAGTTCCTGGACCTGGATAATGTTCAGCAAAGATGGTCGATTTCTGGTGCAGGATTTCATTCATAAATTTCAGCTCCTCGGACGCTAGGATACCAATTTTTTTTGTGCTGCTTGCTGTGGAAGTGTGTATGCGCGTCAGCGAAGTTATAACATTGTTGAGAGATGACAGAAACGAATTATAATCCTCGAGCAAAAATGTGGACGAATGTGTATACCTACACCTACACAGCATATTATAAGAAGCATTATCCTTGAGACCTTTTTTTTTCTTTGACTGGCTTTTTCGGGGCAGAACGGTACAATGCGGTAGGAGCTGATGGTGAGAATAAAAACGAACTGGACCCAACGGACGAATAGATGGACGGAACGGGCGGAGAAAGGTTTTATGTTGACTTTTATTTTGTTGCGTTTAGGATGTGATTTATTGGAGCGTTTGTATGGATGAGCCCATGAAATTAAGAAAGAAATTGCTTGGAAATGAATAAATAAAATGTCCTTGTTGAAAATTAATTGCATTTTGCTTTGACAGAAAACACTTTGCGTCTGAAGCAACACAGAGAGGGAGAGAGAGATTGAAGAGGCGTTTTGTGTATGTTTTGTGTTGTGCTAAGAGGGCCACCTGCAAAAACAGAAAATGTGTTGTGTGATATAAATGTACATATTTACATGTTAAATTTTGTTGATACTCATACGTGTGTGTGTAACGCTTTGAGGATTTATTTAGGTAAAGTCTTTAATATTTAAGTAGGTATTGGCCAGATTTGTGGGACTTTGGATCCTATACCTTTTTTTCTGTTTTACTTTTGATGTTTGCTTTTGACTTTGAGAGTTATTGACTCGGTGGATTAGACGTTTCAATTAAATGTGGGCGTTTTGCTTTGGAGAAATGTTGCTTTGAATATTGTTTTACCAAAAATCTCTCATGGCATAATATCTTAGTGGGTGGTATTTTTTTTAAAACAGAGACTCAAAAAATATACTTGTGTTACACATCCTTTGACAGTTCATAATGTCAAACTCTACTGTCGGTTCTGTTCAGTAAGATAAAGGAACTCATCATGAATAGTTAAACGCTAAAACAACGCTTAAAGATATCAAAAATTTACCTAAGATAAATCTGATCGCAAAGAGCTCACCGTGTATTTTACGGTCAACAGAATGAGCATCAGGGTCGCCTACAAGATCCTCTCTGCCGTAATATGTGAACGTCTGAAGCCTTTCGTCAACAATCTGATTGGTCCTTATCAATGTGGCTTCAGGCCAGGAAAGTCAACCATCGACCAAATTTTCACGTTGCGGCAGATCCTGGAAAAGACCTATGAACTCCAAATCGATACCCACCACCTTTTCATCGATTTTAAGGCCGCGTATGACAGCATCTACAGAGACGAACTGTACAAAGCTATGTCTAGTTTTGGCGTCCCTGCCAAGCTCGTTCGCTTGTGCAAAATGACGATGGAGAACTCACGCTGCTCCATCAAGGTTGGCAACGAGCTAACGGAATCTTTCGACGTCAAAAAGGATTCAGACAAGGCGATGCACTGTCATGCGATTTCCTTAACATCGTTCTTGAGAAGATAGTGCAGAACTCCAACGTCAACACCAGAGGCACTATCTTCCAAAAATCTGTTCAACTTCTCGCGTACGCCGATGATATTGATATAATGGGAAGAACACAGCGTGATGTCAATGGCGCCTTTGTGAGAATTGAGACAGAAGCGGCAAAAATGGGTTTAGCGGTAAATGAGGGAAAAACGAAGTATATGCTGTCTTCGAGGAAGGACACCCAACACCGACGGCTCGGGCAGAACGTCACAATAGACGCGTATAACTTCGAGGTAGTAGAGGAGTTTGTCTACCTAGGCTCCGCTATAAACACGGGCAATAACACCAGCGCCGAGATCAGACGAAGAATAACTCTTGCTAATCGCTGTTTCTTTGGGCTTAGAAAGCAATTGAGTGGAAAAGCCCTCTCTCGAGCAACTAAGGTAAAACTGTACAACACACTCATCATCCCAGTCCTGCTGTATGGTGCGGAAGCATGGACCCTGACAAAATCGGATGAAAGTGCCTTAGGCTGTTTCGAGAGGAAAGTTCTTCGGGTTATCTTTGGCCCCGTGTGCATTGAAGGGGAATGGCGAAGAAGATACAACAGCGAACTTTACGGGTTGTACAACGACATGGACCTAGCCAGAAGGGTCAAGGTCCAGAGACTCAGATGGCTCGGTCATTTAGAGCGAATGGACACCAATGCTCCGGCCCGGAAAGCCTTCGACACTATTCCCGAGGGACGTAGGAGGAGAGGAAGACCGCGACTCAGGTGGCGCACTCAAGTGGAAGAGGACCTCAATCAACTTGGAGTGCAAAACTGGAGACGACTAGCTAAGGACCGAGCTAGCTTGCGGAGACTGTTGATTGAGGCCAAAGTCCACAACGGACTGTAGCGCCACCTTAAGTAAGTAAGAATGAGCATCAATGTATATAGTAGTATTGATTGCCAATTGACAAACTGATAAATCGCTAACATTAACGCCCTGTGGTGTCCAAAGGGTGAATGGCGAGAGGTTTCCATCCATGCCTACAGAGTTTTTCTGAACGGTCGGTATTTGGTTAAGAATGTTTGAAAGACTTCCTAACTATCAATTAATTTGTCTTTTGTTTTACCTAGCTCTTCATTCTAAGCTATTTTCCTCACTACCGTCTCAATAGGTTCACAAACGCATCACTTTAAGCTCTACACGAACAAGGTTCGTGGAGTAAGATTGTTTCCTTCCTTAGTAGCCATACGGCACAGACTTTGTAATGATGCATTAGCTGCGTATATTGTGATTTCCAAAATAACATAAATTATACCAACAAAGCGAATGAGAAAGAGTTTCGTATGAATTCTTACAACTCAAGCAAATAAAATTCGCAATCAGTTTTGTAGAAAATGTGCATATGGAAGCGTCGACGGCAAAATCAGGTAGATATTGAGAAATGGTAACACTCCATCCCTCCTTAAATACGTAAATCGATGATTCAGTCAAAATATACTCCCGGACCTGTCCGTTGAAACACCGGTTTATCGCCGTAGAAAGCTGGAGAAAACTTCGTTTATAAACCGGTTCAAAGTCGATGATGAGGAACACCTTATTGAGAACCGGTGGAAAGACCGTAGAAAGGCGGAGAAAGATCCGTTGATACCCTCGAAAAACCTTGTTGAGAACCGTTGATAAGCCAAGGAAAACCCTGTTATGAACTGGTCGACGGACCGTTGATAATTGGAAAAAGCTCCGTTCATATCTAAGCCGGGGGAAGCTAGGTTGATACCCAAGGGAAGCCTTGTTGAGAACCGGTTACCAAGCCGTTGAAAAATGTAGAAGACTTAGTTGATAAACTAGGGAAAACTCTAATGGATGCACGCATACTTCGTGCTCATTTTTTATCATCAGCAATCCAAAAACACATGAAGTTCCGAGCCGTAAACGAAGGAGGTTTTAGCCATAAAGCAATCCAGTCAACCTAGCCTGACTCCGTTAGCAAAACTACATATCCGCAGCCATTTACCACAGTCTTTGATAGCCATGAACATCACAACTTGACACCGACTTCTGCGGTGGTGAGGCAACCTTTTTCTGCGAACAAGTCTGTGCAGATTTAAATCAATACGATTTTGAAGAGATTTTATGCGCAGGCAAATTCCGTAGAAGTATCTGTGAAGTATGTGCCGCGTAGATTGATCATAAGCATCTGCTTTAGTTTGACTCGACGGTAAGAGGCGGCCCATGGAACGTTCTGGCTTAAGAAACATGACAGCAAATAGTGGTATGCGAATCTATTGTTCTTAGATGGACTGGAAACCTAACTTGTACGCTTGAAGAGGAATCACCTTGCAAAGTCCTTTGCTGTAAAATATTTACCATTGACGATGAAATTTGGCGGTAGTGTCTGTCAAGTGGTATTGGACCCCTGTATTTCATTCATGGTCTGTTCCATTATAGAGTAAGGACTGTCACTTTATGATATCAACTCGTTCGATAACTCACAAGCTTGCACTGATTTTCATACACCCCAACTGTCATTCTCTTTTTTTTATTTTTGGTCAAAAAAAAGCAAAGAAAAACATTGAAACAAAAAGTAGATAAAAACCACAGACTTTTAAACAACATTTCTCTGTTTCAGAAACTTGAAACCTTCTTATCATCCCATTACTCTGATCTGATAGCACGGAAGTATGATAATTTTCAGGGCTTGTCCCTGATTCAAATTCTTCCACAAACAATATGACAAAAGCCTGCAACTTTTATCTTCTTCAATCTTGAATAAATCTGCCCCACAAGAAAAAAGGAACAAAATAATACAGTCACATAATAATTTCTTATCTCTACTCTAATCAGGTTATCGGACAATTCATCCTCCCCCAAAAACAAATAAGAAGCTTATTTAAAGAGGGAAGAAAATCTTCAAGGAAAAAAATTGAGAAATCAAAAATAAGTACCAACGGAACAAACCTTATGTCATCAAGATTCTACATAAAAAAAATAAAATTAATGTTGATACAAGTAGACCTTTTAAACTTTGATGGAAAAGGTCCATCCCTTATCCTTCGATAGCTAAGGTAAACCAAATTGATTAGATTTTGGGACAATCTGAAATATTTACCAAACCCACACAAGATATGGGGCCCAAGGTGAGTGACCGAAAAGGAATAACCACTTTATAACGTTTGTGTCCCTTAAAGGCCACCCTTCAAATTGATGGCTTAGTTTTAACCTACAAAATCTTTCTCCAAAAAAACAAAAAAACAAAACTCGCAAATTCTATGAAAATGAGATTCAAAATAGCCATTTGCCGGGAATCCCAAAACCCCACAGTCACCACGAGCACACAAAAACAATGCCCTTGCCATGGGCTTTAGGCTAAAAAGTTAAGGCCATATCTATAATATTTTACGTTAGGCAATAAATTGCTATTGAAAAGCCCCTGGATGAATGGATATCTTGCCTCCTGCACAAAAACAAAAACAAAAAAACCGCGCAGTTGTTTGTTGAAATTCGAGTTCACAAATGCATTTCGTTCGACCTATATTTTCTATGTTTTGTCCTTAAAAAAGGACCTTTTCATACCAAAATCTAAAAAAATAAAATTCCAAAACAAAAAAAGGAAAGGGATAACTTCAAAACAAACCGAAACTGGAAAGAGAGTAAAACAAAGCCCAGAGGCAACCTAGGGCAATCCACAATCCGTTGATCCCATAAATCAGAATAATTTAAGACCCACATACCCAATCCGAGCCGAGCCTAACCTGCTGCTCTCCAACCATGAATAAATATTTTTTTTTCCCACAATCAGGTCCTTTTGTCCTTGTTTTGTAAATAGCTTCAATGAGCTTTTGAAATCGAAAACCGTCCACACACCACCCAGTTCCATTTCCATAAAAAAAAACACCAACCACCAGCTCCGCTCGGACTTTATTCCAACAGGAGGCGGGCTGGCGAACGGCTGGTTGCTTTTGCGGCGAAGGAGCATTAAATTCTCGTTTGTTGTGCAAGGAATCACGGGTATTTGTATTTTTTCTATAGGACAGCCGGCCGCACTCTCGGCGGATTTAGTCCTTTTCTAGTTTTGCGGTTGAATGTGAAAAATATTTAAAGATTCAATCGGGCTTAGCCCGCCTGGCCCTCCTTGGCACTTTTTAAAGCGACTGGTTTTGGTTTTTGGTCACATGATGGGCTTCCTGTTTCCTCCTTTATTTTCCCATATACCTACATACTATATGCCTTAGTTCACAACTAGAATGCAAGACCCTGATAAAGGGTTGTGGTGTGACGGAGAATTTTTCGGAGAAAGAACCGCAATAATCCTGTGTCCCCATTTGCATGCTATTGCTATCACATTGCTTATAAATTAAGCTAAGGGTATTCGTACCGAGAGCCACGAGTGGCGCGCGGCGGCAGAGGAACAAAGGATGCATTAAAGGCGACACGAGGACGAAAATCATGAAATCCTGACCCAATTCCAATCGGATGTTGGTAATTTTTATGTCCATGCCTCACTTGAATGCTGTTGCTTTCAGACGAAAAAAACACCAATAACACTTAAGCGGATTTGCCTGTAGTAAGGCTAAAGTATTTATATATGTAAGTTTGACAGTAATCTTCAAATATACGACGGCGGACGATGTGAAACGGTAAAGTTGGCGACGATACAAATTCCATTGAGCCGAAACAAAACATATGTTTATGCTTGAATGTCGAAATTAATTCCAACAATTTACGATAAAGGAATTTTAATTACCGCAAATGATGCGATGTTGCAACGATTTCTGATGATGACTGAACAGTGGGGTTAGCAAGCGTCTAATGGTTCAAATTTGTGTTTGTACAAACGTGCATTTAATCACCTATAAAATCGTTTCGACTGAAGTCTGCACAGAGCACAGGCAAAATTCGATAGAAGTCTGTTTAAAAGTCCGTGTCGGGTGGACCGGCCATAAGGTTTGGAAATTGTACGTCATCAATTTTTTGGAATACTATTAATCGTCATTCGAGTTCTTTTCATTCGAATACTTATGATGGTAATTGGAGTTATTTTTATTGGAAGTAAAATAAATCGTTATTCGAGTTCTTTCATTCGAATACTAATAATCGTCATTCGAATTAATTTCATTCGAATTAAATAATCGTAATTCGAGTTATTTTCATTTGAATACTAATAATCGTCATTCGAGTTTTTTTTTCATTCGAATATTAATAATGGTTATTCGAGTTATTTTTATTCGAATTTAAATAAATCGTCGTTCCTGTTCTTTCATTCGAATGCAAATAATCGTCATTCGAGTTCGTTTCATTCGAACACTAATAATCGTCATTCGAGTTAATATCATTCGAATTAAAATAATCGTCATTCTAGTTATTATTATTCGAACTCTCGTCATCTTCACTCGATTTTTCGTCATTCGAGTTTTTTTGAAATTTAAAGAGTAGCAGTAGTGGCAGTACTAGTAGTTTTCAGAAGTCATTTAAATGATTTCACAGTGCATAATCGAATGACCTCGTTTAGTTGACTAATTCGATTATAATCGATTAAATCATTCGAATTCCATCACCATCACCATAATGTCTTTCAAAACAAGCAATTTCTTGTCAACCACATTGTATTCTCCATTTTCGTCGAAAATCCATTTAGAAAACGTGAGAAGTCCTTATCGTCCAGTTTCCTCCGGCACAAAGGATCATTTAGCTCAGTGAAAATGGCAGTTAAAATTATTTTAACTCCTGCGCCCTCTGCTCGTGACCCTTAATATGTATAAGTCGATAATGCTTGCTCTATAGTTTGTATACTTATAAACGACAATACATCACACAAGTTGGTACATTAATTATATTCCTTGTATGTATTTGTGTGAACATTTGTCAACATGGATTTGCAACCGAGAAGGCAGCAAGGGACCAACGCGACGACAACGACGCACGGGCGGCGGCGGGCGGGCGGTGGCACAGGAATGCCATTGCAAGTGCCCTTCATTCTTCCTGGTTCTTCTTCCAAGCCAAAAAGTTTGCATGGACTTACATATCGTGAAATGCATTTTTTAATTCATTGTTGGCAACCAAGAGTGTTCGAGAAATGATCTCCGGTTGGTTGGGCTTAAGCGAAATCTCGAGCCCAAGTTGTTGCCGGATTTCGCTATACAGTGCCCTCAACACAGAGTGCCATTTCGAATATTGTCCTTGATGCATCACATGAGTAAGCTTGTGTGTGTTATGCGCCGCATTTAATGCCAATGGCATAATTACGTCACATAAAGCTGCATTCGAAAGGAAGTACACAAAAAAAACGCAGCGTTTCTTGGAAACGGATGTTCTCTCTGGGTCTCTAGGCCGCCCACAATAATGCTTGCCATTATTTTTGTACTTATAGTTGAAGAACAATAATAAATTCATCACGTGCCACGAGAATGACGCGACAACGACGTCAGGCGAGTTATAGCACGGCGACAGAGAAAAAATAAAACGCAGTAGGTGGATTATTTTCCTATGCAGCCTCTTCCTTATTGGCAAAACGGAAAGAGCACAAGGGCTTGTGGTGGCATGTTCGCCTTAAGTGGCACACACAATGTATTGTATTGAAATGAGAAAAAAATAAAATTGTATAAAATGCAAACACGACGATGCGGATGACGGACGCTAAGAGCACAATTCTTAACAGAAGATGAATACAACGCCAAGTTGGTCGTCGCACTTGTATATGCAGAGCAGTGTTAGATAACCCAATAGCAGGTGAATATCTGATTTAATTAGTTACGTGGACGTGAAAGCGGCAATATCCGTGAATAGTGGTGCGGCGACACGGCGACGAACAGTTGCATGACTTTCCCTGCGGCAGTCATTATAATTATACAAATAGCACGCATTTGTGGGTTGGCTATTCACAAGGCTTTCGAGGATAATGCATATTTGCATGGCTAAGCAATTAATCTTTGATGCTGTGGATGTGATTGGAATTGTGGAAGGTGGCGAAACCGAGAGGAACATGGTTACTGTATACAAACTGCAAGTTGTGGAGCTGTGCCAGAAAGACCACACCGCAAATAATATACACACCAACCGACACAGAGCCTCAGAAGAGAACGATTCAAGTGGAAGGACGAGATTAGGATAAGATATTCATATGGCAAAGATCTATCATTTTGATTTCGGGATGATTTAGGTGTGTGATTGAATTGGCTTCGGGCGAGTAAGATTTGCGTTGGTAAACAGTGGTAATCTGAGGAGCGTAATACGATTTGAATTTGCTCAAGGCTTACTTTGGTGTTTGCTTAGTGGCTCCAGTTTGAGAGATAATGTGATGATATTTGAAGGATTTAAATCCGGTGGAGCCAAGAAAAGACCTCATCATTATTTTCACGTCTGCCACATTCGGTTTATCTAATTAGGGAATTTATAAATTGTTGATCATTTTGGAATGAAATATAATCTACTTGCAAGAATTTAAGTGAAATTGAATTCTTACTTGCTTAATATTTTTCCTTCGACTACCTAAATGCTTTATTTCGAAAGCGATTGCGAAAATAGTAAGTATTCGACATAGTGAACGGCAAGTGAAGATACATTCGAGTGCAGCTGACGAAAGAGGTGCAAGGGAAACCGATAGAGGACTGAGAAGAGTGTCGAGAAAAAACAAATGATTACCAGAATTTCTATCACATCGCGCTCATTATTACTTACTTACTTACTTACTTAAGGTGGAGCTACAGTCCGTTGTGGACTTGGGCCTCAATCAACAGTCTCCGCCAGCTAGCTCGATCCTTAGCTAGTCGTCTCCAGTTTTGCACTCCAAGTTGATTGAGGTCCTCTTCCACTTGAGTGCGCCACCTGAGTCGCGGTCTTCCTCTCCTCCTACGTCCCTCGGGAATAGTGTCGAAGGCTTTCCGGGCCGGAGCATTGGTGTCCATTCGCTCTAAATGACCGAGCCATCTGAGTCTCTGGACCTTGACCTTCTGGCTAGGTCCACGTCGTTGTACAACCCGTAAAGTTCGCTGTTGTATCTTCTTCGCCATTCCCCTTCAATGCACACGGGGCCAAAGATGACCAAGAACTTTCCTCTCGAAACAGCCTAAGGCACTTTCATCCGATTTTGTCAGGGTCCATGCTTCTGCATCATACAGCAGGACTGGGATGATGAGTGTGTTGTACAGTTTACCTTAGTTGCTCGAGAGAGGGCTTTTCCACTCAATTGCTTTCTAAGCCCAAAGAAACAGCGATTAGCAAGAGTTATTCTTCGTCTGATCTCGGCGCTGGTGTTATTGCCCGTGTTTATAGCGGAGCCTAGGTAGACAAACTCCTCTACTACCTCGAAGTTATACGCGTCTATTGTGACGTTCTGCCCGAGCCGTCGGTGTTGGGTGTCCTTCCTCGAAGACAGCATATACTTCGTTTTTCCCTCATTTACCGCTAAACCCATTTTTGCCGCTTCTGTCTCAATTCTCACAAAGGCGCCATTGACATCACGCTGTGTTCTTCCCATTATATCAATATCATCGGCGTACGCGAGAAGTTGAACAGATTTTTGGAAGATAGTGCCTCTGGTGTTGACGTTGGAGTTCTGCACTATCTTCTCAAGAACGATGTTAAAGAAATCGCATGACAGTGCATCGCCCTGTCTGAATCCTTTTTTGACGTCGAAAGATTCCGTAAGCTCGTTGCCAACCTTGATGGAGCAGCGTGAGTTCTCCATCGTCATTTTGCACAAGCGAACGAGCTTGACAGGGACGCCAAAACTAGACATAGCTTTGTACAGCTCGTCTCTGTAGATGCTGTCATACGCGGCCTTAAAATCGATGAAAAGGTGGTGGGTATCGATTTGGAGTTCATAGGTCTTTTCCAGGATCTGCCGCAACGTGAAAATTTGGTCGATGGTTGACTTTCCTGGCCTGAAGCCACATTGATAAGGACCAATCAGATTGTTGACGAAAGGCTTCAGACGTTCACATATTACGGCAGAGAGGATCTTGTAGGCGATGTTTAGTAGACTTATTCCTCTATAGTTGGCGCAGTTTAGAGGATCTCCCTTTTTCAGGATCGGGCAAAGTCTATTTTTTTTTGTTTTTTTTTTTTACCAGGTGCTTGCTACCACAACATTCGCCCCGCAGCATAATCGATCAGCCTGAATCCGTTATCGGATGTGGTGTCGTGCAGGCTGTGCTTTCCGACCGTTCCACCAAAGATGTCCTCTTTCCCAGCTTTGCGTTAAAATCGCCGAGGACAATTTTAATGTCATAACTAGGACATTGCTCGTATGTTTTCTCAAGGAGCTCGTAGAACTCGTCTTTGGTGTCGTCCTTTTTGTCTTCTGTGGGGGCATCGGGCATGCGCACATATTAAGCTAATGTTGCCGAATTTAGCCTTGATTCGGATTGTCGTGATGCGTTCGCTCACACATTTGAAGCTCAAGACTTTTTGCCTGAGTCTGCTTCCCACGACGAATCCGCATCCAAATAGTCGCTGTTGTTGCTCTCGGTAACAATTACCATAGTAGATGTCGCAGTTTTTCATCCTCCTTTTGCCCGATCCATCCCATCGCATTTCCTGGATAGCGGTAATATCTGTGTTGTAGCAGTTGAGGGTCTCCGCTAACTGTTCGGCAGCACGCGGTCTATTAAGGGACCTAACATTCCACGTGCATATCAAAAAATCGTTGTCCTTTGTACATTTGCTTGGGTCGTCATCAGTGTATCCGTCCGTTTCCGAGGCCTGTTGTTGCTTCGCAACTAAAATTTTTTCTACGTGGTCGGGAAGTCACCCCAACGCACAACCCCCAACCTGGAGTACCAGGCACTTGATGTGACTCCAAGTGCAAGAGCCGGAAAAAACCGCTCCTTTTACGGCGCTCATTATTACCAATGTCATATAGACTGATCAAGGAGTCCTGTTATTGATGCTATTTCACTTGAAACCAATCGCATTTTGGACGTTTTCCCTCTGCTTCCAGTTCTTACATGGTTTAGCTGGTTCTTTAGTTACACGCATGACTGTCGGGACTGATAGTTTCTCATATTCGACTACTGGAATTGACGTGCAATATGTGGGATACTGCAATTTGTAAGTCTGAGAATTACGTAATCACTTTCTTCCCAAAGCTATAAGACTCTAATGCAGTCAATTCATTTCCCCCTAATGTTAAGCGCTCTTAAATGTTGCACAAGATGAAAACATACATCCCCCTCATTTTTCAAGGCAAAAACACACAAAATTTTATGTTAAATTATACCCCCAAAGCCTTTTACTCTTCCCCCAAATTGATGTGTTTGTAACAAGAAAATATGTTTTCTGCACTCTCGTAAAATACATTTTTTGTTTCAGCAAAATACAAAGAATCCATCAAAGTAATGCTTTCGAATTATGAACAGGTTTTCCTTCAAGCAGAGTGGAAAAAGGAAGAAAACAAATAAAATTAATGATAATAATAAAATATTGTTATTATCCATTATTACGCCCGCCCCGCCTCACCATCACCATCTACTTTAACTTATGAACTCGTACCTTTTGCAGTTGGAAATGTTCATTCAACTTTCGGTGAGTTTATTTCTGAGTAAAAAGTCCTTTTTTTGGTAATTCGCATGCAAATTCGCAAAATTCAATGTCATTTGCCTTTTCGCATCGTGGAATGGAAACAAGGAAGCAAGCTGCGCCATTTTGAACGTCGTTGTTTGACTGGGGCCAAGCTTAACGATATTGCAGGATGGCAAAAACAAAGCCTCCCCATAATTTTTGAAACACATAATAATTTCCATCTTCATTATGACCGTTATTTATTCAAGTTTATATTTTTTAAAGGTTTGATGTGAATTTTTGTTTTTTAGCGCATTATTGCGGACTTGAAATTTATGAAGTACAAACTCCTCTGTTGATCCGACAAGATGATAACGACGAGGAATATATTTTTTATTAATCATCCCAAACGACTGACACCGATACAATGTTGAGCGCGAGCGAGAGAAGCAAGCCTTCTTCGTGGCGGAATGATGTCTGGATGAGTAGCGAACAAAAGAGCTTTTTTTTTGTTGTACGGAACCGACCCCAGATGATGTTTTGGGTAATTGAAATTAAGTGCACGTGAAGAACAAGGATATTTTTTGTTCCTTGGAAGCCAGGATCTACTGTCGGAACATTATAAATTGGATTCTATTAATATGAAATATTTGCTTTAGTGAGCATCAATTTAGTTTAAAATTCAAATTCCAGAAAGAGGGTGTGAATTGAGGCGTAACTGTTGTGATTTTTGGGGGAAGATGTACACTTTATTAAATAGCAATGGAGCACATTGAAAACTGTGTTAACAACAATGGAGTTATCATCGTTTTTGGGTGCACTTAGTTCCTTGTAAGTTATGGGTGTTTTTTTTTTTTTTTGCTATTTGCACGAAGAACATCTCATTTCATTTTCTACGGATTCTTCTTCGGGGATGTTTGGTAACCTGCTTTGATTTTGGCTTCATTTGTAAATGTCACAATGGCCGATTCTACAGGCTATTGAGATCTAACACGGATGGCTACACACCTAGTTCGAGCTCTTATAGCTTCGCAGCTACCAGAAACAAGGTTTGCAAAGTTTATTCAGGAGGTCGAAGACCGCTCTAACTCTCATTGTAATAGAAAATTTAAGTTCTAAATGCCTACTTTGCTCTTCTTAAACCAAGTTGTGAGACAATCAATCCCCTAAAACAATCAGTGTCAGGAGAAGATACCTTACCCAACCTAGCTAACAATATATACACCGTCTGATCCTTGCTGCCAATTTGAAGTCTGCGCCCCATCCGCACAACTCCTCAATTTTAAACCAAAGAAAGAACAATATTCTCACTCTCTAACTCTACACGGTGTTAATTAATTGAAATACATACAACACACTTGCACTCATCCTTATTAACACTCAAACACAAACATCCACATACAAACAAAACACCAGCTATAAACTCATTATACCTTTCGTGATGGGGATCTGTACACAGTACCTACATCCTTGATGGTTCAATTACTCCATCATCGTCATAAGCATCATTGAAGCAAAGATTTAATCCGCCCTCTCGATTAGGTTTTCATTTCAAGTGCAAGCTGAGTTCAAATTCGAAAAAAAAAGATAAACAAAATCCTTGAAATCCACCTTACAGCGCCGAAAGCTAATGAATTGAATTAGCCTAATTACGAGTATTATCCTTTTTTCTGCTCCTTACAAAGTTAAGAGATGAAGCGAACAAAATTCAAGAGAATCAAATTTTAAAAATCGAAACTCGAGAAACGAATTATAATGACAGCCCAAGGACATTTTGTGACAAAGTACCAGAAATACAAGTATCATCAACACACTGCGACAGTAAAATGGCAAAGCCGGAAGCCATTTGCAGGTTCGCTTACTTTATGCCATGGAAACGCCGCGCGCCGCCCGCCGACAGCGACACAACACGTCGAGAACGACAACGACGATGATGACGATAACGCGTGTGGGTGTGCCTGTGCATTGCGATAATTCATTTACAAAAAAAAAAAAAACTCAGCCTTTCTGTTGTGCTCATGGAATTATGCTTAAAAGTCGAACTTTCGTTTGAAGGACGGAGGAAACCTCGTCGAATGTTGGCAAAAAATCACTGTAACCTCGTCTTGTGACGGATGCTGATGGTTGTTGTTGTTGTTTGTTCGAGAAACACTCCACGCCCATGACCACCCCACCAACCCAGTTATTTTTGACGGTAGGGAACGAGCTGCACTCATGCATAATGAAAAGTTGGTAAATGACGATGCATGCAGCATGTACTCGTAAGACAATTAATGAATGCAATGGATCTGCATTTCATCTTTACGATGCGAGAAGAAAGCGATATCTATACAGAAGTGGAGTGGATTCTCGGAAGAAGTAAATGAATATTGCATCGCCTCAAGGACGACAAGGTATGTCATACATTTTTAGGGAAAGAAAAAAATAAGGAAAATGTCGAATTTAAAGCCGATTTTTGGTGAGGATTAAAATTTCACTTTGAAATTTTGTTCACTTGTGCAGAAATTTATAATTTGGAAATGTTCTGAAAAGAAAGAATTCGTCAAGTGGAAAAGTCTTTCGCAGATCTTGCAGTTATTGGCTAAACCGAAGTTTGCTAAAACTCACATTCAAAACTTCTTTGAAAGAGTGACCAATTTTTTCGACCGATTTTTGGTTTCAAAAGTTTTGTTATGCCACAGGTTTCAGCACTGAGGAAGAGCATATCCACCTACGGTTTCACTGCCCAACGCTCTGCGTGGGCATTTTTTAAACGAAATTGAGGAATCTGAAAACAAACAAAAAACCACTTAAATTTTAAAAAAGCTTTAAAAAGACCGGGAAAGAAATCGTTAATCCTCCAAAATAAAACAAAGGACGAACACTGATCTCGAACTGGAAAAAAAGACTGACTGTCCGCATTAAAAAAAAATACTGAATTTATTTTCATCTTGAATATATTACAGGCACACTTTCTCGGTGTTGTCTCGGTTGGTCACATTCTTAGTGTCGCTCTTGAACTTGGCCTCGAACTCGGTCTCAAACTCGGCCTCGAACCTGGGCCCTATTGCACCAACCACTTTTCACTTTTCACTTTGCAACTTTTCACTTCAACTTTGCAAATTCTGTTTCACCAAACGCTAATTTGCAAAGAGGAAATTATTTTTTTGAAAAGTAAACAAAAAAATCCTTCTTTGCAAATTTTGTTTCACCAACCACAAATTTGCAAAGTGAAAAGTACTTTTCTGAAAAGTGAAAAGTTTTGTGAATTTGCAAAGAATTCTTCGATTTCGTTTCACCAAACGTTTAAAACTTTGAATTTTGCTTTTCAAATACTGAAAAGCTTTTCAATTATTTTGCAAAGCAAAAAATTTCATTTTGCGGTTGTTCATTTGTTCTTGACTTATGAATATATTATGAATATACAGCAGAATATATACAAATGGACTTATGTTTGTTACAAGTTTCTATGTTTGTGTGTATAAAGTCCGATATGGACTCCGAAACGGCCAAGCCGATATTTATAACATTTTCATGGTAAAGTTTCATTCAAGGAGTCGGACAACTTGAGAAAAATCAATCATATGTACATAGATTGAAAACTTCGTTTTTTGCGTGAAATTTTTTGTTTGAAAACCGCTTATATCAAATGGAAAAATAGAAAGTTCGTGATGGAAGACTCGGAAACCTCATTGTTTTTCAGAAGAAAAATTGCATGGAATTGTAGGATGTAGGTGCATTTTTAATAATTTGAAAAATGAAGAATTAAAATGTAAACGAAGTAATGAAGTTCGTTTTTGTATAATACATTAAAAAAAATTACTTTTTCTATTTTTTAACACTTCCAAAACAACTAAATTTTTGGGGTTCTTGTCTTAACATTTTCAATTTTCTTCGTTAAAAAAAATTGAGATTTTGTGCAATGTGACATTTCAATGATGGAGAAGTCGAAAAAAATGGGTCCGGCGATTTCGTTTATCTGTCTGTCAATCTGTAAACGCAACCTACAGCCCTTAACCACTGATCCGATTGATTTTTTAAAGTACGTATATATTGCCATAGATTATATTTTGTATTAAACAAATTTTCAAAAATTTGTTTGTATTTTAAAAAAATATATTTAAACTTTTTTTTTCAAAATTCTGTATCTCGTAAACGGATCAATATTAAAAATCGAATTTCCATTATTAAATGTAAACATATTCTTTAACACTGCATACCCAAATCAATTTTAAAACGTTTTTGAGCCTTTTATATATAAAAAAATTAATAAAAGAAAACGCTATAAGATTTTTTTTTAATTTAAAAATCAATAATTTAAAAAAAAAAATCTTATGACATCAATTTTTTTTCAGATAAAATGCATTATTGAGATACCTTCACATTTCAATCTCAATTTTTATTAATGTATTTTGATAACATGTTTTTATTGTTGTATGTTTTTTTATGAGTTATAATTTGGAATATGTATTTTTTATTTCATCACTAGCGAGCGGAGTTGTTAATTTTTTTGAATTTGTAATAATAACGACAAGGAGTTCAATCAAATCATTATAAATATTTGACTTTGCAACTTTGCAAATTACGACTGAAAATGAAAAGCTACATTTTAACTTGGTGAAACGCCCACACTTTTCACTTTGCAAAAAAACATACAAAATTGCAAAGTGAAAAGTCAGGAACTTTTCATTTTTGGTGAAACACTTTTTACTTTTACTTTGCAGAAAATTATTATTTTGAAAAGTTGCAAAGTGAAAAGTGAAAAGTTGTTGGTGCAATAGGGCCCTGGTCTCAAACTTGGTCCTGAACTCATTCTCAAATTAGGGCTCGACCTCGGTCTCGAATTTGTTCTCGGACTCGGTCTCGAACTCGGTTTTGAATTCGGTCTCTAACTCAGTCTCGAAGTCAGTCTCGAACTTCGTCTCAAACTTGGTCTCGAACTCGGCCTCAAACTTATTCTGGAACGCAGTCTCGAAGTCGGTCTCGAACTCCGTTTTGAATTAATTTTCGAACTCAGTCTCGAACTTGTTCTTGAACTCGGTCTCGAACTCGGTCTCAGTCTCGGTCTCGACCTCGGTCTCGGTCTCGGTCTCGGTCTCGGTCTCGGTCTCGGTCTCGGTCTCGGTCTCGGTCTCGGTCTCGGTCTCGGTCTCGGTCTCGGTCTCGGTCTCGGTCTCGGTCTCGGTCTCGGTCCTCGGTCTCGGTCTCGGTCTCGGTCTCGGTCTCGGTCTCGGTCTCGGTCTCGGTCTCGGTCTCGGTCTCGGTCTCGGTCTCGGTCTCGGTCCTCGGTCTCGGTCTCGGTCTCGGTCTCGGTCTCGGTCTCGGTCTCGGTCTCGGTCTCGGTCTCGGTCTCGGTCTCGGTCTCGGTCTCGGTCTCGGTCTCGGTCTCGGTCTCGGTCTCGGTCTCGGTCTCGGTCTCGGTCTCGGTCTCGGTCTCGGTCTCGGTCTCGGTCTCGGTCTCGGTCTCGGTCCTCGGTCTCGGTCTCGGTCTCGGTCTCGGTCTCGGTCTCGGTCTCGGTCTCGGTCTCGGTCTCGGTCTCGGTCTCGGTCTCGGTCTCGGTCTCGGTCTCGGTCTCGGTCTCGGTCTCGGTCTCGGTCTCGGTCTCGGTCTCGGTCTCGGTCTCGGTCTCGGTCTCGGTCTCGGTCTCGGTCTCGGTCTCGGTCTCGGTCTCGGTCTCGGTCTCGGTCTCGGTCTCGGTCTCGGTCTCGGTCTCGGTCTCGGTCTCGGTCTCGGTCTCGGTCTCGGTCTCGGTCTCGGTCTCGGTCTCGGTCTCGGTCTCGGTCATGGAATGAAAAATGGATTGTAAGGACCTCGGTGAGAATTTTAAATTTTTTCATTATTCATAAAAAAAACTGGAAGATTCAACCCATTAACCCGCACAGAATTTGTAAATTCCTTCAATTATTCAATAAAATAAAAAATCTTTTTCTAACTTTTGACTGGAAGATTAAGTCAAAGAAAAAAACTCTTTGGGTGGAACTCCCATAGCAGCAACGCTGGCAGGTTGCTAGCTTAAGGTCTCAATGGGATCAACCGAACATCAAATTTTAGTTGCATTTCTTCTAATACTGACTTGATTAAAATAAAATCACCCTCTAGGGAGCTTTATTCGATAAATTAATTAATTCAACTAACTTCGTCATTAAACAAAACTCTAAACTCATTCGTTATTACTACCATCTACCCTTCTGCTTCTTTTATGTGTATCTTTTCAATTATTTGGTTAGCGTTTGACTGGGCTGCCGACCGTGTACTACTTCCTTAAATATAGTACTGTTTGGACTAATTTTCTCCAGACAAGAGCAATAGTGGAGACAAATTTATCCGTTTTGTCTACCAAAAAACCCTTCAAATTCTTAAAGCTGCATTAATCCAACCGACAACACTGATCATTTCACTTTTTTTCGAAAAAGGGACAATCCCTGAGCTCTGCTATAAAAAAAAACCCTAGAGAGCGTTTTGTTCACAAAAACTTTTTAAGTATTGTTTTAGCGTTGTTTTTCGGCTTCCCTACATTTCATTCATTTCGGTCGTTTGGTATTTTCATCATTTCATTTGTCTATGTTTTCTGAAATTTGTCCTGCTCTCCCTGGTTTCGTGGTTTGAGCTAAATGACTTTTAAAAAGTTTTCGACATATACCGAAGTAATTAATGGTGAACAATGTTTGTATGGTGCCCAAATGAATTTACAAGCTTTTTTCTCGTTTGTGAAATAGAGAGTATGGGAACTATTATTTCTGTCAGTGAAAGTGTATCCGAAAACAAAACAAGAGTATCCTGTTCTGAATCTTGTTTTCGAATTATTCTGTAAGCCACTGTATACAGCCAAGTGTATTATTCGTCAGTTTATCCTTATAGATTCCCGGTGGCGTTTTGGGTCATAACAAAACTGCACGTTTTAAAGTGCATATTTTCAGTTTTGTCCATGGGCCGCGATATATCTAACAAAATGGATTATTCGCACCAAACAAATTATGCACACAACATTATAATGCTTCGTTTTAAAAGCGATCCGCCACCGATAGTGGAATGTTAAACAAGGAGATAGGAAAACTGCTAACCCATTTTTTTAATCCAGATATAGAGTTTTAAATGGCCGGCAACTAGCATTAATGACTTTGCAATTTGCATAGAATAGCGGTAGTGGTAAAAAGGCAGAGGGCTATTATGTGAGAGATGTTTTGTTGTGTGCACTGTGCAAGTCGGAGCCTTGTTTTTGGGCTGGGAAAATGGGAAAGCTGTTTTTAGGGTATACAGTTTTTGGTTGTTAATGAAAAGTTAGTTGTTATGGCGCCGCCGTTTCTGAAAATGAAATTTTTGGTGGGGATGAGTTTTATGGAGCGGGTAAGCTTATATAATCGATGAGCACTGTTTCACAAAATGGAACTTTAAAATATTGATTAATCTTGTTGTTGAAATTTTTCTCACCTTTTTTGAGCACATGTACCAAATCACTTTCATGCTATTTACTAGCCTATCATGAACCGCTGTCAGTGTTTACGTCGTAACTAAAGGGGATAATCACTACTCCTTCGACAGTAAAATGTTTTTTTTGTTCCTAAAAATAAGTTGAGTGCATGTGTGTGCTGATGACATTTTTCAATGGAAAAACGCAATTTTTCCTTTTTATTTTAAGAGTCATCATGCCACCCATGTTCAAGGATAAGGCGCGAAATAACTTTTTTTATATCAAGCGAAATAAAAACATTGTTTTGTAGTTTTTGTCCTTGTACTTCCTTCACAGATGAATGCTTGAGTCATAAATCTTTCCTGTCTTCAAGTTTTTTTTTTTTGCCGTTATGTTGGGTGAACACATTCACGATACGAAAAAAAAATGAAAAAAAAAAACTAAATTCAACGGAATATGAGTTCATGTAAGTTGGGCGTGGTGGAAAGTGGGTGGTTTGTAGTTCGAGTCAAATAAAGATTGCCAAGGTTTCGTATGATTCTTAAATGGTAAATAACTGGGTCTTGAAAAAAAATTACATTGAAAGGAATTTCAAAATTGTGTAATTTGTGTTTTTATGTTGAAAATTTGATACAAAAACACCATTTGTTTATATCAGTAACTACTTCCTGTTTTCTCTTTGAAAAAAAGTAACCTGGAGGTATATTCATTGATAGGTGGGATAATTATGAGCCAATTCCTACGACTCATTTGTGAAATATTTTTGTCTGCTATTCTTTAAACAAAGGATTGAAAATAAAAACAAAAATAAAAATCAAAACATGGAAAACATTGTTGAAGTTCGTTGTTTCGGCAACCGTAAGAGTTTAAGAACAGCATTGTATAGTTTATGATTAATTTTTGCTTTCTTTGTTTTTTTTTTTTTGCTGTTAACATTTCTTTTTGTTTTTGTTTTTGTAAGGCCCTAAGTTTGTTGTTTTCTGTTAAAGAAGGAAAAAAAACCGAATGAGTTAATTTTTGTATTTTTTTACCATGACCAAATCTTTCAGGATTTTTTATATTAAAAAAGTTTTGAAATGTTTTGATTTCGCTTATTGTTTTTTACAGTCTCGCTATAGGAGACGTTGACATGAATGAGTATTGAAAAGTTCGTGGATTTTTAGAAATGAACATGTTCGGGTGCAGCTGGGATTTTTAAAACTTGGAAAGATTTTCATTTCGTAGAAAACTATTTCCAACAGTGGAATAAAAGGAGACAAGGTGTTGATTTAAATTTTTGCTTGTATAAAAAAATGTCTGCCTTTTTTTTGTCTTGTTGTTCCTGGGCAGGTGAAATGTTTGAGACTTGAAGCAATTCCTGTTACTCAAACTAAAATTTATTGTCTCAAAGAAATTGAAATTCACAATATTAATACAATCAGCAATGGCGACTGAGGCGATCGGCTCAGAAAAGATTATGTTAATCAACAGAGAAATCTACGTGGCACAGATGATGAGACCAGCGTCACCACTTTACTTCCATGGAAGTGGATCTTCTTCTACTTCTATTTTTTAATTATTTGAGCTTTTTTCGACTAAAATTTTCATTTTATCGCATAATTTATTGGGTTAGGAATAGGAAACTTGTACAAATTCATATCGTTCTATTGAATTCAAGAAAATCACATTGCATTTTGACAAAAACATGTCATGTTTTCTGAAGTTGATCTGGAAGCTGGCAAGGCAATGTTTGCGGGGTTGGCTAGTCCCATATGAAGAATATCTGCTAATTCAAATATCTCTGCAACGAGGGCTCAGAATTGAGTTTGGCTTTCAGTAGTATACTCAGGATAATGAGAACTATAAGAAAATGTATGTTGAATTTGTTGTTACTCCTTAAATGAATTGATTTCTTCGTGATTTCTGAAAAATATCATGGGCTAACGCCAAAATTTTGAACAGGAGAGTAATGCTTCAGGCCAGACAGCACAAATTACATCTCTGATTGGAACATGCTCTAAAGTCTAAGCTAAAGCGCGAAAGAAGAGACTTGACTGAGGGTTTTGAAATAATAGCCATACTTAGGTGTAAATACTGAAGTTTGCTCTCAAAATCTGGGTACATTTGAAGGAGTTCTGGATCAAGGACTGGATGTTTCAACTGGAAAGAGAGACATGGTACTGAATAAAATTGATTTTTTATCGTCAGTAGGATTCAAATGACAACACCTCGTGGCTGAATATCACCCTGCCTGAAGCGATCTGCCTCCCAAATCCAATCGATTCCACAGGGACTTATATCTGGCACAGAAATGAAATCTCTGACAAACGTAACCGTTTTCGGCGTTAGCTTAAATATATGAAAAAGTGTTCCATCGGAACCACGTAGTGTTCGATTTCTGTAGAGGAAACAGTTTTCTTCCGGCTGGAAATACTGCTTGGAGCTTATTGAAGATGCCGTGGATGTTGTAAGGGCATTTATTTCCCATTCCTTTAAACTGCCAGCAAGATCAGACGATGATGGAATTATTTCTTGAGCTGACCTAACAAACGTCGTCGTCGATGCCGTCTGAGTTATATGTATTTACATTTTTGTAATTTAAGCAATCAAGCTAAGGGACTGCTTGACTTAAGTGAACTTAAATTTCCAGCACCTAGAATAGCTACTTTTTTCTACTTTTCGCGAGAGTCATTGGAGTGATTGTATTTTTCACATTCAAATCAGAAATTATAAAATTAATAAAAAAAAAAAAAATGCCAACATCAAACGACAAACAAAATAGTTCATCTATTCGACAGTACGCAATTTTCGAGGGCTACTGTTTCGTCCGTTACAAGTGGAATCATCGTGAAGTTGACTACTGGCAGTCCATGTATAGTATGTCAATGCATATACCAGTACAATGTTTGCATTCATCAACAACACCATTCCCTGCTTCAATACCTGACATAAGTAAATTAAATCGAATGAGAAAAAAGTTTAACATTTGCATTCCTATAATGCACACTCAGTTTTAGAAGTAAAATCCATATGGGGATCAGTACTTTCGTATTAAAACCACCACTACTACCTCTCGTCACTATTGTTGTTGTCATTTCAACTTTGTATTTCGAACCGAGTGCTTTTGGTTATTTCCGCGGCCGCCCGCCAACTGCCATTCTTTTATTAAGGCTTTCCCCACTAGTCGTAAGGGGTTTTAATATCAAAGGAAATTGTCCTGAGTTCCGACCGGCAGAAACGTCATTTTTTTTATTAAAGCTTCCCCCCGCCAGTGGTAAGGGGTTTTAATATTTAAGAAAATTTGTCCCTAGTGCCACCAGGGCCCTTTCATAAAGTTACTCGAACATCGCTATTGCCTGCCGTGTAGTGAAGGTAGATGCCTTAAATAAACCTGCTGATCCTTTAGGGCTATTGCCTGCTGTGCGGTACCAGCAGGGACCACCATGGACCCTAAACGTAACCCTGGAAATAACCCGGTCGAGTAAGAATTACCGATCAATCAGACAAACGGAAACAGGAAGCCCAGTAGGCATCAAGTGGACACTAGAACTAGATCCGAGCACCGGAAATGACACCAGTAAAACTGAATTATTTTCAATACCATTTATTGTAGTTAATTATGTTCAGAAAGAACTATGATTGAATTTTCGGTTTTTCTTCAATAGACCTTGGTTAGACCGACGAGTGAAACCTCGGCTGGGAAACAAAAAGCACATCACAACCTTAAATTGAAATTATTCACAACTTCCCCCGACAATCGTTAAACAATTGTACTTCAAAGTAAGGACCTACAAGTATAGCACTCCGTTACATAGTTTTAATCAAAACATTACTTCTTACAATTCCTGCCTTCATAACAAATATCAAAAACTATAACAACGTTTTTTTTTTTTAATTACGTAGCGTAACGGGTACAATGGTTGGCACCCCCAATTTTTGTACTAATTATTGGCACCCCTCATGAAATTAAGAATTTACGAAAAACTACTATAACTAGGAACTTAAAATCATATTTTTCTATAAGATGTATCAATTTTCTACAATTCTGCATTTTTATTGAGAATTATTTCAATCTCATTTTATTTTTATCAGTAAAAAAGTAAAGTCGTTCTAAATTCGTAAAAAAGGGTTAAAATACAGTGTTCCCTCTAAGGAGACTAAATTTTGTAACTGTCCGTATTTCACTTTTTTTAAAGTTTTTGGATGAATATTTATTTTTTTAAATATGGAAATATAATAAATTAAATATTTTCAATTGTTTTTTTTGTAAAAAATTTTTTTTTAATTGTTAAAACAGGGGTGCCAATAATTGGTCCAGTATAAAGTTGTGGTTTAATTATTGGCAGGGGGTGCCAATGATTCATGCTATGGGGCATCAGTTATTGGCACTGCCAATAATTGTACCCTGTATCAGTTGTTAATTTCAGTTTGAAAAATGGGACAAAAAAGGCACAAATATGGAGAAGAAAACAATCAACGTGCTTTAATAATTAAATAATATTGTATTTATTATAATTTTTAACTTCCCAGAAGGGTGTATTTTAATGTGAACTTAAAATTTTTGCATATTTCCATTTCCCCCAAAATCGAATCAACCCCTCTTTATTTACTGCATACCTACGCATGGATGTTTTACCTACATTATCTCGCGAACCACTTATGGTACTGCACTTGATTAACTTTATCACCTAGATTAGTTAAGCGGTTTTTTAAAACGAGTGAAAACTAAAAAATACGTTACTAACAAAATTTAAGATGAGGTAAAATCCATTTTTAAGTTTTTAAAGTTAATAACCATTTTTTTAGTACCGGTTTTTGTTGTATGTATTCCTTTTTCAAAAGACTACACCGACTGAAACACATTTTGAAATGTCTTAAAATAAATTATAGAGCAATTAAAAAAAAAAAACTTAGAATTTAAAATGTATGTTAGAGATTTTTTAATGAAATATAATTTTAATTTTTTTATTTGCGTTAAATGAAGTGATTTTGTTATAGTAAAATTTTTTTTTAAACTAAATTTTGATCAAAATAGCTAGCTATCAAGAAAAAAAATAGTATTTCTCTCTTTTTTAAGGGTGCCAGCAATTGTACCCTTGGGTGCCAACAATTGTACCTTGGTGCCAATGATTGTGCCTTTTTGCAGTCTTTTCCTATTTTGAAGTTTTCATAAGATTTATTGTTTATTTAACATTTTTGTATGATAATATTCAAGTTAGAAATTCTCTAAGCTTTAATTTGACATAAGAAACATATGACTCACTCTTTAAATGTGAGAGCAATTCGCAATTTAAAGTGCTTAGGGATGCCAACCATTGTACCCGTTACGCTTGTGTCTTTGTCTACGTCTTACTTTGCGTCAATGTATCGAGGAACAATCTAAAATATACTATCTTATCTACTTCGCTTTTTCCATAAATCTACTTAGGCTCCTATTTTTCAAGTAGTAACGCTGGCCTGAGACACTGCTGACGATTTTCTAACATTATGCTATCCAACTGGTGATCTCAGACAATATAACAATAAAATTATAAAAAACAGTAGGTACAATTTCATGTTTTTGGGCAAACATCAAAGTTTTGTTAAAATGTTCTGTTTTCCTTCCATCAAATCAAAAGTTCGCAAGTTAACGTGAAACCCACTGTATTTCTCCGCAAAAAATCTACGGCTCATCATTTCGGCAGTAATGTATCGCTTAAGAATAGATTTTCTACATAATTAAAAATCATGTTTTTTACGTGTAACTTATATTTTTGTTGAAACATTTACCAAAAGCAAAACCCATGACCCAAGAAAACTAGCTGATCCGACTGACATCTTCTTATCAAATGCAAAATATTTTTGTGAATTCTTAAAGAAGTTCTTATTTTTTGGAGAAAATTACCTTAATTTGTTATTAATCATATGCCTAACTGTAAATCTTATACTAGTCAATAGAGCCAAAACGGCCGAAACCGCGTACTATCTCAAAGTAAAAATCGTCTTTCAGTTTGGGAACAAGACTTTCAAATACAAAATCTCTTGACTTTATAAATTGGTTCTCGTGCAATTCTCCATTTTCAAATTCGAATTGAATTTTCGTTGGTAGCAAATGATATGAATGTCAATTTTCGTACTTCTACAGAACTCATTCACAATATAATTCTTATTTAAAATGTACTAAGCACGCATCAATTTCATGTCAAAAAGTCGAAATTCGAACTTCAATTCAATGCAAAGGACGCAATTTACGAGAGCAGCACCCTCTCGATCAAACAACCAATCTGACATAAAACCCTTATTCTCTAAACACATTACTAATCTTTTTTATTTCAATTTTATTTCCAAAATCCAACTCAATTTCACTGGAGTCATTTTTTTTCGTTTCTTTCTTGTCTTCTTTCCAGCAATCAATATGCAATTTTTCGCTCGTAATATTACTTCAAGATGAACAGAACACCGAAGCATCTGTTTGAATGGGAAATTCGATCCGAATCTAAAAGCGGGATGAAAGTTTGCCAACCAAAGGTAATGCGCGCGAAAATCATCGGATTACACTGTGAAATTTATCATCTAACAGACATACTTTTTTTCTCTCTGTGGATAACAACCCTTCAGTCGATTTACTTGCAGCGCGCTTTTGAATATTTATTTATTTTCTTTTTTTTCTTTTTTGTTATTATTTATTATCCCTAAACCTCTGTATTGTGCAATTCGCTATGTAGATTGGAAATGGATATTTCAAAATATGAAAAAGAAAAAGTGAAAAACCGAAAGCAATAAGAGCAAAAAAATTCAATTGGAAATTGAAATTTTATGTCCGGGGTTCTAAATTTTCCTTTGCGGTTGGAGGTCTTTTTTCATTTCACAACGACGACAGTTAAAGTTGCTTTCTGACTTATTTTTGTGAAATTTAAATTCTTCATTATTTCATTTCGAAAATTTTATTCTGAAATTGAGTTTCAAAATTTAAGTGGAAATTTAACGGTGAAAGCATTTTTTTGTTGTTGTTGTTGTTTGCTTATGAAATTATATGCGATATCACAGTCAAAGATGAAGGACGACGACGCAATCTGCGAAGAAGAAGACATGAAGTAAACTAGACGCAAGGATAATACCGAATACCTATCGGAAGGGCAAAGTTTCAATTATAGAAATGCAAATTCAATTTCAATTGAATTTTTTATGCGAATGAGATGAAATGGATTTGTGCGGTTTCACTTGCAAAAATTCATTTCTTTTGTGTGGAAAATGTTTTCCTTTTTTTTGTGTTGTGTGTTTTTGGTTTTGCTTTTATACAGATTAAAGTAGGTTTTCTCATTATGTGTTTTCAATTTGAAGTGAAATTTTCTGCGAACTTAAAACAAAAAGAATCATTATGAAATTGTAATGTTTTCGTAGAATTGAATTTACATTTGCCTTTTGGAATTTTAACGTGGTTTTATTAGTAAACTGTGTACTCATATGCGATCATAAGAAAGCTTTCAGTAGGTATATTGAATGACTATAAACGTTCCGAAGAGCAGCTAAATCTACTCTGAGCTCTTCCAATGTATGTGGTCTGGTAGGCTGTTAGGAAGTTCAAGGTCTGAGGTGATGGTACAATCCAGATCCAGGTGGGACTAGGGCCTCCTCGAACAAGCATCGGTCAGTATGATAGCTCATGCCAAGTAAGTTGAGTTAGGTGAGATTAAAAAAAGAAATGTACGAACTGTTTAGTGACACAAATCTTGTCAGAAAGGTCTTACGACTTCGATGACTGCGTCTGATAGAACCGATGTCCATCGGTCATTTGACATTTAATGAATTCTCAAGTTTTTTTTTTCAATCATGATGGAACAGCGTTAGTTTTTTAATCGATGTTTGTTCATTTTAGTCCTGATCTCTTTCAGAGATTTAAAATTTGGTAGTCCTTTGGTACTGCAGTCAGTAAAGTCACAATTAATTAACTTAAAAGAAAATTAAACTTTAATTATCATCATGAGTTGCAGGGTTGGATCGACTACACCATGGTCTCGCCGTTTACATTAGGAATGGTGTCGTTTTTCAATTTCTTTCACAGTATGGACGCTGCTCCAATCCCTTTTTCAAATTTATGTGGTTCAGGTTCACCGTAAAAAAACACATCATTCACTATTGTTTTCTTTATCGAAGTCCAAATTTGGACAGAGCTTCAACTTCTCGCGAATTTGACGCTCTGTCTGAATCCATTCAAAGAATTGTATCCTTGTGTGCTCACACTTAAATCGTTACTACGGGTAATTTCAATGTACACAATTCTTCGTGACTTGTCCATTCGGGCTCTTCTTTCACACCCGTGCTGTGGAGAGAGTTCTAAAAGATCTCAACATACATAAATCCGGGGGTCCGAATGCTGAACCAGCTATTATTCTGGAGAGGTGTTCTTCCACGCTGGCAAAACCCTTGTGTAAGCTTTTTCATCTATCCTATTTTTCTGGGCTCGTTCCGAGCAGTTAGTACAATTTCCATCTCTGGGCTCCAGCTACTTACTTAAGCCTCTTGGAAGGAATACAAAAAAGAGCTGTAAGAATGATTGGTGATAGAGACATAACTGACTCATTCACTCCTTTGACACCGTCCGTCGTAGCGGTGCGTGTTTGTCCCTGTTCTATCGTTACTTCAACGGTAAGTGCTCTGATGAAATAGTCAGTTCCATTCCTCCCCTTAAACAATTCAACCGTAATACGAATACCCGCTGTTCCAGGAAAGCCCATCAGGCTTACAAAAGTATTTTAACTGGAAAGGAGTAGTCATCAGTCAGTACCCATTTGATCCCCTGTATAGCTACTAAAGTATGCGGCCCTGTCCCCGTAAATATTTGAACAGCAGGTGCGTACGTTCATATCTCACACTGGGGTAGATTATTGGCCAGATTCATTCACAACGTTATGGGCGAAAAAAACATCATGGTACCCCTTTGATCCTCTGGAGCTACTAAAGTATACGGCACTGGCCTTTCAAGTTTGGAGAGCATAACCCACAATGGAGTTAATTTTCACAAAGTGAATTCAAACGAAAAAAAAACCAATAGCAAATGTTCTGTGAGTAAAGGAAATTGGTCTTTCTCAGCTATGGCATTCCCATGCAGAATAAACTTTGAGATTGAAATTAGGTCAAAGAAGTTCTTAACCTCAAAAGTATTTCTTATCCATTTAAATCAATTTCATCCAGTTTAGTTCTCTACGATTAAAATTTCGAAAACACAAGAAACACTTCAAGAAAACTGTTTTGCTTCTGTTTTGCGAAAATGCTTAATCAGCTGTAATGCATTTTGCTTAACCTCCTTCCTGCTTATATAAACCAACAAAATCTCACAAACAAATTGTTTAAGAAAAAAAACTCAAAACTTTCGCAAAGGCAAAATTACTCTCCTTTGATAATTCAAAGGGAGAAAAAAGTGAAAATTCCTCAAAACAGAAACTATGTACATATAAACTTTTCTTAAGATTACAGTTGAACACCATGAAAAATTTAAACTGCACTCTAGACTTTGTGTTTCAAGCATGGAAAACGATAAAATGAGTTTCATTTGATCCTTTCTAACATTTTTCTATGTTTTTCTTCTTTGTTGTGATCTTTATGAGTGCGATGTATTTGATGTATTTTCCCATTAGACAAGTGGACTTTAATGTATAATGTAGGTCATCCTCTGTGAATCTCCTTTAAAACAAATCCCAGAACAGAAAAGGACAATGGAAGATCATAATTATGATGACGTGAACAGCAAAGGACGACCGACGACCAACGAGATGAACAATGTCCTTCACTGTAAATGTAAGATGACGATGATGAAATGGATAAATACAATAAATGTGTTTCTGGGATGCATCTTGTGAATAACAAAATTTCACAGCTGTTGCCACTTTGTTGTGCATTTTTTCATTCACATTCGAATTACAGATGTACAATTTGTGTGATGGTAGTGTTGTGTAAGAAACAATGACAGAGAGATTTCAAAAACGAAAAAAAAAAAGAGAAATAAACTCAGATGTCCTTTTTAGTTAAGTGAGGTACTGACCTGAACTGAAATTGTTCAACACACACAGAACACTTTTGTTTCCCATGCAACATTTGTATATTTGTTCTCTCGCATCAACACGGACGAACATGAGAATTGTATGTGTTTGACATATAATATGAAACAGGACACAACGAACATATGGGACAGTACTATAAAACTGGTGACTGGAGCACACACAATGAGTGTTACACTTACAATGTCAGTTGACGTTTTGTGATACTGCAAGCATGGGCGCAGAATGGTCACGAAATGTCCTTGGAGAGGTCGTCAGTGAGGCAAGGCGGGCGGTGAGATGGAAGGAATGGGCGTTGATAGTAGCATCCATTTGGATTTGACACACTGGCTTTTGAGTCCAAGTGAATTTTGCTGCTTGCTGTGTTTGAAAATTGTGATATGTCTAATGTTTAATGTGCTGGCTTTGATGGCTTAAGTTGGTCCCTTTAGGGAGGCTCTCAGGCGAAGGAGGTTAGCCTTGTTTTGAAGGATTTCAGAGACAGAAAAAGAAAGGCGAAATTGACACATCGTGTTACTTTATCCTCATTTTTTGTCACTTTTAAAATGGATAAAGTAAATATCTAGAAAATAGAAATTCAAGGATGCTCCATCAGAGTGTTATGTCACTTAAAAGATACATTTTCTTGAAATGCCATTGAGTTTGAAGAAGATGCTTTACTAAGAGGCTCAACGTAGGTTTAAATTTTAAAAAAATATTGACTACTTACTACTACTACTAACGCTGTTGTCCGCAAAGTTTCTTTCAACAACAAAGGACTTTCCAGAGTCCTTCTTCGATGCGTTAGACGCATTAAGCCCACCGAAGTCTTTCAAGCTTAACTTTGTCATTATATAACAAAGCTTGACATTAAAAACTCGTTCACACATTAACGGGGTCGTCGTTTACTTTTCATCTCCACCTAACAGCACCGCAGTTGTTAATTTTTTGCGACTACTATTTTTCACATTTCACAAGCAATTCACATACAAAAAATAAAATAACACGTTTAGTTCATTAAGCTCCTTCTAACAACTATGACAAAAACTCGACACAGAATAAAAGTACTTACCTGCTCGTAGATAGGTATAATGCCATCCTGAAAATGTAATTATTGTGTATCAACAAAAATGGCCTCCGGCTTCCAACACCACTGATGGAGAACAGTAGTAGAGCAGCATAGAAGCACTCAATCTGCCTCCCTTAAGGTGTACAAAGCTTGCATACCGTTTTTGGTATAAATATGGATGAATTGTGTGGTGTGTACAAAAGTTGTGCCAAACTCAGAACTACAACAAAACAACTCTTTTCATTATATACTTCAACCAGAAACAGAATCCTTGCACCTGTTTTTTGATGTGTTTCGAACTTATTTTTAGATTTTTGTTTTGTTTTTTGTTCTCTCTGTCCCCTTTATCGCTACATCTCCCTCCATTTCAGCTCGACTGTGCACACTTAACAGACTGCTTTAGGGCATTTCACTGACACTCTGCAGAGAGAACTTTTTGTTTGAAAATTCATGTGTTAAAGAGGGTGTGGGGTTGCTGGAAACAACCCAGCACGTACTCACCCACGATCAGGTTAACCAGCATTAGCACACCATCAGCTGGAGAAGGAGCAAACAGAACTCGCATAATTTATTTGTTATGTTATTCTGGTTGGAATTTGCACATAAAGGCACACCGCACGCACACTCACTGAAATATTTCTAGTATGCACTTGAAATTTAACAAAATAAAAAAAAAGAGATGCAGTCGGTTTTTTTTCATATTTTTTTTTCTTTTTTCTGAAGTTGGTAAATACTGGGGTGAGTATACGACTCAAACATAAAATAACATGAATTCATTAACATTAACACCTTGTTAAAGAATAAAAATTAAGCGCCGCTTTTCCCTCCGCTACATAGAAAAGGACCCCCCAAACAACAAGCAAACAATATTAATCATCCTAAAAGCGAAAAAGTTTCGCATTGCAGATGTGTTTTTAAGCGAACCCTAGCATCTAACCGTTCGTCGTGTCGTCGGCCATAGTCATCACCGGGGAGGTTTTGCAAACAGAACTTGTCCATTTCAGGGGTGGTTTGATAATTCCATTGGGGTGAGTTTCATTTCATCTTACCTGGCTGACTGTTGCTGGACCCCCTTCTGCTTTTGCATAACTGACAGACCGTCTTAGTGTCAAAAAGTTTGTTAATTTAAAAATAAGCCACGAAAATATTGTATTATCCACCTAGCCATCCAATTAAGTGAGACAGAATATTCGAGTGAAAAGTTAGAGACTTTTATAAGGATGAGTGAGTTCCCGATTTAATTTGGTTCACTTAGGGGATCTCTAATTCCAAGCATAGCATATTTCTCAGCTTTAAGCTTTTGATACATATATACATTTATTTATTATTCTGCACTTCAACCAGTAGTTGGTTTTAAGATAATCTAGCATTAATTAAATGCAATTTATTGGTCTTATTTTCTGTACGTTCGTCGTTCACTAAAGTTATTGTTTCTTAATGTTTTCAAATTCTTACGTACAAAAAGAAAACCCTCTCTGTAGCATGAACAATCTGGAACTGCCTGATTTTTTTTCACAAAAAATAACAATTCGTTATATGGAATTATTTGAACGAAAAATTATTTTGCTTCGTTCTCCATGATTCTCAGCATTTGGTGTCTCATAAAATTTCTGTTTTTCAACGAGGTGTGGCCTAAGAGCTATTACTTACTTACTTAAGGTGGCGCTACAATCCGTTGCGGACTTGGGCCTCAACCAACAGTCTCCGCCAGCCAGCTCGGTCCCTAGCTAGCTGTCTCCTGTTTTGCACTCCAAGTCGATTGAGGTCCTTTTCCACTTGCGTGCGCCAACTGAGTCGCGGTCTTTCGCTCCTTCTACGTCCCTCAGGAATAGTGTCGAAAGCTTTCCGGGCCGGAGCATTGGTGTCCATCCGCTCTAAATGACCAAGCCATCTGAGTCTCTGCACCATGAACCTTCTGGCTAGGTCCATGTCGTTGTACAACCCGTAAAGTTCGCTGTTATATCTTCTTCACAATTCCCCTACAGTGCACATGGAACCGAAGAACTTTCCTCTCAAAACAGCCTGAGGCTCATTCATCCGATTTTGTCAGGGTACATGCTTCTGCACCATACAGCAGTCTTACCTTAGATGCTCAAGAAAGGTCCTTTCTAACTCAATTGCTTACAAAGAAACAGCCATTAGCAAGAGTTATTCTTCGTCTGATCTTGGCGCTGGTGTTATTGTCCGTGTTTATAGAGGAGCCTAGGTAGAAAAACTCCTCTACTATCTCGAAGTTGCATGCGTCTATTGTGACGTTCTGTCCGAGCCGTCGGTGTTGGGTGTCCTTCCTCGAAGACAGCATATACTTCGTTTTTTCCTCATTTACCGCTAAACCCATTTTTGACGCTTCTGTCTCAATTCTCACAAAGACGTCATTGACATTACGTTGTGTTCTTCTTTTTCAGGATCGGGAAAACAATGCTGAGGTTCCATTTATCGGGCATGCATGAAGTGGTCTTTCCGAATTACCAGAATTGACTGCGATTCTACTATGATGTTCCCTTGTTTATCTCTTCAAGCATCGGTTCTTGCTCGATGATCTTGAGCCACCTTTTTTACTTTCCGGTAGCTCAAGAGCAGCTCTTGTCCTTCTATACACCGCAGCTCTATATGCCTCTTGCTTGGCTGCATGTGCCTGTCTGCCGTCTTCGTCAAACCGGGGGTTCCATTTGGTTGGCTGAGTGAAACCTAGCACATTAGAGGCGGCATCTCTAACTACTTTCTGGCAATGTTGCCACTGGTCTTCGATACTTGATGTCATAGTATTGACTCCTTAAGAAGGAGTCAATACTCAATACTCGATAAGAGAAGGATCTGGCGATCTCTTGCGATTGTAGCCGTCCGACGTCGAATTTTCTCGCAGAATGTTTTGGCCGTTGTCGGGATATTTGTAGCACTACCTATGCTGGACAAGTTCCTTCCGTCGATCTGGTTGATTGATCAGGAGATCTCAATGTTCTTTTATAGATGTTGAGATGTGGGAACCATTTGCTTGCTACCACAACATTTCGCCCCACAGCAAAATCGATCAGCCTGAATCCGTTGTCGGAACTGGTGTCTTGCAGACTGTGCTTTCCGACTCTTCCACCAAAGATGTCCTCTTTTCCCATCGCCGAGAATAATTTTAATGTCATAGCTAAGGCATTGCTCATACCATTTGTCGAGGAGCTCGTAAAACTCGTCTTTGGTGTCGTCCTTTTTCTCTTCTGAGGAGGCATGCGCTCATATCAGGCTAATGTTGCTGAATTTAGCCTGGATTCGGATCGTCGTGATGCGATCGCTTACACATTTGAAGCTGAAGACTATTTGCCCGAGTCTGCTTCCCACGAGGAATTCGCATCCAAAAAGTCGCTGTTGTTGCTCTTGGTAACAATCACCATAGTAAATGTCGCAGTTTCTCATCCTCCTTTTGCACGGTCCATCCCATCGCATTTCCTGGGTAGCGGTAATGTCTGCTTTGTAGCAGTTGAGCCGCTAATTGTTCGGCAGCACGCAGTCTATTAAGGGAAAGGGATACCTAATATTCCACATTTGCTTGGGTCGTCATCAGGTATCCGTCCTTTTCCGAAGCCTGCTGTTGCTTCGCAACTAAACGCTTTTCTACATGGTTGGGAAGTCACCCCGACGGTGTTTTGGTTTGCGAAATCATTACAGTTTTCTTGTTAAACCAATACCAAATACATGTTTTCCTTACACACTGAAAATAAATTCATCCTTCACAACTCTCGAGTGCTAAAATTGATGTCTCGAATAAATAGCGCCCCATTAAATAAAGTAATTAAGAGTGATATGATTTTTGGCTCAAAAGTATCGTGTCGGTATGCGTAAGGAAAAGTTGTGAAACAATTGCTTCATCTGTGACGCGTCAAAAGTTGTCCTGCTGATATTCGTTCTCAAACCAGAAAACCGAAAAAATTGATTGCCACGACGAGTTTGTGTTGAGCCTTTTCGGTTTTGTATACATATAAAGCCTAAAGACTAAGCAAAGGCCTTACATTTTCCAAGGATTTTGTGGTGTTCAAAAATGGATAAGCACATATACTCATACACAACACAGTCAACCCCCGGAAGTTTGGTGAGTAAAGAAAGTTTTTAAATTGAGCTATAAATTAAGCCCAGAGATAAAATGACAGTTTCATTGAAGGAAGCCGGTCGTCAGCATCAACGCACGGCTGCTACATTGGCGGTGTTTTGAAAAAGGACCTCTGATAAAAACATCCAATCAATCAAATCGCTCAAGACTAATGGGCGAATCATTAATTTTGATTCTCTGATGGTTCTCGAGTGAGTGAAGTGCGAACCTCGATGTGAGGAGATTGTATTAAATGAACATGTCGGAATGGAGCAACACTTTGTGATTGAATGCTACAGAGTCGATGAGAAAATTTTTAAATTAAGGTTGTTCGCTTTCCCGATGTGAAATAAGGTGGTTTAATCAATCGAAGAGATGAGCCAATTTTAATATCGGCAATTTTGAATTGAAAACTTTTGAACTGTCGACGTTACCAAACTTCAAACTAACTTAAATTCTTATTCAATTAATTCTAAAAATACCTCCTTTTAGCTCAAAAAACATACCATCAGTAAAGTCTTAAGAAAGTTAGACATCTCTATTTAACTTTTAAATAAAAAAAATCTTCAAACCATCATACCACCATCGTCGTCGTCGGCCTCAACGAAGGTCCAACCAAACCGAAACGAAAACATTGACCTTCCGAAAGCGCAATCTTCTTATTAAATAACTTCTCGTCCTTAATGAAGTTCTTCTACCAACTTTATGCCAACAACGGAGGAATTGTAAACATTGTTATTCTGGTCGCCAGTAAAACTTGTTATGTCATTATTTGGATACTCTTTCCACAAAAAAAAGAAAACAAAATGTTGAATATTTTCTTTTGAGAAAATTTAAATTCTTGGTAAATTTGTTCCCTTAGAAGTCATAATAAGGGAATTTGGCCTATGGAAAACCTTAGGTACAGACATTAAAAATCAGCAGATCGAGTTGTTGAACAACTTAGAATAAAAATAAAACACAAAAATAAAAATATTTCAAACCACCCATTTCCATATGGACCGAAAATTGGTCCCATCTGTGTATAAATTTCCAAAAATAAAACCAAAGCAAAGTTAACTTCTTCAATGCACAAAACCGCCAACCGAACCGATATATAACCAGACCGTTTGGGATATTCGACAAGTTTATTGATTTTTTTCTCTTATTTTTTTTTTCAAAAATAGAAACAAGACAAATACAAAATTTCTATCAGATCGAAAAACGCTACATAATTCCATAAGCCAAGCCACACCGCAACATATTTGCATGACAACCAACATACCACCGCATCGCCCCTCTCCCCCTTTTCTTCCACCTCATCAGCTGCCATTCATCCTCGACGATCTATTTCGGAAAGAGGAAAAAATAGCGTTTTTGAGAAAAAAGAAATATTTAAACTTTGCCCTTCATCCTCGAGGATATTTTCGAGAATCAAAAGAAAAAAAAAAATTAAACAAAAAGAATTCAAAAGTTTGCATATTTTTGTAGGGAGAGTATGAAAAAAATGGCACCACCACCACCGGAAGCACTGCCACTGTTACCAGTGCTATTGCCACCCAAGATATTCACAACATTCCTGGCATACTAATGCAGCAGCTGATAAAAAAAAATAAGAAAATGTTTTCTTAAAAAAAAAAAGAGAAAAAACAAATCAACCCCTCGAATAATTTTATTTGAAGTTTTTTTTTCATATTTTTCTGTTTTTTTTTTTTCTTTGTCTAAGCCCGCAAATATTCCAAAAGTTTTGAGAAACTTTTATGGCATCTTTTTATTTTATCATTTTGTCGTTATGATAATAAGATATCCCTTTGAAGGATACGAAGTGGAAGAGACCAAAAAAAAAACCTCTCATCTCAAACATACTTTTTGGATACAATATAAATGAAAATATTACCGGAGGGATTCGAATTACTGCATGCGGGTCATGTTGTGGGTTGCAGTTGTTTTTTTTTTTTCTTCCTTTCGCATTGGAATATATTCAAAATTTGATATCTCTAATATTTGCATTTGAAGTTTCGATAGTTTGGATAGCAGTCAGGGAAAAAAACCTTAACGTGTGTGCTTGAAGCGTGAATTGGTTTAAAAATGCTGAACTAACAATTTTTTTTGTTGCTGTTGGAAAATGATACTTTGGGGATTTAAATTTTACAAATAGAGAAAATTGAGTTTAAGTAATTATAAGTTTTGAAGTTTATTTTGGAATTTATGGTGCAACATTGTTGTAGCGGTGTGTCGTTTGCGGTTACGTAGTGGAGAAACATTGTTCGGGTATTGCTCATTTCGTTTTGAAGACAAGGGTGTTATCAAAAACTTTTAATTGAATTTATTTCATACAAAAATTGACCTTTCATGTGATTTGAAATATACAAATACACAAAATTAAGGGATAAATTGTTTCGCCTTAGTCTTTTTTTCGAATTCATCCTTTTTTTCAATTCAATTCAATTCAATTCCTTTATTGTAAACGATACACTATTGAATCTGGTCTTAAAATAGTAGAAGGACAAAAGACTTTATTTGTTTCTAAGCTTGACCCTAAGACGAATGCTCTGGATATAAAAAACTTCATTCAACAGAAACTTGGGCCGACTCGATTCGTATATGTTGAGAAAATGATTCAGCGAAATTACACAAAATATTCGTCATTCAAATTGAAAATTCCAGATTCCATATTCTACGTTTTAAATTCACCATCTTTCTGGCCTAAAGGTATTATTATGCATGAATTTGAAAATAGATCATCGAAAAATCACAACTCAAATTTTCAACATCAAATGACAATGCGGAGTTTTCGTCGAAGCAGCTTCAACAAATTTTAATTTACTACCAGAACGTCAATGGGCTAAGGACAAAAACCAACAAGGTTTATAAAAATATGAACTGTATTCCTCACGACGTTATTGTATTAACCGAAACATGGTTGAATTCTTCTTTTGTTGATTCTGAGCTATTTGACAACACATACCAGGTTTTTCGACGATATAGATACAATCAATCTGATTCAGATACTGTAGGTGGAGGCCTATTGATTGCAGTTAGAGCTACACTTATATGTTCGCTAGTTAATGACTTTCTGCAGTCCTTCTTAGAACTACTTTGCATAAAGGTGAAAATGTTTTCTGGTTCTCTTTATATTATCGTAACATATATCCCACCTAACTCAAACTACGAAATCTATGAAAATCTGATCAGCTCCATCGAGACTATTCATGAAATGATGGATACAAATGATGAAATAGTTGTTTTAGGAGACTTCAATCTTCCCAATTTGGAATGGTGTCGATCAACTGATGAAAATGACAATTTCTTTATTCCTGTTAATGCCCAGAATACGAGCGAATTTTGTTTAATTGATGGAATGGCCTCTCTTGGCTTAAGTCAGCTCAATGGAATCAGAAATGATAATGAAAAAGTGCTGGATTTGGTCTTTTTCTCAGACATGCTGAATTCGGATGCAGTTGTCATTCCAAGTGACTCGAAACTTGTTTATGAAGATCGTCACCACCCGGCTATCACCATTTCTTTGAATTTATGCATATCTAATGTACTAAATACTAGTAACAATCATCTTAAATTTGATTTTAAAAAATGTAATTTCACACATCTATTTGATTTATTACTTAACCAAAATTGGGATTCAATATTTTAAAATTTATGTTTGGATGAAATGACCCTGAAATTTTATGAAATTTTATTTGACTGCTTTTTAGAAACTGTACCACTTAAGAAAAAAGAATTTACGCGTTCTGAAGTGCCATGGTTTGATTCACATCTAAAATCATTAAAAAATAAACGCAATAAGGCATGGTTAAAGTATAATCTACAAGGAGATGATGAGACATATAAGGTGTGTTTTTGTGACTTTCAAGTAAAGTAAAGAAAACAAAATATCCAGAAAACGATCCAGATTCAAACTCGATTTTACTGTCAATTTTGATTTAAATTTAAATTCTTTCATAAAACAAACTGACAAATTTCGACATTTGCCATATCAAATTATACAAAAAAATTTACTACAGCTCCCTCTGAGTTTGAAAAAAAAGAATTAACATTCCAAGTAAGTTTTACTCTCAATAAAAAGCTAAAGTAAAATCCAGTCAATTTTTATTGTTGTTTTCATTGTTAAAAATTTGTTTTGCTTTACTTGGTTGTCACGAAAACATGCCTATAGAATCTATCAATTTCTTCACTGTGAGTTTGTGACCTGTTCAAACTATCTTTACTGTGAGTTTACTTCTAAAACAGAATCTGAAATCAAATCGAACCCCAATCTTTTCTGGAATTATGTGAAAAAGAAGAGAAAATTCGACGGTTACCCTGCGTCATTGAAGTTTGAAAACTCATCCAGTCACTCTCCAGAGACTATTTCGAATATGTTTGCTGCTTATTTTAAAATTGCCTTTAAGGACTTTCTTCCAACAGACACTTCTTCTTTGTCTTCTCCTCCTATTAACGAATATTCACATCTGAATTCAATTAACTTCGCAATTTCTGAAGAGTCTATTAAAACCAACATCTTGAAACTTGACGACTGCTTTAATTCTGGTCCGGATGGTATACCATCCTTCATGTTGAAAAAATGTGTGTCCTACTTATCCTACCCGTTATTTCTTCTTTTCAATGAGTCATTAAAGTGTTGTACATTTCCAGATCTTTGGAAATATTCTCATCTTACTGCAATTTATAAAAAGGGTCCTAGGGACTTAATAACAAATTATCGTCCTATTGCCAAGCTTTCCGCTATTCCAAAATTGTTTGAGTCAATTGTTTGCGATATCCTGTCTTTTAACTGTTCTTCTGTTATATGTGACAATCAACATGGTTTTGTTAAAAAGAAGTCTACAATCACTAATCTATTGAACTTTTTTACTTATTGTTTAGATGTATTCGAAAAGCGATCGCAAGTTGACTGTGTGTTCACCGACTTCAGCAAAGCGTTTGATAAGTTTAATCACGCAATTCTTTAAATAAAACTTAATAAATTAGGACTCAGCAATCGTTTTGTACTGTGGATATCGTCATACCTTAGAAATAGAGTCTATAATGTATTGTTTAAAAATAAATGTTCTCATCAATTTACTATCAATTCTGGATTACCACAAGGGAGTCATCTCGGCCCCCTGCTTTTTATATTATTCATTAATGACCTTCCTTCTAAATTTCAAAACTCAATGACATTAATCTACGCTGACGACGTCAAAATTTTTCGATCAATTAATAGTATCACTGATTGTGAACTTCTTCAAGACGATCTACAGAGATTTTGGGAATGGTGCAACAATAATCATTTGACTTTAAATATAGACAAGTGTAAGACAATGAGTTTTACACGCAAACGGAACTTATTTATTTTTGACTACGCGTTGAATTCGTCACTTTTGTGTAGGATATCTAGTTTTTCTGACCTTGGAATAATGTTAGATCCAAAACTAACATTCACTAACCATTATAATTATATTATAAAAAAAGCAAATAAAACACTTGGTTTCGTCAAAAGGTTTTCTCGTGAATTTCGTGATCCATATGTTATTAAAACTCTTTTTATATCTTATGTAAGGCCTATTCTTGAATACGGTTGTGTTGTTTGGGCACCTTACCACTCCATACATATGAACAGAATTGAAAGTATTCAGCGTCGATTTTAAGATTTTCTCTCCGATTCTTATTCCCATGGACAGAAAATGCTACATTACCTCCATATACTGACAGACTTAAATTAATAAACCTTCCTACTCTTTCTGGTCACAGAGACTATTTGAAATTTTGTTTCATTAATGGGCTCATGAATGGATCTATTTTGTCTCCAAATTTGCTTTGTAGATTGAATTTCAACACAAGCCGAACTAGTCTGAGAAGAAATATAAATGTTTGTCCCATTTTTAGCAGAACAAACTATGGCATTAACAGTCCTCTAAATCAGTTAGTAAGAAACTATAATAAATTCTCAGTTCTGTTTACTACTTCGAATGATAACATTCAATCTACAAATTTTAAATTTAACTTTTATGTCTTAAGTGGTTAAAATATTAGATAGTATGATTTAATAAATAATAAGAATATAATGATAAAATTTCTAGATATAAGAAAAATTGTAATTATAGTTTTAATTGTAATGTTAACGTTAGTATTTAACGGATTGAATAAATAAATCAAAAGACAATGTCTTTTATAGTATACATACTTTGGTTGAACAATTTAAATCTATTTTAATACTAAGGTTGCTATAAATATAAATGTATACCTTTATAATTTTTTTTTTAATACTTTAAGTTAATAATAATAATAATAACATAAGACTTATCTTCTCTTCTACATTCCTATTTCCTCTTTTAACATCCAAGTTGTTTGAAAAATGTTTAAAAACATCGGTTTTGAAAATTACTGCATCCGTTATCCTCTTAATGCTATCTGGCAAAGAGTTAAAAAGGCGAATGCTGTGAACAAAGAACAACCGTGAGGAGTTAAGATATCTAAAAGTTGGAATAACTAGATTATTTGTTCTTCACAATGTACAAAACTCAATTTTTTCATAAAGGTACTCCGGTGTTTTTGTGTGAATAGTTCTGTGGAGAAAGATACAGTTACGAAAATTTGCGTATTCGACCATAGTGCAGTTAAGAATTTTTTGCTGAAAGCAGAGATATGGTCATATCGTCGAATTCCATAAACGTAGCGAGTCATGTCATTAAACGCTACACGTAGTTTGTGTTCCGATAATGAATCCAGCTTCGGATACACGACTTCAGAGAAGGAGATGATTGGTACGAGTAGAGTCCTCATAAGACGAAGAGTAAAAGAATTAGATACCCACAGTTTTCTTAGAGTTCCATAAATACGTCCAATGACAGAATTTATATGGTCTCTGCAAGAGAGATCCCTAGAGATTTTGAATCCAAGACTGCGGTCACGGAATTTACAAAACTTACATGGGCACTATTCAAAGTAATCGAAGGTAGATCTCCATAGTTGTATGTCTTCTTAGAAATTAATAGGGCTTGACTCTTATTCGGATCGAGCACTAGACCGTTTTCCTTAGCCCAGTTATAGATTCTCTCAAGATCTTCATTAACGCGAAAGACAAGATCCTCTATCAAACCAATTCTACGTGAGAGATATATTTGTATATCATATGCATACAAATGAAAAGAAACGTGCTCACAAACAGAAGGCAAATCCTTGATAAAGGCACAAAACAAAATTGGACCCAGAATAGAGCCTTGAGGCATGCCCATCTTCAAGTACGCATGTGCTGAAAAATTGTTTCCAACACATCCACGATGAGTTCTGTTACACAAATAACTACCGATGAGACGAACAGCTGAATTCGAAAAACCAAAGTAGTGCTCATGTTTTTGGCGAAGCAATCGATGGCATAGTACTTTATCGTATTCAAGTCTTATGTCCTCTAAAATCCTTACCATTGCTGTAGAGCAGGAATGGTTAGCTCTTAATCCAGATCGGTATTGAGACAGCAATCTTTTGGATGTAAAATGGTCAATAATTTGTTTTGTAAGAATTTTTTCGAGAACTTTTGACATACAAGGTAAAATACTTACTGGCCGGTAGGCAGCGGGTTCTGAAGGTGTGGGCTTTTTCGGAACAGGAGTTATCCTGGCTGCTTTCCAAACAACAAGAAATCATCAGCTCCATCGTAAAGTAAGCCAGCCTTTGGCTCAAAGCAAGTAGTTAATTGAATTGATTGAGTAAACTGATTGTTGAGGTCATTAGTGCACACTTAAAAATTGGCTTTTTACCAATACCAATCGTCGCCTGAGAAAAAGAATGTCGTATATCACAAAAATGGTTTTTTGAGGTTTGAATGCAGTTTTGATAAGAAAAAAATAATCTTTCGAATGGTGCAATCCGCGTTTTGATATCTCCTTTAGTTTCGGAGATATTTTGTTTTGTTTTGTCGTATGTACCAGGTCAAATGCGTTTTGGGTATTAATTTTGTCGTATGTGTAAGAATTTTTCACATACGACATTTTTTCTATGTAAAATCGCGGTTTTTGTTGGTTGCGTAAATGATTGTCGTATGTGTTTGAAATCCTTCACATACAACAATTTTTTACCCAACTTACGGTAAATTATTGTCGTATGTGCCATAAGGACGTGTATGCAGAAGAACAATTTTAGTTGACTTCGGAATGTCGTCGAGTGCGGACGGGTCCCCTGCACCGGAGTTACTGCCAGAACTTTTAGCGTGAGTATTATAAAGTAAAAATCAACTTAAATATTTTTTTAATAAAAAATATATAATAACTAGCATGAGTGATGACATACTAAATGACACTGATTCTGTTGACGACGAAGAAGACGATCCCACCTTTTTACCCACAACTGAAAACAACGAGCGCTCAGCTCTCAGGTCGTTCTATGAAAATGCACCAAACGAAATAGAAACCCCATCGACATCGAACCAAATAGAGAGAAGTTTACCGTCCAACTACACAAGCTCGTGTAATTTTTTTTATAATTCTTATCCACAAATTGAAGATGTATAACGGCATATTTATTTCACAGCTTGCAGCAGATATCTTTTATAATCTACTCTATTTTTATTTTATAGCACCTACAAGAAAATGTGATGAATTTCTTAATTTATATATTAGTTTTAAGTTAGTATTTTTATGTTTATTTTTTTGTTAAATTGTTTTGTTATTTTGCGTACATTATCCTTTTATGCATAAGAAAATGTCATTAATTTCGTAATTTATGTATTTTAGTTTTAAGTTAATATTTTTATTTTTTTGTTTCATTGTTTTGTTAAGTTGATAAATCACCATGGATGTGTTTATGTTTTTTTTTAGATTTAATGTTTATTTTTGTAAAAAAAAAAAGAAGACTGTTAATTTTTATTTTATGTGAATTAAATTATTTTTGTTTCAAAAAAGTATTGAATAACTCGTAGTTTTATTTATTTGTTTGAATAAAAAGTAAGATGGAAAGTTTGTCGTATGTGCAAATTTTTTGTCGTATGTGTATGGAATAAACATTTTAGTTAGCAAAATGTAACATACGACAAAATAATACTATGGTTTATTGGCTTTAAAATCTGTAGAAATGGAAGCTGGGTTTTAATTTTGATTCTAAAATGAAGTTTCATCAGTTCTGCAACTATAGTTAAAGTTTTGAAAAATTATTCGTAGCCGTTTCGGAGATATGATTTTTTAAACTTTGATTGCGATTTCATTCTCGGGCGACGCAATGTCACCCGAGCTGTTTTGAATTTATAAAAATAAAAACAAAAGATCTGAGTTTGCTTACGCTATTTCTTCGGGTTGTTCAATTTAACAACTACCCACAACAAATACCCCACTCCTCTTTTGTGATTAAAATATCGAACGCTTCGCAATTAAAAAAAAAAAGACGCGCCCCCGGGTGGACTCGAACCACCAACCTTTCGGTTAACAGCCGAACGCGCTAACCGATTGCGCCACGGAGGCTATGAGCGAGCAACGATAAGTGTTTATTTTCGTCGTTATCAACATTATTTGTTTCCATACAAATGTTTTTTTTTTTTATTGAGACTGAGAGAAATAAAATAAAGTAAGACGATGCATTTCAATACAACAAAACCCATTTCCGTTCGACAAAAAGAAAAATTGTAAAAATTTCATAATAAACTCCATAATTAGGTACTTTGTTTGAATAGAACAGATAACTCTTAATAAAGAAAAAAGAAAAGCTTCTAAGCTCATTGAAAAATTGAGCTCCTTCCATAGAAAAGTTAAGAGACTATATTATCCACTTAGTTCCGTCCAGACATTGTGTTCACAAATAAAGAATAAAAATGACCATCAAGGATATACCTATACTGACTACCTTTCCTATGCGTATTCCCCCAATGGAAGTACCTTTTTCACTTTTAACGAGTGAACTTAATATTACAGCCTACTTAAAACGGCAGACGCCTTTTCAACGCCCTATATACAAGGTTATCCTTGGCGATGAATTCAAAATTCTCATTTTCCCCCAACGGGATGAGCTATAAAACAGACGAACGATCCATTTGTTAAGCCTATACATCAAGTTGAAAAGGCCGGTTCAGATGGATAGGGCGGCCGACGCCGAAGTTAATAAAAGAAAAATTCAATTTGTTGGTCTTAGGTTAGATTTTTGAAGTGAAAATACAAGCTACAAGAAAAAATAAGGAAAAATGTTGGAGCCTTCTGACATCTTTTAGTTAATCCAATCCTGAATGATGAGACATGAGAACGACAGTGATGTTAACTCATCTAGTCAACTGCGTATAATATTGAAGAAAATTGTATTTTCATGGCTTGCGTGAGACTTTAAGGTGCGTATCGTCATGAAAATATTATTAACACTGCTGTGCAAAAATAAATGACACTTTGAAAATTGTTCACTGACTAAACATTATCTTGTAAGCGTTGTGAGGTGTCGCTAGCGCTTAAAAAAGTGTTCGGACGAAAGTAACGTCAATTGATAATAGAAATGTATGTAAAGTATCGTTTTTGTGGAGAACCAGAGTTCAATAACAATAATCAGGATTTTGAGAGTTGAAAATTGGAATTAAAAAATAGGTTAAGCAAATTGGATATCAGTAACAGCAAATCGAACACCGGAAATGAGAAACTAGAAGGCGCAAGGATATTACACACTTATCTTTTGAAAAAAAAGAAGGGTATTTGCTGTAAATTCAAAAAATATCGCGTCAAAGAGTAGTGTCCGTAACTTAGTGGTTAGGTGCGTTATCTGCTAAGCAGAACGTCATGGATTCGAGTCCTACTCGTGCCCAAAGTTTTTATTTCATCTTTCACGGACACTGCCTCTTGCGAAGAACTGACAAAACTTCCAAGAGTATCATCTGTCATGAAAAAGTGCTTCTCAACTTTGCCGTTCGGAATCGGTGTTAAATTCTTCACACGCACCTAGAGAATTGTTGATGAGAGTAAGCCACTTCGGCCTTGACTCTTTAAGGGCTGTCGCTATACTCTATTTTTTTTTATCGCGTCAAAGATCAAATTTGTACACAGCCCTTTAACCTGCTCCTTAGAAGACTTTCTCATCAAAATACAAAACAAAAAAATTATGAAAAATGTTTTAAGACAAGAAAAAACATTATTTCATGGTTAACTACCTGCTCTTTGGCACAAAAGGGCATAATAAATACTCTTGCCGTCAAAATAGGCAACCAATGAAAAAATGAAGAATGGTGCAGGTTAGAAAATTTCATTTATAATCCACAATATGGTTAATGGGATTTCCATGTTACAACTTTTGGGTATTTAAAAACATTTCTGGTGTGTTTTTTTTTTCCTATACTCATTCTGTTTTTCCAGTCTTGCTGCTTGCTGAAGTTGTAAGGTTGAATATGGAAGGAGTACGAGAACATATTTTCTCAAAATTAATATTTCTCCCATCATCATTCATTTCACAAAAACAAAATATTAGATGAGTGCAAAAAAAAATGAATTACTTTGATGAGAACATAAACATCATCATCATAAACGAATTCATTTATCAAATTTTTGTTGAGGTTTTTTGTGTGTTCAAGTTTAATATATTTGAGTTTTTTGTTAATAGTCTTAAGTTTTTCTTGAATGAATTTTATATGACTCTGTTAGTGCTTAAGCAATTATTCTTATTTGTATAGCTTTTCTTATACCAAACAGCTGTTCAAACATTTTAAACATCAAAATGTATGTGTGCTCACTCTATCACCATTTGGAATTTGTGGCATATTCACAACAGGATCGTATGCAGAAATTAAAAACTCGTTTCCCCCTGAGCCTGGACAAAATTTTACTCACATGTCCCGGAGTTCTAGAGAAGAGCAAAAATATCGATTAAAACGTCATTATACTCCCAAAACAGTTCAATATCCCCAGACTCAACGTCAACCCAATAAATGACAAACAAAAGAACAAACAGAAAAAAACACATACACATGCATACGTACATGCCCCGATTCGAACGAAAAAAAAAACTCAATGACAAGGTGTTTTTTAAGTACTTTCCGTCACCCGCTTGAACTTGAATAAAAGAAAGTGACTTTTGGCCTCACACATTATTTACTAAGCACTAAACTTACACAAAAATACATATCCCTGTTTAAAAGGATAAGAATTGTGAATAATCTTTTAAGGGAAAGGGAACCGAGATGTCTTGAGCTTTGAGGGGTTGATCTTTAAAGTGAATAATGTGAAAACATTTCTCTTTCAAAGACTGTTGTCATGATATGAGACTGGGAGTGAGGTGGGAACAACTTCTTTTATACGTACCCATAGCAACCCATATAGTATAGAATTGCCCTTAGAAATCGTGACAAATGGATTTAATGTAGTGTGCATAGAAATTGAAAGGAAAGGAAAAAGAAAAAAAAACAGATCTAAAGAGATCCGAAAGAAATAAAAAGGGTTTATGAAAGAAAACACGAAGGGAATATACACCTGTTATCCCATTTCCCAGGAATATAATAAATATACTGTCATGTGCCAGGAGCATTTCTTTTACTTCTTCTGTTCTTCTTCTGTTTCTGCTCCTAACATAGAAGCTCCTCCATCTAAGCCTCCTACAAAATGTTTGTTTCTTCTGTTTCATGTCCTTTTGAGTGAGATTTCCATGGTGGTATTTTTTTTTTTTTTTGCTGGTTCGTTCTATTTATTTGTCTCACTTTGAAGTGCTACTGCAGAAATGGAACAAACATTAACCTTTTCACCAAAAAATATAACGACAACGACACAAAACGAAGTGGGAAGGTATGTGCCTTTGGGATGTTAAATGTGTATGGAGTTATTTTACAGACGATACAATATTAATGGTCTTTGAATGTGGCAAAAAAGGCTTCATGATGACAAATTTTTCACATTAAGTTTTTTGTGTGAGCTTGTTAAGAGATCGGTAGGTATTTGGCATTGGTATCGGAATCTCTGAACATGTTGAATTTACTTGAGGCATTCAATGAAACAGGATAGAAACGAATGACAGAGGATGTGAAATAAAAAGAAGTGTTATCGGCTTCTGTGTTTTATTATAGAAGGACGTTGGAATATTTATTTTCGTCGGCAATAAATGAATGTGGGAAATTAAAAGAAATATTACAATGTGATGGTTTTCAAGCAAGTTTACTTGTGCACTCTTTTTTATCCCCGAATTAAAATCACTGGGAAGCAAAGAAAGTACTTCCAGTCAGGTTAGTTCACCTTACTATAATTATGTTTTGAATAAGAAAAAAGTGTGTTGTCTCCTTAATTTCTATTTTATTTTTATCAACCCTCTAACTCTTCTACGGAGCTATCTTACTTAATTAAGGTGGCGCTACAGTCCGTTGTGGACTTGGGCCTCAATCAACAGTCTCCGCCAGCTAGCTCGATCCTTAGCTAGTCGTCTCCAGTTTTGCACTCCAAGTTGATTGAGGTCCTCTTCCACTTGAGTGCGCCACCTGAGTCGCGGTCTTCCTCTCCTCCTACGTCCCTCGGGATGATTGGTGTCCATTCGCTCTAAATGACCGAGCCATCTGAGTCTCTGGACCTTGACCCTTCTAGTTAGGTCCATGTCGTTGTACAACCCGTAAAGTTCGCTGTTGTATCTTCTTCGCCATTCCCCTTCAATGCACACGGGGCCAAAGATGACCCGTAGAACTTTCCTCTCGAAACAGCCTAAGGCACTTTCATACGATTTTGTCAGGGTCCATGCTTCTGCACCATACAGCAGGACTGGGATGATGAGTGTGTTGTACAGTTTTACCTTAGTTGCTCGAGAGAGGGCTTTTCCACTCAATTGCTTTCTAAGCCCAAAGAAACAGCGATTAGCAAGAGTTATTCTTCGTCTGATCTCGGCGCTGGTGTTATTGCCCGTGTTTATAGCGGAGCCTAGGTAGACAAACTCCTCTACTACCTCGAAGTTATACGTGTCTATTGTGACGTTCTGCCCGAGCCGTCGGTGTTGGGTGTCCTTCCTCGAAGACAGCATATACTTCGTTTTTTCCTCATTTACCGCTAAACCCATTTTTGCCGCTTCTGTCTCAATTCTCACAAAGGCGCCATTGACATCACGCTGTGTTCTTCACATTATATCAATATCATCGGCGTACGCGAGAAGTTGAACAGATTTTTGGAAGATAGTGCCTCTGGTGTTGACGGTGGAGTTCTGCACTATCTTCTCAAGAACGATGTTAAAGAAATCGCATGACAGTGCATCGCCTTGTCTGAATCCTTTTTTGACGTCGAAAGATTCCGTGAGCTCGTTGCCAACCTTGATGGAGCAGCGTGAGTTCTCCATCGTCATTTTGCACAAGCGAACGAGCTTGGCAGGGACGCCAAAACTAGACATAGCTTTGTACAGTTCGTCTCTGTAGATGCTGTCATACGCGGCCTTAAAATCGATGAAAAGGTGGTGGGTATCGATTTGGAGTTCATAGGTCTTTTCCAGGATCTGCCGCAACGTGAAAATTTGGTCGATGGTTGACTTTCCTGGCCTGAAGCCACATTGATAAGGACCAATCAGATTGTTGACGAAAGGCTTCAGACGTTCACATATTACGGCAGAGAGGATCTTGTAGGCGATGTTAAGTAGACTTATTCCTCTATAGTTGGCGCAGTTTAGAGGATCTCCCTTTTTCAGGATCGGGCAAACAATGCTGAGGTTCCATTCATCGGGCATGCATTCCCCTGACCATATCTTACAGATGATTTGGTGCATGCTCCTATCTAGCTCGTCACCTGCTTTTTTGAACAACTCCGCAGCTAGTCCATCTGCTCCAGCGGCTTTGTTGGATTTCAGCCGTGATATTGCGGTTTTCACTTCTTCTAGGTCGGGTTCACGGAATTGTTGGCTATCATCGTGTCCGATGAAAGGCTCCTGTCTGACGGCGGTATTTTGTTCGTCGTCGCCGTTATACAATCTACAGAAGTGGTCTTTCCAAATCCCCAGCATTGACAGCGATTCTACTATGATCTTCCTTTGTTTATCTCTGCAGGCATCAGTTCTTGCTCGATGACCTTGAGCCAGCTCTTTAACCTTTCGGTAAAACCTCCGAATTTCATTCCTGCTGTTGGCTCTCTCAACTTCCTCGATCTGACGTTTCTCATGCTCTCTCTCTTTCTCCTGAGAATCCGGCGTTCCTCTCTGCTCTTTTGCTCGTAGAGCTCACGAGCAGCTCTTGTCCTTCTATGCAGCGCCGCTTTGTATGCCTCCTGCTTGGCTGTATGGGCCTGCCGTCAAACCAGGGGTTTCGTTTTGGTGGCTGTGTGAAACCCAGCACATTAGAGGCGGCATCTCTAACTGCTCTCTAGCAATGTTGCCACTGGTCTTCGATACTTGATGTTGGCGGCATAGGACTCCTTAAGAGGTTACTTGACACTCGATCAGAGAATGGTCTGGCGATCTCTTGCGATTGTAGCCGTCCGACGTCGAATATTCTTGCAGCATTTCCTTGTTTTGGCCGTTGTCGGGATATTCGTAGCACTACCTTGGCTACGACGAGGTAGTGGTCCGATTCAATGTTAGCTCCTCGGAAAGTTCGAACATCTAAAATGCTGGATCGCAATGTGATCAATCTGGTTGACGGTTGATTGATCAGGAGATCTCCATGTACCTTTATGGATGTTGAGATGAGGGAACCAGGTGCTTGCTACCACAACATTTCGAGCCGCAGCAAAATCGATCAGCCTGAATCCGTTATCGGATGTAGTGTCGTGCAGGCTGTGCTTTCCGACCGTTCCACCAAAGATGTCCGCTTTTCCCAGATTTGCGTTAAAATCGCCGAGGACAGTTCTAATGTCATAACTAGGACATTGCTCGTATGTTTTGTCAAGGAGCTCGTAGAACTCGTCTTTGGTGTCGTCCTTTTTCTCTTCTGTGGGGGCATGCGCACATATTAGGCTAATGTTGCCGAATTTAGCCTTGATTCGGATTGTCGTGATGCGTTCGCTCACACATTTGAAGCTCAAGACTTTTTGCCTGAGTCTGCTTCCCACGACGAATCCGCATCCAAATAGTCGCTGTTGTTGCTCTCGGTAACAATTACCATAGTAGATGTCGCAGAGCTACTGAGCTATCGTGCCACTCTATTATTATTTTGTCTGTGTTTGTTATTTGGGCTACAGAGTGCCCCTTTTGTAAAAGAATGCAGGGACACATGTTTCCATTGCCATTTACAAATTTAAAAGCTTAAATTAATGCATATTCTTTTTTGTTCACTATGGCGTATACGTACTATTTGAACAATATTATGTTTTTTGCGTTTTGGTTTGTTCTCAATTATTTTTCTTATAATTTCTTAAAGAATTTCTCTGAAAGCATTACTTTGAGAAGTTCAAGCAATTATAAAAAGTGGTTATAAAATATAAGCTTCAGTGAAAACCATTAAAACCAAAAAAATCACATAATCACTTTCATTTTAAGAAATATGTACATTTTTCCTGAATTCTTTTAAAATCACATTCTCATAACTCAATTCTGAATCATCATAACACCTGTTAGAGCTTTTTTCATCACCTGGCGCTGCCGGGGTTGATAAAAAAGACTCAACAAATTGAGTTAATTTCTTTCAAAACAAATGACAAAAACAAAACAAAACAAAAATTAAAATAGAACAAAAACGACAAGGAATTCATTTTCAAGCAAAGCCGGCACATAACTTTATCTACTCATAGCCGCAATAGAGGTAAAATAACTAGTTTTTGAAGCCTTTGCTTAAAAGTCACTGTCAATGTTAACTACCTTTGCTTTAGCCAGAGTGACTAATTAAATTGGCTTTATTCCGCGGAAAAGCTATTACTAGAGTGGCTGCCAATGTTAATTGCATTTTCTCGCTTAAACTCACATCAGATGGATTTAGTTGTTGCAGTTTGGCTTTGTGAAAATTCTATTAGTTTCTTATAGTCAAATTTGTTTGGGTTGCAATTTCGCAAAATGTGAATGAAAAAGCGAGTGGTTCAATTGGCTTTTAACACAATTGCAGCATAATCTCTCAGACTTTGAACAGACTCACTGGCCTACACACTCACTTAGTGCGAGGTATTGAAAGTGCCTCATCGCTGTGTAATGCAATACGAACAGTTTTTGAGTATAATAAAAGTTAAAAGCTTTGTCTGGTGTCTAATAAGCTGCCATGTTAACATCGAAATATATCAGGCATTTGAATGGTAGTGATGCTGGTGTTCATGTTGGCGACCGACCGATGCAGGGTTACAGCAGCTCTAGAGCTCTTCTGCAATCCCATATCCTTTTCCGTGCGAATGGCTAAGCTATCAAAACTTCTAATTGTGCGCTTTGATTGCAATGTTTTTGAGTAGTTTTTCAGAGTTGAAAAGTTACTCCAGGCATGCATCTACAAAATACGATTTGGAGCTGCGTAATTTTTGTTTTGGACATGTAATCATATTAGCTCGAACTCATTCGTAAAAGCAAGGAGTAGTTTTCAAAACGTTTGAACTATAATGAATCCTCGTTGAGTTTTGAAATTATTATTATTATTGTGTTGTTGACGAGAGAAATTTATAAATTTGTAAATCACCACTTTCATGACATCGTTGCAATCGACACTGTACAGTCGTTAAATTCTGTGAAACATTTGTTTGCTGAACTTATGACATGACATCGATTACAATTGACGCCTGACATTCGAAATATTTTGTCAAAAATAGGACACTCTATTAAAAGTGAAATCGTGTATACATTCAGAAAAATTGAGGCATTGGCTTCTGTTACTGATATTAAACGAGTTCGCTTTTCAGGAACAGAAATGATGGAATTGGGTCGAGGAGATTGATTTGAGAGTTTTGAGTTGGCTTTGCAATTTACTTATAAGCTGACAAAGGATGTGAGTTTATTGAGATAAGGCGACCACAGAATGGAAGAGTGTTCTGTAAACTAAACTTTCAATTCATATTTCAGGAAGCGAATTTCAATTCTATGAAAAATTTAGAATTCATTTTCTATTTTAATATTTATTATGATTGCACACCTATTTATGTTTTCTTTTTTTTAAATGGTTCTTGTAAAAAGTATTATTTTCATATTTTTTTCCGAATTTAAGAGTTTCGACGCCAGAACGGAACCCTGAGGCACACCTGTATTTCAATTGTCTGTGGTTTGCTGATTTGTATTTCAAACTATAAAGTGATTGAAGCAACCGATAAGGTGCAGCTGCTTAAGCTATTTTGTCACTTTTTATTAGAAAATATTTATTTAAAGTCATGAAAGTTCTCTTTTTCCTAAAGTCGATTAGGTTAAAAAATTTTAAAAATCCTGGGAACGACTTTAATTTTCAAGTATTTGCCGTACCTGGACAGTACGTAGGTACTCTTCTTTTCACATTTAAAATGATGAGAGGTTTTTTTGTTTCCAAGAAAAAAAAAAGTCTAAAAAAACGCTTTCCAAGGAACAAATTCAATGAGAAAATTGCCACTCGTGCTTCTCATTTTGAATTTACCTTCCAGAAGGGTAAAATGAGTAGTCTCCCATGTCAACTGTAGATCCTTTTATTTCCCAGAGCAAAAATAAAGGAGAAAAAGGATATTAAATGAAATACGTAGCGTAATGCGCTTTGAACAATTCCAACCAGACCTTGCTTGCGATGACTTTGTCAATTTTCTTGTGAATTGTCTAAAAGGTTTATTGCAGCTCTGCACCAATTTTATTTCCTCAAAAACGTAGAAAAAGAAACCCAAAAAAACACCCAAAATTGCACAGGTACCCACTTTGAATCCAGACGGTGCGGTGTCGGTGTGATGTTGCTGATGTGCAATGCATTCAAGTCTTCCATTTGATGTCTTCTATTCCCTTCAAAACGAGATGTTGAGAAATCATCACAAAATACAGACACGACACACCACTAGCGTGTTCTTTTCTAAAATGCAAACTAAAAAACACAATCTGATGATCCCAGAAAAGAAAAAGATCTCGCTTCTTTTCGTTCGTTTAACAGGAAAAAGCCGTCTAGTGGCTTCAGGTCTTCAGGAGATGAACGAATCTACACTTCTTTTTTACTGTATAGTGCAAGCAATTCAAACCAGGACCTAGGATCATTCAAGAAAAAAAAACAGAAGGAGATGTTTAAAATGGTGAGCAATGGAAAAATTGAAAAGGGAATTTGTATAGGTACACAAAAAAGGACGCATAAAACCATTACCGCCTTTGGCACTTTATGTCGGTTTATATGTGTAGTTGTCATCATCGTTATCTTCAGCATCAACATCATTGTCGGGTTCTCGAATCGTCATGTAGATGGCATAGTCTGATGATGTCTCATCATACTCATGCTTCTGAGAAAGGTGACATGTGAAAGTGGATGTGAAAGAGAGGTAGTTTATTGCCAAAAACCCCCCAGGACCAAGCCCAAACCCAAACGATGATGTGTACCAGAGTAAGCAAAGGTCCTGAATAAATATCATATTCAATAAGACTCTCCCTTCATTCACTTCTTCATCTTTTGAACCCAGCTCCACTTCTAACTCCAATTCAACGAGTTGAACCCATGATGTGAGAGTTCATCTCATTCAGTGCCGCTGAAACGCGCCACCAAAACGCAAAAAAATATATAAAAATGGAAATAAAAAAAAAAATAATATGTCGTACATATGGGTGCTGCCATGTTATCCGGGATGCCTTTGAAATGTTCTAGTCGTAAAACTGTTCGAGGCATCTAGTAAGCTATTTACTTAACCATCATCGCCATCATCATCCTCCGATAATCGCCTCTGTCAAAATATGTGTTTGTGTATGTGTCTGATCTACTACTCATTTTTGTATGTGGGTGCGGTTTTTTTTTGTATGTCGATGGCGTTGGCGTACGAAAGGCGGGCTGCAGCACACAGTGTGACGGCAATTTAAGTTTCAGCCAGGAATAAAATTGTTTGCATATAAATTGGAAAATTGTTTTTCATTTGCATTTGACGCCATTGACGTTGTGTGTCCTTGTCGCGTCTGCCAGGGAATCTTATTTATATACAAATACATATATTTTTATTTTTATTTTGACTGACTTTCAGACTTGGTTCCTCTCTTGTCTCTTCCGTTCTGCTTTGATGGAAGAACATTTTTGTCATTTTATATGATAAGGACATAATTTTTGTGACGGAAGTGTTTACCGTACGCTCGAAAAGTTTCCTTTTTCTCGCTTTTGGCTGTCTGTGCTGTGATGTGCTTGTGATTATTATAATTTGACGGTTTTAACATTGGCTCTTGACGTGAGAGTGCCATAATACATATGGAAATTTGAAAATTTATTTTTCAATTCCATTGGAGCTCTCAAAGGACATACTACGTTACATACTCAGAAGCATGTTTTTGCTCTTTGTTGTTCAAATACTCAATTTGTCAAAAGTTCAAAATGGTTCAATTTAAAAAAAAAAAAAGTATTTATTTTTCACCCCGAAATTTTTAAAGCGAATTGGAGGAGTTTGACAGTTGTGTTTAAGAAGCGGATCTGGCAACGCTTCATCCCACCAATCTGTAGACAAATATCATTGATATATATTGAATAGAACAAGCCAAAATACTGTCAATCGTATTGTCAAATTAATTTTCTCAACTTCCTTACTTTTGTATTACTGTGTTTATTCAGTATCAATTCAAAACATACTTTTGGAATGCCAACCTTCTTCCATGGCAACAAAGTACTCATAATCTCAACTACAAAAATAACTGTAAAATTCAAATTTGAACACAAAACAACGGGCAAATGCTCTACAGATCAGAATCAACTTGTCTTTATGTCATAAAGCTATATCGCTCAGAAAGAGCTTTTGTCAACTAGAGAACAAACTCTTCAAAAAAAAAAAAAAACTCTCACTCAATTGACTCCAATTTACCTACGACACGAGTCGAGTAGCTACACCGTCAACTAAAATCTCATGGTTAGCAAAGGGGGTTTTCCCCAAAGGGGACCCCAAAATCCAACATAAAGGTAAGCATTCTCAGACAAAAGTAAGCACAACTCACACTCTTTCTCTCTCTCAAACTCTCTGAACATCACGTTGACTTTGGGGCTAGGTCTATCTTGTCCGTTGTTTTGTTTTTCTTTCTCGTTTGGTTTTGTGGGTCGTCTGCGTTGTCTGGTTGTATTTCCCCAACGTGCGATCGGTAAATTATTCAACTAGACACCCTTAATGGGTGAAAACATAGCTGTTCTCGCATCAACTGCATTTTACCGCACTTCGGAGTGTTAATAGGAAATAAATTTATCAACAAGATCTGTGATCTTGGTACCAAATAAGATAAAATAAGATAAAATTTATTTAAATAGTTCCTCGCCGGCTGCGAAGATAAACAGTGTAAGAATTCCATCAAAACTAGTCTTTAAATGGAGATAAGATTCTTGTATAAATTCTCAATCTTCAGTGAAAGACGGTCAAATCTTTAACGTAATTGAATCTTGATACACGATAATTTCAACATTTCCGCGACCAACCAAGTGCAGTTAAGATTGTGTGTGCTTTGAATTCTTAAGTGCATTCCAAATCGAACCTCTTAAATAGAGACTCCCGCCCGCATGAATGCAATAACTTGTTTGTGGTCAAAAATTTTGTTTGCTTGCTCTTTCAAGTATTTGCATTGGACTTTCGCATTCAAGCTTCTTGCACAAGAATTTCCTCTTTAACGAGTTACTTTAAATAAGGAGAAATGCATTTTGGCGCTGAATCACGCAAATAATAATTTTAAAGTGGATTAAGAACAGTGTTGTTTAAAGATCTTAATTTAAAGTCGTTCGATTTATTTATGCCTGTCTGAGCTCTTAATTAAGTAGTGCACACAAGGAAGTGTATACACAGTGCTGTGCATTGGATTAAATTAAAAAAAAAAAGAAGGTTGAGAGAAAGTATCTCTAGATCTCCCCAAACACCATCAACCTCATCAACAACAACTACCGTGGTTAATCGAAATAATTTATTTTCCAAAATAAATAAATAAACAAAATAACAGAACTCGATATCGCATTGATTGGATTGCAGGTCTCGTCGTCGTCTGTGCAGAGAGAATTGATATCGATTTAATTCCTCTCGGGTAAGTTACAAATTAATACTTAATTTAAACTTGATTGCAAGTGCGACTATTTAATTGCATTTTTAATTCAATCATCTGCTTATGGTGCAAGTGAGAATGCGGGTAGTTCGAGTTGAGTTTGAGCTTAGGTTATAGCCATGGAGATGGCACGAAGTTCCATCAATTGAAGTTCTTGAAAATCTTTCAGTTTCTTTGGTGTTTTTTGTGTTTATCACGATTATCTTGAGTTATTCTTTTGTTTTTGATTTTTTTTGCGCAGTATGAGTATTTGTTTTAACAGCTGATTCAGCAAACATCATTTTGTATTTATGAGACTATTAGACAGCTTTTGTTATTTTGTTTGTTTATGTCAACTTATCAAGGTTAGCATTAAAAACTATTATTTATTATTAATAGTATGCATCTGAAGAAAGAATGTTAAGAAATTTGTATTTACATAGTGATTATATTGAAAGAATGGGAAGTCAAGAACTATGATACAATGACTATTATAATTAATTTATGATACATAAGATAGCTTGCTGTTGGAAGGTGTTCGAGAGTAAGGAGTTTGGGAGAGCTATTAGTGGATATTAAAAGTAAAACACTTTGTATTCGTTTATTATGCGCTTTTATTTATTTTATTATTAGTACTGAAAAGAATTAGTTTGTCTCCTTCCCTTGAACAGCGGTTGGTTGTCGGGCATTGGCATGTGGCATATGTATATGTACGGGCGATCGCACATATACGGGCTTTTTGCTGCATACCGATTAGATATATATGTATATATGTATATAGGCATGGGCGTAGGGGCATACGGTAGCGTGAGGCATAAGGGCATATATCGGCATAAGGCATAAGGGCATATATATATAGGCATGGGCATAGAGGCATACGGTAGCGTAAGGCATAAGGGCATATATCGGCATAAGGCATGAGGGCATATATATATAGGCATGGGCATAGAGGCATAGGGAGTATACACAGGCGATTGTATATATGGGCGTTGTGCATATGAGTATAATTAAATCTACGACGGGCACTCGACGTATTATCTTCGCGACGGGCATTCGACGTTCACGACGGGCACTCGATTCAATTACACTCACGACGGGCACTCGATTTATTATATCTAAGACGGGCACTCGACTTATTATATTTATAAAGCACGGCGGGCACTCGACGTGTGCTCTGTTCGGGAGTTAGGCGTTAACTGGTTCGATTTCCATTTGGAGAGAACCAGCATGAGGCATTTCAATGTATGGCTTTTACATGGGCTTGCGCATGTGTGTGGGCATAAAAGGTGAAATATACGTATGGGCTGTCATAGTATATTGGCATTCGAGGTGTCGAGGTGAAATATACATATGGGCTGTCATAGTATATTGGCATTTGAGGAACCGAATGTTTACATTCGAAACAGAAGGTACTTTGCAAAGGGGTATTTTGAAGAAAAATAACAGCTTTTTCCTATATTGCGAGCTTTTGTGTTGGTCATTGAAATTCAATGGTTTTAATTTTATGGTAAGACCGAGCTCACGGAACAGTTCAAATTGCAATACTTTTTACATGTTACATATGTTTTAGGTTAACGGGTTTGCATCATGCCTGGGCCTTTTCTTTTTCTCTTAGAGAGCTTTCTGATTTTGCAAAAACAATATGTTAGGTTAGTAAAGAATCAATGTCGTGGTCTTCTTATATCACTTACTTGAAGCAAAATACCAAGCATCCCAGAGAAAGGAGATGTCCCGAGTTTACACCATTTTGAATGAGTTTGGGATGGTGAAAGTAGCTATAGTTATGGAGACCGATCGGTAAAACCTTTTCTATTCATACGTTTTTCACAAATTTTCCAAAAATCACTCAATAAGCTCTCGCAATAAGCTCATAGTTTATTTTCTTCAGAATTTTGAACTTGGAACGTAGCGTCGTGGAATATTGGCAAAGGGTCATTCATTTTTCGGTTTCGAAAGTGAAGCTAAGTAAAACACTAATAACGATATATTTTCATTGAATATTCAACTTCATTATAAAGTTTGGCTTAACATTAAGTGTCCGCCTCGGGAACTTTCCCAACATGTAATTCTTTTGAGTTAACTTTAAAAAACTTTTTCGCACATAGCGGTCAATATCTCGGCCGAAACTTGAGTAATTTTGATTTTAAATGCGTCTAGAGCTCAAGCACTATCCATGTAAGCACAAAAAAAAAAGATTCTTACAGTGTCACATCGCATGATCTTGGTGGCCAATTTACGCGACAAAGAAACTCCTCACGCAATAAAGCCATACCATAAGATACCATTGTTGAAAAAGCGAGATATTGTTGAAACTGATATTGCTGCTCTTATATTTTGCAACACTTGCGATTTTATTATTTGGTCTTTGTGACTTTGTAAAATTGAGCCCAATCCTTTTCTGTTAAATTGATGCTAAACTTGGCGACATAATTGTGTTTTTAGCAAAGCCTTATTGATGTGACGAAGATCAAGTATTTAAAGTTACTTGTTACCACAGTTACCACAGTTACTTGTTATTAGTAGCATTTTGACTATGTAGGCTTCTTCTTCCTGCGAAAGTGTAGTTTGCCGCCCGGGAAAAGGCACCCGAAACACAGGCCAAAGTCACCCTACCATTTGGCATTTACTATTAAAAAATAAAACTTAATGTTTATAAAATAGTAAAATTAAGAGGATTAAATTAAACAGAAATGTTTTCATGCAACAAATATCGCCAAGTCGAGCGCAAAGCAAACTCTGCTGTACCATCCTTTACTGAAACCATTTCGCCTCATTTTCAGGCCTCTATTTGAGAACCTTAGGATAAGACCAGAACGCTGAAGTTTTCGCCATTCAGTTAGCTACCTTAAAATACTAAAGATCTAGTCTGTAGGTTATTTAGTTCCGAAAATAAGCGAAAGTGAAATTTCGCATCTTAGACACTCACTAATGATCATCAAAGTAGAGCCAGTACTTCCAATAAACTCAGAGAGGTAAAATTTGGTACAGAGTAAGGCTTTAATGACCACATAAAGGGAAAACTATAAGAACTATGATAATAAAAGATCTGGGGTACCTGGTTGTAGTTGTATGCCACTCACATCCTCACAAAGTCACGTTTCTACAAAAAGAAGCGAAATCCCGCCATACAACATTCTGTAAAAAACTAGCCAAGTCTCAATAGAGCTTCTTGTTTATCTCTAAAAAGTAATGAAACCTAAACAAAGTCATACCAAGTTTAAGGTTCCTTATTGCGATTTCCTTATTATAATAGTTAAGGTTGTGTGATTTGGCCGTTGAATATCCTTTATACGTAAGTGGGTACAAGTCAACCGGGGTGCATGACAGTGCCCCGGCCAAGTCGAGCGTGAAACCAACACTGCCGTACCATTCTTTACTGGAACCATTTCGCCGCATTTAGTGGCCTCTATTGGAGAACCTTTGGATAAGAACAGAACTCTGAAATTTTTACCATCCAGTAAACTAACTTTAAATGCTTAAAAATCTAAAATTTGAAGTCTGTATGTCATATAATTTCATATTTTGGACACTCACTGGTTAAATTATATGGAAACAATCTAGTTGAAAGTAATCTTTGCGACCAGATTTGGCGTGAGTGAGAGTTTCCAGGCAATTTCATAAATGCCATTTACAAATTATTGCCGTTTTCCATTGGACGTCCAGAAGTATTCGGTTTCTGAAACCGTTCGATTTGACTGACTTTGACTGACGGAATGCTTCTGAGAATAGGAGAACTCTTCCGTTTTGAAAGAGAATAGTCCGAAAAATGACACAAACAACATAACCAGTCAGAGAAGAAGCGTCAAAAAAAACCAATGGTAACAATTTTTTCAGCGGTTTCTGTCACAAAAGCAAATTATAATAATAACTTAGATTTGCATTTTGCGAAAAACACAGTAGATCTACTGCAATTGCAGGAAAGTGGTATCGCTGATGATCAGTTTTTAATCCATTCATTATACAAATTTACAAAGAAGTTTGGAAAACATCAAACCACTTTTTCATATTTTCACAATTTTTGAAAAAATTATCCATCGAGGGGCCAAAGTCACCCGCTCATCCAAAAGTCACCCGCTCTGAAGGTTGTGTTGTGCGGTTTGCTGCCCTTTCCTGTTGGAACTTGATATCGGTTAACTCATAATCCTCAATTGCCGGAAAAGAAATCGGTTATCGATCTCTAGACATCAGTAACTCATCTACTCCCTTCAAATTTCTTCACAAATTAACAAATTGCTTGTGTAGTCGGTCGATTATGACGACCATAATCATCGCGAAATGCGCGGAAAGTGGCTTCTTTAAACCTACTACATTTGTACTAAGTTTAAATAATTTTAACTCATAGTTCAATTGTTGAGCTATCCGTCATAGCAAACATTCAACTAACATTATGACACTTCAGATGACAGTTAAATTTGACACGAATTTAATGCCCGCTACCAGCACTACGAACTTGAAACCATGAAATGAATGACCCTATATAATCAGATTTTCTTTTTAGAAATGAATTTACAAACGTAGTTTTACAGATTCCATCATTTAAAGACCATAACCAACCAGCTAAGGACAGAGAACATGAGATGTCACTGGATTTGTTTGAACCAATTTTTCACTCAAAACATCGAGTTTGATTAGTGAAAAATTTGCGACAACAGAAAAATAAAGAATAATACAAAATCTCCTTGATTAAATACTATACCTTCCAACCTTCTTCATCTTTCGAACGCAAAATGTTAAGGTAAACCACCAACAGAACAGTTCATTTAATTAACCCCACCCTCAGTCGGTACTTTTTTTACAAAGTCTTCAATTAAAATGAAGTACGGTGATTTATTTCACTTGGGTTTTTAAGACGAATTGCAAATATGTATTATGTACTCATCTTTATTGTTTATTCGCTCACGGAACTGTTCTGTAAACCACACTTCTTTGCATATTTTCCAATAAAAATACAAGGTCTTAAAATTAATATCGTATCATTATTGTATTTTCTTGGTTACAGCCTGACAGATGATGTTGATTCCGATAAAATTCTTTGTTTAGCAAAGCATAATATGCAGACACAATTTTCTTAGAATTCTGGTAACATTTTGAGAAGATTTACATGCTCTCTAATTGTTTGTTAATGTATTTACCTTTAAATTGATTTGTTTAGATTCATTGAATTTTGTGATTGAAGTAACAATTCTTACTTGCGACATATAGAATATATGGCAAGTATTGAATTCTTAAAAAAAATAAAATTTGAGATGATGATAAGATATGACATTACGATGATAGAGAAGTCGAAAAAAGTGGGTCCGGCGACTCCGTCTGTCTGTCTGTCTGGAAGTTTACAGGCATCTACAGCCTTAACTACTGGTCCGATTGACTTCAAATTTGAAAATTAGAGGTTTGAGCAAAAACTCATATCCCAGATTTTTTTATTTTTGTTTTGAGATCAAAATTTAGGGTAGCCACCATACGATTTTTTGGCCAAAAACAAAAACTTTCAATTTTCTCCAAACCCGCTCCTGCGATTTTTTTAAAACTTGCTCCAAAACGGTACCTCCCATAGAACCGTTTTTTTGTTATTCGATTTTCTCGAAAAATGAAAGTCCGATCAGCGTAAGTTTTTTTTTCGAAATTACGTATATATTGTTCAAATAATATTTTGTATTCGAAAAAATTTCAAATTTTTTTTTGGATTTTTAAAAAATATTTTGAACTTTTTTTTCAAAATTCTGTATCTCAAAAACGGATCAATTTTAAAAATCCAAATTGAAGTGTAATATGTATATTTACATGGTCTTGAAAACTGCATACCCAAATTAATTTTAAGACATTTTTGAAAATTTTTGTATATAAAAAATTAATCTAAAAAAAAACCGGCTCCGGCGATTTTCAAACAAAAATTCAATAAATCAAGAATAAGGTTTGAATTTGTTGGGCATTTAAATTTTTGGAATAAAATGTATTTACGAGATATATTTTCATATTTTAATTATTTTAATAAATTCTAATTATTTGTATATATTGAGTTTTTTTTTGTGAGTTTGCAGCTCTCCTACTATAAGTGATCAAATTTTCAATGAAAAAACATTGTATTTATTTATTTCAAGTAAATATTTAAGTGCATAGGAGTGTAATCAGAATTGTTTAAAGAATATCTCTTATTTTAACACTACTTTTTGCAATTTTTGGAACATAAAAGTAATCATAAATATTTAGTATTAGCATGCAGGAGCAAGTTCGTACGACCCAGTCGTGCACATTTTTTTTTTTTTTAAGTGAGTGATAAAAAGGTAAATACATGTCAGAAATTGTATTTCAAGTTAAAATGAAAACGCTTGAGACAAAAGTCGTGGTTTTGTAAAATAAGCGCTTTCTTAGAACTCCGCTCCATTCTTTGAAATCTTAATAGTTCTTTTATACAAAAACCGAAACAACCATGAGAAATTCTTATTCAAAAATTTCCAACCTTCTGCGGACTTATCCCCAATTTTCCGCTCGTTGACCAAGTCAACTTATCCGTTTACCCTGTAAATCAAATTTTATCGTTGAGTTCTTTTTTATAACACAAGCAGTTCAACGCTTAAATCAAGGTTTCTTTCGCAGAATTCCTACAAAGTAATTTTCAAAGCAACTTTGTGTGTGTCCCACGCAGCCAACCAACAATCTCTCTCCCGAATCAAAGGATTCTTGTTAAACTAAGTTTAGACAACTTTTGCTACTCCCACCATCCAACAGACGAGTATCAGTCACTGGTGTTGGCGGCAAAACAACTTTCTTTTCCAATTGTGCAAGATGAGTTCAATTCAAAGAGCACAATATTGAGTTTTTCAATTCAGGTCTTGATTCTTGTTCATGCCGAAAATAATAACTCAAACATACCTTACTGTCGGCAAAAAATCAAACAGTGATAATTCCTTTTACAAACATAACATTTTCAATTGATAATTCTTCCAAATCATATAATCTAACTTTATTATAGGAATTCTGTGAAAATATGACACTTTCCTCAATTCAATTCCATTTAACGAAATAAACAAATTAACTGCGTGTAAATCTTAAAGATAAACAAATTTACAACTCGCCTAATGAAGGGCTTTGTGTGTTATCTTGACAGGTTTTATTTTTTTTTCTGTTTTCGTTAGCATTAGTAACAACAAATTCCCATTCATGATAGAATATCATATTCTTGAATAAGAGAAGAAAAAGTCGAAGAAAAAAAGATGATAGATTCATTCTGTTTTCATAAATACAACCTAACAAAACCAAATGAACAACAAAAAACCTAAGCCTGATTTCAATCTTCTAGATGAAACATGAATAGACCAGAAGAGAAGTAGAGAAAAAAAAGGTTTTCCTGAATGCCTGACATCTTAATTTAGGTAGCTCTGACTAGAGTATCTTGTATCACAAAACACGCAAAATATCACATCAACATCACTATTTGAATAGGGTTTCGAAATAATGTTCGTCTAGAATGTTGGTTTTTTTTTTTTTTGTTTAACTTTAGACAACATCTCGACGTGAGCTTGTGTATCTTTTCACTCATTTATTGTTGATAAACAAGAAAGAAAAAGGGTAGAAAAAAACATCTTGTTTTTGAATTATGCTAAATGGAAAAAAATATAATTAATATGTTATCAGTTTAAGCATATGGAAAAATCAACTAATTATATGGAGATAAGCATGAGTTAGTTGCTATGTACGATCAGAGTTTAAAATAGGATGAAACATTAGTTTTAAGTACAGAACAAAATAATTAACCAGTCCTTTATCCTATTAGTCATGCAATATGAAGATATTTTGAGATGAAAACATTATGAGACCGAGACAAGGGTCGAAGATCCGATATGAAGGGTCAAACTTACAAATTTCAAACCAGGTAAAAACACATTTGTTGACTCAAATAACGTAAACAAAATTGACGTAGTTTTTGCGTGTTTATTAAAATAAAGTTTGGTCTATGGGAAATAGCCAAAAGTGACCTATGCTATAATTACCTTTAGTTAGAGCAAACTATGTAATAATAATTTATTTAAAAATACAAAACAAGCATACAGTTTGGGATGTATCTGAATAAGAAGATTTTTAAATAAAATTTTATATTTTCCAACCTTAATTCATCTTTTTCGTAATTTTTCCTATTTTGTTTTCTTCCTCTCCTGCTGAAGAGTGGTCTTTTCTAGAAGCAATTTTCAGAACTTGGCTTAAAAACACCTGACACGCCCACCACTCTTAAAATAAATATGACCCAAAAAATTTGAAAGAAATTCTCAACATTTTTCCTTAAAAGTAAACAAATTTTACTGACTTCAATTACGTTCAAATCACTTTTTTTGATATTTTTTGGCTTCCAAGTTTCGCTTAGAATCAACCGAATGTCCATATACCATATGTAGGACTATTAATTTAAGATAGACCAACAGTAATGAAGAAATATAAACGTTTTTGAGCGCGAAAACGTCAAATTTCTTAAATTATATCTTTGTTCGTAAAACAAAACAAATACAAGCAAATTTCTTGGAAATTTATATTTTGTACTTAAGAGTGTTCCGGACCAATTACTACGTTTTTTTCAAATGGTATTGTGAAGCGATTAAACGTCGTATTGAAATGATTAAGATGTCATTGTGTAGACAAAAACTTTTTCTATAAAACTATTGGAGCACAATTTCAATTAAGTACTTCGTTACTCAGAAGTAAAGGCTCAAAAACTCCAAAATGGCCAAAAATCGTACTTTTTCAAAAAAAAAAAAATCCATCAAAATAAAAACATTTTTCGCTAACATTTCTTAATAAGCATAGAATTCGACATTTAAACTGTATAACTATTGGAGAAAAAATTAACTTTTGAAACAAAAAAGAATACAAAAACTATGAATAAAATTTGTATTTTTGATGAACAATTTTTCTTATGATGCGATATTTATTTTTTTTTTAATCTCTTCATTTATTTAGCACGTACTTTTCTCAACACAGCAATCAAAACATTTTGAAAAAAACTTTGATCAAACACATTTTATTTCCAAATTAAGTAATAGCAAAATCTGCCTAAATTTGAAAATTCAAATCAGTAACGGCTGGCGGAAGTCACGATTCTCATAGGAAGGCGATTCTCTCTCTCTTAGTAAGATACATTTAGTTCAAAATTTGTCGTCTGCAGTTGGGTGGTGCTTTAAGCAGTAAGAATTTTCGGTTTTAGTCCGGAAATAAAAAGTAGGAAATAATCCAAGTAACACTTAATTACTTATGGTGGCGCTATAGTCCAAATCGGACCAGGGCCTCACCCAACAAACATCTCCAGCCAGCTCGGTCCCGGGCTAACTGTCTCCAGTTTTGCACGCCAAGTTGGTTCAGGTCCTCTACCACCTGCGTGCTCCACCGGAGTCACAGTCTTCTTCTTCTGCGACGTCCTTCTGGATTGGATTCGAGGACTCTATGAGCCTGAGCATTATTTTCCATTCGCTCAACATGACCCAACCATCTAAGTCGTTGGACCTTTACTTTTCTGGCTAGGTCAGTGTAGCTGTACAGCTCGTACAGTTCTTGGTTGAATCTTCGCCTCCATTCTCCATTTATGCAGACAGGACCAAAAATCACTCGAAGAATTTTTCTCTCAAAGCAGCCCAAAGCGTTTTCATCAGATGTTGTCATAGTCCATGTCTCTGCACCATACATGGGGACCGGGATGATGAGGGTTTTGTAGAGTGTCACTTTAGTTGCTCGGGAGAGGACTTTACTTCTCATTTGCCTTCTAAGTCCAAAGAAGAAGTGATTGGCAAGAGTGATTCTTCGTTTGTTGTCTGAGTTGATAGCGGATCCCAGGTAGACGAAGTCCTTAACTACCACGAAGTTAAATCTGTCTATGTTGACGTTTGCTTCAAGACGTCGATGTTGGTAGTCTTTCTTGTCAACAGAGGACCGGGCATATGATGCTGAGGTTCCATTCATCGGGCATGCTTCGACCAAATTTTGCAGATGAGCTGGTGCATGCTCCTAACCAAATCATCTCCAGCTACTTTGTACAGTTCGGCGGCTAGCCTGTCTGCTCCAGCGGCTTTGTTCAAATTTAGTTTAGATACCGCTATCTTCACTTCGTCAATGTCGGGTGTAACAACTTTAGATAAAATAATAAGTATACGCCCAAGTACCTTGAAAACTAAGTTGTAGTTAATTTTATTTGTTTTGATAACTAAGACTAAGAGGATGGCATAGCTTAAGCAAATAAACAAATTTTGTACATTCAATACGATCCAATGCTTTTGCCCTTCAATTAGCCTTTTTCCAACCCGCTTGAGAACATCTATCAATACTCGAATCTTAAGAGAAATGAGATCACCTTCTGTTTTCATCAGTTCATGCTCATCCTAAATGTTTTAAGAAGATAATTAAAATGTTGTAAACGTATACGCCCGAGTACCCTGAGATTATACAAAGTTTTGAATTTACATGTTTACTCATCATTCAAGTAGATATGCAAAATATTATTGATTTATGAGTGAAAAACTTGTTTTTCATAAAACTCATCACAAATGCAATTAGACAACAAATTAGTAAAAAATACAATAAACGTAACGCCCCTGTATAATTATTAATTATTACAAAGTAAAAAAAACTGAACCCTTAATGACTATAATAATGACCACAGCAAATTTGTTTCTTTTGTTGCGATAATAATTTTCAACAATTTAGATCGTTTTTGTTTGAATATGGAGATATGTGAATTGTAGTGTTAAATTGTTAATATGACAAATGACACCTTTTTAATAAGCAAAAAACTTGCTGTTTTTTGTTAATTTTTGTTTAATTTTTATGGAAAATTTGTGGGAATTGTTAATTTATTCATTTCCATTTACAAGATAATTTCTATTTTTTTTTTTTTTAAGATAGCATTTTATTGTAAATCAAAGAAATATGAAATTTTCTCCTAGAAATAAATAAAAAAGTGACATTCTTCAAGCTTTTACAACAAGATAAAAAACCCTGAATGGTAATTTCAAATTTAAGTCATAGATATATGATATTCCAGTCTTCTTACATCTCTAGCCTCATAAATTCCTTTTAATTGTATTCTCTTTACCTAGCTAAGAAAATAATTTATAGATTTTGTTACATGTCTTCTGTTGTTTACATTCTCATATCATTTTATCTCCCAAAAACGACGACTTCATGTCATATTAAATTTTCTTGCCGCTTTTTTTACTGTGGTTTGAGGCTTGGGATTTCTGCTTACTTTTCATTTTCAGGAAATTACATGCTTTTTGGTTAACCGCAATTCAATTAGCTGTCTTACCCAATGAAAATAATATTGAGTGTAGTTTTTAAAAATAAAAAAAATAACAATGACAATTATTTCATGCATATTCAACTTTAATTTATTGAACTGATATTTGAGTGTTTTAATAATATGTTGAATTTGGAGAAATTTAATATTTTTTAATGTTTACAATGCGAGAGTTTGAAAAGTAATTAATTGATATTTCCATACCTCTTGCAATATTCTTTTAACTTCAACAGGATTGTATTGTTGTAAATTTTGAAGTCGTACAAATACAATTTTTTTTGAATTGTGAAAAAATTTAAAAACATCGCTACAGTCCGTTGTGGACTTGGGCGTCAATCAACAGTCTCCGCCAGCTAGCTCGGTCCTTAGCTAGTCGTCTCCAGTTTTGCACTCAAGTTGATTGAGGTCCTCTTCCACTTGAGTGTGCCACCTGAGTCGCGGTCTTCCTCTCCTCCTACGTCCCTCGGGAATAGTGTCGAAGGCTTTCCGGGCCGGAGCATTGGTGTCCATTCGATCTAAATGACCGAGCCATCTGAGTCTCTGGACCTTGACCCTTCTGGCTAGGTCCATGTCGTTGTACAACCCGTAAAGTTCGCTGTTGTATCTTCTTCGCCATTCCCCTTCAATGCACACGGGGCCAAAGATAACCCGAAGAACTTTCCTCTCGAAACAGCCTAAGGCACTTTCATCCGATTTTGTCAGGGTCCATGCTTCTGCACCATACAGCAGGACTGGGATGATGAGTGTGTTGTACAGTTTTACCTTAGTTGCTCGAGAGAGGGCTTTTCCACTCAATTGCTTTCTTAGCCCAAAGAAACAGCGATTAGCAAGAGTTATTCTTCGTCTGATCTCGGCGCTGGTGTTATTGCCCGTGTTTATGGCGGAGCCTAGGTAGACAAACTCCTCTGCTACCTCGAAGTTATATGCGTCTATTGTGACGTTCTGCCCGAGCCGTCGGTGTGTCCTCCCTCGAAGACAGCATATACTTCGTTTTTCCCTCATTTACCGCTAAACCCATTTTTGCCGCTTCTGTCTCAATTCTCACAAAGGCGCCATTGACATCACGCTGTGTTCTTCCCATTATATCAATATCATCGGCGTACGCAAGAAGTTGAACAGCTTTTTGGAAGATAGTGCCCCTGGTGTTGACGTTGGAGTTCTGCACTATCTTCTCAAGAAGATAGTGCCTTGTCTGAATCCTTTTTTGACGTCGAAAGATTCCGCAAGCTTGTTGCCAAACTTGATGGAGCAGCGTGAATTCTACATCGTCATTTTACACAAGCGAACGAGCTTGGCAGGGATACCAAAACTAGACATAGATTTGCACAGTTCGTCTCTGTAGATGCTGTCATACGCGGCCTTAAAATCGATGAAAAGGTTGTGGGTATCGATTTGGAGTTCATCAATCTTTTTACAATATGTAAGTAAATTTGGCCCGTAATTTCATTGCAATTTTTTTGTGTGTATTATCCAATTTTAAACCCTTGAAGCTAGGCAATCTTTCGCGTAAAACTGTGTTTTTTTTAATTTTTTAATGCCCTTTTTCGTTGAAATTTTATTTTGATTACATTAAAAGATACGATTTAAAAAAAAATTCGACCTAGATCTATGTTTATCAGTAAATAATGACAAATGGAAAAAAAAATAAAATCAATTTCTTCACAATTCAACAGTACCCATGCCGAAATTATTAAATTTTGGGTGGGCATTTTTTGTCAAACTTTGTTTATGCAAATGTTTTTGTTTCAACATGTTTTTTGATACTGCTCATGTTGGTACAATGAGTATTTGTTCAATTTACTTAATATTTAAAACAATATGTTTGCTTATGTGAGATATTTATACTCCTGGATTGAAGATATTTGCAATGTCTCAATTTAAACAGCTGTCATGATTTTTTTTTTTTTTAAGAAAAAAATATTTAAGACATTTGGTCTGTTCCTATTTTTTTAAAGAATGAATGAATCAGGATAAGGATCTACAATTGTTCTTCTTCCATCTGACATTTGCTTCGGTTCGTTAGCCTGAAACCCCCAAAATTCTGTGAAGCATGAATTTCATTATTATGAAGAAAAAGAATAAATAACAATAAAACACCTGCTATTTTATTAAAAAACGCTTAATGCAAATCAATTTGTTTCTCTCTTCTTTTCTTTCATCATACCTCTTAGTCATCAAAATAATAAAAACATTAAACTACTATCTTTCTCATTAAAAATTCTAAACAAAGTAGTTGATGACCAATTTTGTTTGTTTGTTTATTAATTTGCCTTGCTTTGCATTATCAGACAAAAATTCAAACCGAGAACCACCTTTAACAAATTAGAAAAAGCTTTTCATGCAATCAATGATACTTAATCATATATACGTCTCTATGCAAATTGATCGACAAAAGTAAAACCCACCGAAGACAAAAACGACAGCGCTGGTAGCTTCAATTCTATCAATTAAAATATTGAGTGACTTCAAATAAAACTTAGATCATCTCTGATTAAGCTTATCTCAAATCAGCAAGAAAAAGTGCTCAATAAATTCTCATTTCAACAAAGCTTCTTGACTTTTCCTTTCGTACAGCATAATGTCTAAACTAAGCATTTAATCTTGTTGATTGTGGTGCCCAACCAGCTGTGTAAATGTTTTCGATTTTTTAAGCTTTGTTCGTATAATTATAAACTATGTTTACATTTTCTGGGGTTCCCAATCAGGGGTTGTCAAAAGTGTCAACGGAAAAGTACCTACTTCGAATAATATTGCTTTGGATGCTTGAATTGCCGACTTTATGGTTGATAATGAGAGGTTATTAATTATAAAAAACGGACTTAAGTTAAACTTGCATCATGTTTTAAAATTAGTTTTTCTCATGTACATGTGTATACTCTGGCCCTTACTTAAAAGATGACTTCAGGATGACTCAGTTTTAAAGGAACTTTTAATCTTTTAACATAACTCTAAGTAACTAGCATCCTTTTTATAAGGCTTCTTTATGGAAGCACGTTATTTTTTAAGACACTCAAATTTAATATTAGTACCAGAAGACTTAAATAGAAGAAGGGAGCTTCGTTGCACAAAAAAGAACTGATTTTTAAGATCCTCAACCTGTTGTTACCACAAGGTTATTTATATTACAGCTTCTATAAAGTATGCTTAACGTGTTTGCATAAGATTTCTCGCAAAATTTTATTGAAACGAGTAAAAAGCTATTCCTAAGCCTTCCGAAAGGTGAACAATCTTGTACAAAGTAGTTGTATTAAAATTTGTTTGCACTTAATTTTTTGAATTTTGATTTCATCATCGTTTTTAAATAATCACATCGAATATCTGATCTTCTATAATGAAAAACGAATTTATCAACGAAAATTGTCTCACGTCCAAAAGTAGAAGGTAATGCACCCCTGTGTTCTTTTTATTTAAATTTCAAAACAGAAGCTTCCAGTCCATATACATATGTAGATATGCCGCAATCGCACCTTGTACTTTCAACCTAAGCTCCATCTCTCTAGCTTCCAAAGCATGTTTGTATATCGCGCCACTTTTCATAGATTTTATTATTGTCGTTCGTTCGGTCGCTGTCTAAAGACTGTGCTCTGCCCTGGCACCAGCGAGCAGTGAATTAAATTTTGTGTGTCTCTCCAGTCGGGCTTGATTAAACTGACTTTAAGAAGTGATCGCAGACAAACGATTATTGAAACCTACACAAATGTCCAATGTGACACAATTTACTGGCATTTCGAGTTTTACATAAATTTCTGTCTCGAATAAGCTTTGTGAATTTTCTCTCTCATGATCTCAGTCAGTAAAAAACCGACTTATATACATTAAATAAAGCAAAGTGTAGACTTTAACAGAGTCCAATAAAGCGCCATCAAGAGTGAGATAGCCAGTTTACTTTACCCAGCTGGACGAACAGTCAGCTTTAGAAATAAGCCTCTCCGCCAGCTGTCTCAGAAAAATCAAAATTTTAGACTCAAAATCCAAAAATGTAGTGAAAATTCAGTGAACAATATTCAACAACGACAATACTGTACTTTTGAGGAAATTAAATTTAATTGTGATATTAATCTTTAGGCAAAAAGAAGTTGAAACTCCACAAAAAGTTTTAATGGCGCATGCGTGTGATAATAATATGCGAATTTAATGATCAAGACACAAACAAAAAACGAAAAAAATAAACTTCACTTCTCAATTATTAATTTATAATGTCCGCAAATAGTGATCTTCCAAGTAAACAATTAACAACGCACCAGTTGTGTTTGTGTTTCTGGCAGAGATATCATTACGAAGGCGCAAGAAAGGGAACACGTGAAAAAGCTTTTATTTGAGCTTGCAGGTAGAAGTAACTTGTGTTGGCCCCGTGATCGTAGCTTTTCACACTCATACACAAACACTGTGTTGAATAACAGCAGCAAACAAAACTTGATCTTGAAAAAGAGACGAACAAAAAATCTGGAAGACACAACAAAAAATAAAACCAAAGAAAATTAACTTAAAACGGTTCCAGTTGGCGGCTTCTTGGCGAGCTTTTTTTTTTGTCATATTTTGAGATTTTTCGACGATCGGCGATTTTTTTGTGATAAGAAAAAGTGATAAAATGAGTATGGAACGATCGCGGAGCTATCACGATGTCATCAGTGATTCTCGTGATGGCAGCACACCGAACAATTCCGGTTGCAATCCTCTTACTATTGACATCATGGAAAGCACCCATTGTACTAGTGATCATAACATCAGCTGCTGTAGCTTGCCAAATTTTATGCCCATCAGTCCGATTGTTAAGAGCAGCCCGACTACTGTCAGACAAATTGCTAGTCCGCGAACTCGTCGCAAGGCTTTTCTCATTCGTGACAATTCGGTTCACTCAGATTCCAGTCATTATTCGAGTGTTGACAGTTTGCTGGAGTCGAGGAAACCCGATCCGGAGGCGATCCTCATCAATTTAGGCTTCGGGCCTGTCGAATCGGAGGACATTCTGTCGCGCATACCAAAGAGATTCCTCAAGCCGTCTCAGGTGAAGGGCGTGGACACGGAGGCGTTTGTAAAGCGACTTCAACTAGCCAGTCATTTGCATGAAAACAGTGTTTTGGGCTATCGAGGATTGACGGGCAATCCGGATATTCCGCCATCGAGTATTGTTGCCAAGATAATGCAGCGCTTTGAGGTGAACGAGCGCAAGAAGTCCCTAGGCTCGATAGATCATCAATTATTCTAAAACCATTGCTTTTAATCATCTGATATTATCTTAAAAAAGTTACTTAAAGACACTATTTTCTTAGTTTTATTATGTAGCAAACTTGTCCTGTTGTTTTGTGGAAGTGTGTACTTAAGGACTTATCACTTTATTTCCTTTGTTTATGATAGCTAATTCTTATTTAATTGTTAATTTCTTATCAGTTTAAGTGAATTATTAAAATATTTTCAAGTGTGTACTTAAAAAACAACTGAGATTGTATTTTTCATTTTTCTGTTTTATTTGAAGACCGATGAGTGCTTTATTTGGTATTTTTCTAAATGAGACGTGCCTTCTTCGGAGAGTGTCGTGTGTGTGCTGACTTGACGTATAAGATAATTTATTTTGTTTACGTTTACTTTTAATGATTGGAGTGGATTTTACTATTTAAGAGAAGAAGACGACAAAAAAAAGCACTACAATTAGGTTTTATTAGGAAAGGTAAATATTAATTAGAGTTGACGGATCTGAATGGAAATTTTTCGCTTCACATTGATTGACGTTTTTTGTTTTGAACTAACAAGTAAATAAAAAGACAAAGATCATTAATTTTAAAGCATTTTTCAGATTCCTAGAATGAATCAAGACATTCAATTCATTTATTATTTTTGATGGAAATGGAAAAATTAATATTTTTATCACAAGGCACGTGAGTGTAGAGCAGTATTTCCGTCATTATTATGAAGTTTTATCAATTTGGAAATGCATTTCTTTGATTTGAATGATGGAGTCCTTGTTCAACAGAAATATTTAATGAGAATTTATATGCATGCTCCCAAATTAATATCAACATTTTTTCTCAAGATAATGAGCCAAAGGAGAAGCATATTTTTGAAATATTGAAAACTGAAAATGTATCTGTTCCTTATTTCATAATGGCAAACTAGATATAAAGGATCCGCCATCTAACTTTTTTTTTAACTAGTGCTTACTTCGTGAATGGTAACACTTAGCTCAAGTCTGATTTCACAGACTTAATCCTTCCGCTAAACGATAACTAACTGACCATCCAATGCGTTTTCGCTTCGCTAAGTGGGCCTGCGATCGACTTAGAGAAGATGCCGATTTTAAACAAGCAAAATTGTCGCATTTGGCGCACAGAAAACCCGCACGCATACATTGAAAACCGTGAGCAAGGAAGAGTAAGTAGAGGCCGTTACAGTCAATGGCGATCGTTATCGGGCCATGTTGAACGAATTTTTGTTCACAAAAATTGAAGAGGAAGATATTGGCAACATTTGGTTTCTACAGGACGGGCCTACGTGCCACACAGCCGAAGCTACACTCGATCGCATTATCAGCCGCAGAGCTGATATCGTTTGGCCGCCTCGGAGCTGCGATTTCACACCGTTGGACTATTATTTGTGGATTGCCATTAAAGATAAGTGTTACGCCGACAAGCCAGAGATAATTTACACCTTAGAGGACAATATTCGAGAAGCCATTGGTGAAATACAGACGCACATAATTGATAATGTGTTTACAAATTGAACCGATCGTGGCTACAGCATGGCCAGCCGAGGCAGGCATTGAATGAAATTATTTTTCATTTTCAACCGGAAGAATTGTACTTTCAAATAAAAGAAAAAGATTTGAGAAAATATTCAGTAGTTTTTGTTTAAGGCACTTTCAAAAAATAAAAGTTATTTGGCGGACCCTTTGCTAATTATAGTATACCTCAAGTTGTTTATTCGATATTCGATGGATCTCAACAAAAATTGACAAAATAGTAGAATGACAAGCAAATGTAATGGTCTTTACTGTCATAGAATTGAAAAACTTCAAATATTTATTCCTAGCAAAGTCTATAAAAACTTTATACTTTTTCCTAAAAAAACTCGTTTTTCTTTATGTATATTTTGTAATAATTTGAGCATATTTTGAAGATAGCTTCTTGAGCATGTGCTCAAAAAGAAATTTTTGGAGACACCAAATGCTGAGAATCATGGAGAACGAAGCAATATAATGCTTCGTTCAAATATTTCCATAAACGCAATCGCTTTTTGGTCACGTCGATTGCGCTTTTTTCTTAAATCAAAATATAAATTCGCACGAAAAAAATAGTTGAAATATTTTTGCAAATAAAATATTGCTTAAATTTCAATCCAAAATTTAAAATAAACTCATTTTTGGGAAGTTCCGAGTGCAATGTTTCTTGTGTGAAAAAACGGCGAGACAAATGCCTAACGTCGGTCGTAGTGTCCGTGGCTTAGTGGTAAGGTGCGTTGGCTGCTAAGTAGAACGTCGTGGGTTCTTGTCCTACTCGTTCCCAGTTCCCATAGTTTTTATTTCATCTTTTACAGGCACTGCCTCTTGCGAAGAACTGACAAAACTTCCAAGAGTATCAAACTGTCATGATAAAGTGCTTGTAAACTTTGCCGTTCGGAATCAGCGTTAAATTGTGGGTCCCCTCAATTCTTCACACGCACCCAAAGAATTGTTGATGAGAGTAATACACTAAGGCCTTGGCTCTTCAAGAGCTGTCGCGCCACTCTATTTATTTATTTTTAAATGCCTACGTTCATATGTACGTTGGATGACGTAACAACAAGTGCAACAATACAGAGTTTGCAAAATAGTCAACATCCTGTTTTTAAAATTGAATTACCTTAAAATATGTTCATCCAAACCGCTTAACACACCAATGTTGATAGATAAGAGAAATATATTATTGCCAAATGAATGAATCATTTTCAAAATTTTGAAATTCCGAAGCATTATTTAGCATGCAAAGAAATGATATTTTTAGCTTTTGTTTTTACCCTCCTTCGGACAAACCCAACACGAACATCATGTCGTCATTGATTTGGCACACTTCATTAGACTTTACAAATCAATAAACCTAATCGTATATCCTATCATCGCTACCCGTCGCGTCGTCTTTACATATACAACTGCTGTTTATATTTCTACGTGACTTGTTTGATTAAATTATCAAACCGGCCGGCCATATGATCAGATCATCACCATCATTATCGCCATTCGCCATCATCAAAAACACAATAATCACTCTGGTTGGTGTCTTATTAGATAAATTTATTTAAATTGGAAATTAAGTTTGAGGAGTGAGGAATTTTTTTTAAATTCATTAATCCAATAGATTTTAATTACGAAGATGACAGTTTGTTAAGTTTGACATCACCTTCACAATGATGGCAACCAACTAGACGTAAAACAAAAGCAACTAGGCTTGGTAGACGATTAGCAAAGACTATCCCAATAACTTCAATTTTTGAAGGTTTTTTCATCTTGTTTTCTCAAACAAGAACAAAAGCAGCACATCACAGAGATCACTGCATTCAGCTAGCTAGCAACCCAGCAATTTATAAGATTTATGAACGTTTCAGTTCAGTTTAGGTTTCCTTTGATTCGTATTAAGCAGTGACATTATAATTTGCATGGTTCAAACAGGCTATTCCCATAGACCTTTTTAATGAACTTTGATAGAAACAAATCCATATAAATGTGCAATCATGCAATTAGTCTTTATTGCAGAATAAAAATCAGCAAACACATTGAAAATAAAATACTCTCAAAGCTTATTTCAAAGAAACCATCTAAAAACCCTGTATTTTTTATAAATAATATACAATTTGAATTTATCGTGCAATTTACCTTAATAATTTGAATTGTGCATACAATTATTGACGCAATCGGATATTATACCTTTATATGCAATTTGAACTTTTCCACTTTCAAACACAAATTACAATGATGACATTACAAAATTTTATCATGCATAAGACTTGTCATAATTTAAAATAAGCGTAATTTTATTAAAACGGAATTCGTTATAACTCTACGGCATAATTTATTTTTATTCGATAATATTCAAGCTCTCAACACATCAATTAAAGTTTGAGAGTCCCTTACAACCCTTTTAACATAACTGCCTTTCACATTAATCTAACTTTTCATCCATAGTTTTTTCTTACTTGTAAAAAAAAATACAACCAAAATCAGTGCAGCTGTCCAGATTAGATTAAACCTTCTTTTACTTAGTTACTTACTTACATGCAGTGGCGCTACAGTCCGGGGTGGACTTGGGCCTCAACCGACAAACCTCTCCAGCCAACTCGGTCCCTAGCTAGCTGTCTCCAGTTACGCACCCCGAGTTGGTTGAGGTCGTCTTAAACTTGCACGCGTCACCTGAGCCTTGGTCTTCTTCTAAAGGGCCTTCCCTCTGGGGTGGATTCAAAGACTTTACGGGCCGGAGTATTGGTGTCCTTCTTCTCCACGTGACCAAGCCATCTGAGTCTTTGGAGTTTCACTCTTTTAGCTAGGTCAGTGTCGCTGTACAGCCAGTACAGTTCGTCGTTAAAACTTCTCCATTCACCGTTTATGCAGACAGGCCCATAGATCTTCTGTAGAACTTTCCCCTCGAACCGGCCTAGGGCACTTTCATCCGTTTTTTACAGGGTCCATGGTTCTGCACCATATAGCAGGCCGGGTTGATAAAGGCCTTATGGAGCGTCACTCTATTTTGTCGGGAGAGGGCTTAACTACTCAATTGACAACTTAGCCCCAAGAAAAGCAGCGATTATCAAGAGTTATTCTTCATCTGGTCCCCGCGCTGATGTCGTTGTCCGTATTGATAGCGGTATACTGATAATTTGTTTTTCCCTCATTGACCGCTAAACCCATTTCTTCAGCCTCTGTCTGGTATACTCGCAAAATCACTGTTGACATCACAGCTGCGTTCTCCAATGATGTCAATGTCATTAGCGTACGCGAGTAGACTTCTGGAAGATAGTGCTTGTGTTGACGTGGGAGTTCAGCACTATTCGTTCTAATATGATATTAAAGAAGTAGCATGACAGTGCATCACCTTGTCTAAGGCCTTTTTTGACATCGAAGGTGGATGGCGGTGAGGACGTTACCGACTTTAATGGAGTAGCGCGAGTTCTCCATTGTCAATCTGCTCAGACGAATGAGTTTTGTAGGGATATGCCAAAACTGGACATGGCTTTATACAGTTCTTCTCTATAAATGCTGTCATAAGCAGCCTTAAAATCGATAAAAAGATGGTAAAGGTGTCGGTTTGGAGTTCTTGAGTTGTTTCCAGAATCTACCGTAATGTAAATATTTGATCGATGGTGGACTTTCCTGGTCTAAAGTCACTCGATATGGACCTATTAGTTTGTTGACAAATGGCTTCAGGAGGCTCTCTTTCGACCATATTTTGCAGATGAGTTGGTGGATGGTCCTTACTGGTCATCACCAGCTGCTTTGAAGAGTTCGACAGTGATGCCATAAGCTTCTGCGGCTTTATTGTTTTTATGCTTAGATATTGCTATCTTCACTTCTCCAAGGTCGGGTAGACGGAAATCTTGGCTGGCGTCGTCTTCATTGAATGATTAATTCTGTCTGATAGCGGAATTCGATTCGTCATCGCCGTTGTACAGTCTGCAGAAATTGTCCTTCCATATCCTCAGCATTGACTGTGGTGAATATACTACGATATTTGCCTGTTGGTCTTTACAAGCTTCAGCTCGTACTCGTTTCACCTCTTGGTAAAACTTCCGAACCTCATTCCTGTTTTTTAGTCTCTCAACATCCTCGACCGATCGCTTTTCATTCTCTATCTTGTTTTTCTGAAAAGCTTGTGTTCTTCTCTCCTCTGCATGCACCTGCCTGCATTCATAATCAAACACGAGGTTTCGTTTTGGTGACCGCGTGAAACCCAGCTCATCATAGGCAGCATCCCTAATGCCTTCCTGGCAATTCTGCCAATATTTCTCAATGCTCTATGCTGACTGAAGCGGACCTCTCATGAGGTTACTTGCCACTCGATCGGAAAAAGATCTGGCGATATCTTGCGATTGTAGCCGTCCGACATCATACTTTCTTCTAGCACTTCCTATTTTTGGCTTTGGTAGAGATATCTGCTGCACTACCTTGGCTACAACGAGGTAGTGATCCGAGTGATCCGAGATTCGGACATCAATTATGCTTGAAGAGTGTCTTGCGTCGATCGCAATATGATCAATCTGGTTGACAGTTTGCAGTTTTCCTCCTTTTGCCCGGCCCATCCCATCGCATTTCCTGGATGGTGGTTATATCCGCCGTATAACGGTCTAGGGCCTCCGCTAGCTGTTCGACTGCACGTGGTCTGTTAAGGGACCACATACGGATCCGAATCTCGTTGTCCTTATTTCGTTTGCACGGTTCGTCATCAGTAAATCCGTCCGTATCAGAGGCTTGGTGTTGCTTCGCAACTTATTTTTCTTTATTTGATTGGGAAGTTACCCCAAAGCACGACCCCCAACCTGGAGGGCCAGGTCCTTATTTTAACTCCAAGGTAAATAGCCGGATAAACCGGTCCTTATCGGTCTGAACTCCAAATAGTTCGAAGTAGCCCGTATAGCCCGTATAAGCCACCGTTGACTCATTTCTGGGAATTCCTCCGCTGCCACATGGAAAAAGGAGTAGTGCCTCGTGGGAACGCTCTCCCCGCCCTCTTTCGTTAGTTGTCGCCAAAGCCTTCCACCCTATCTCCAGCTAAGATACTAGACACCCAGCGGTCACTTTCGTGGAGGTGAGACAAGGACATGGTAAACAGAGGTTGTTGAGGACTCTTGGGTCCTCATGAGTCATGAGTGCACTGTTATCTACCATTTTTTTTTTTTTTATAATTTGCACCCACTCAAGGGATTTTTATACCCTTTTTATGCCAGAGACACAGTGAGTGCATTAGGAAGAAGAGAAGGGTTGAAAAGGAGGTGTCGGTGTACATTGGTCTTAAATTCTTGAACATTGTAATGACTCGGAAAGACAGAGTGTGGAAGAGAGTTCCACATTCGCGTAGTACGGCTAAAAAATGATTCTCTATACTTAAGAGTACGTCCGAAGTTGGGCTCGAGGGTAAACTGATGGGCATTCCTAGAAGCGCGAGTATTACGGGCGAATTGTTTGAGGGGAGGAATGCAACTGGCTATTTCACTAGAGCAATTACCGTGAAAGTAGCGATAGAACAAGGAGAGACACGCTACGTTACGGCGGTGGTCCAAAGGAGTGAATGCGTCAGTGATCTCTCTATCACCAATCATTCTTACAGCTCTTTTTTGTATTCCATCCAAGAGGCTTAAGTAAATAGCTGGAGCACCAGCCCAAAGGTGGGAATTGTACTCGAGCTTTGGACGGATATAGGTTTTATAGATAATAGCCAGATCAGACGGGGAGAAAAATTTCTTGCACCGTCTTAAGAAACCCAAACATCTTGCGGCATTTTTGGCGACATTGCAGATGTGCTCGGACCGCAACAGGTGATCAGTGATGCACATACCGAGAATCTCGAGATGTTCGGTCTCATTGATACAAGTGCCACTCATGGACAGTGGCAAGGGGGTATATCTCGCTTCAACGATACAAGACAGCATTGAGTTTTCGAAGCATTAAACTCTACACGGTTTTTTAATTCCCCATTGTACAATGCTGTTTTAGTCAGAGTTTAATGAGCTTATCATATTTTGCCGTTGCAGTTCCACATCCGAAGAGGAGGGATGTGAATCTGGGAACGAATATGAGAAGCTAAGGGTACTATCGTCAGCGAAACAATTTATTGGATTAGAAGTAGCAGACACGAAATCATTAATAAAAATTAGAAAGAGGGTCGGAAACAAGACGGAGCCCTGGGGCACACCAGCATTTATATTGTGGGTTTCGGACGAAAGAAAGTTTCTAATCCAACGAAGAAGGGGTTCATTGATACCGAAGGCACGCATTTTCGATAAAAGAGCAAGATGCCAGACTTTATCAAATGCCTTTGACGCAAACTCTTTTACAATTTGTTAATACGACCTCTATAATCCTCCATTAAAACGAGAAAAAAAAGTATAACCTGAGTTTACTTATTACATTTGTAATGACTATGAGTAATGACAAAATAAATGTCAAAAGGTGACACCAAACTTCTGCCTTACCAAATGACAAGGAAATCAAATTTTTCCCTTTAAGCGCTAAGGGAATTCTCTTATTTATTTATAAACAATTTTGTTGGCAGGTATGTCAATTTGAACACTTAAAAAACTACTTTAATGAAGAACATAAATAATCAATTGTTACATATTTAAGAAAGTTCAGACTTAAGAGTCTATTATTATATGTAGGTTAGGTATACTGGAATTTTCCAATTAAACTGCTTATGATGAATCACCGTAAGCACAAGCCAATTAAATTGAAATTGCATTTTTTTTTTCGTTAGAGGAAAATATTTTCAATTCTCTCTTGGAATTTGATTCTTTTTATGATTCTTGCTTGATGAGATGAAAAGTTATTTCATAATGCTGTATCATCGCCATTATTATTATTGATGGCGCCCGGACCACAGTCGCAATTTTATAACGACGACAGCGCAGTTAGATTAATTTCAATTGAATTCAAGTGCTTTGATATTTTGTCTTTTAATGTGTTTGTTGGGACACAGCCACAGTGCAATCTGCAAGTCGGTATGTCGGAATGATGAAATGTCATTTTTAACAGCACTCAATTTGTCAAGTGAAAACATAAACTCAATTGCTCATTAAAGTTGTTAACATTATGGTTTTACTGTCTGCTGGTTAATAAGAGAGTATAGAGTCTGAAGCAATTTTCTTTGGAAAAATATACGGACATTAAGCTATTAAGTATATATGGTTAGGAGTAATCATTATAAACTTTTATTGAATAAATGATGAGTTCAGAGAAACCATTAAATTCTGATAAATAGACAACAAGATCCACGAAGACGATAAGAATTATTATTATTAATAAAAACATTTTTACAGTGTTTTCCATGCACAAACATTATTCAGTCAATGTCGGGTATAAAGTTGAATGTTTAGCAGTCATAACAAATGATAAGGAAAAATTCCAAAGTCTAGATTTGCATATGTGCTCTGGTAGTTACAAAGTTAATGTTATCTCAAGTTCTACGTTAAACTTTGTTGACATGTTATGTATGTATGTTTTTTTTGGCTTTAAGAGAATGTTTTATAATTTATTTTAATATTTAGTTACGACTCCAAATAACAAACAAAAATTAATAAAATCGAAATCTTGAAATAATATCGTGTCGTTGCAATTTTTAATTAAACCCCAAAAGGCACGATTTGTTTCACAATAAAATGTTAATAACTATCTACATTGTGTCATTTCGGTGTTTTCTCTTCTAATGACAGGGCAATGTATTAACCCAGGCATACACGTTTTATTACAGGTTTTGAAATAAATGCATACATCATAATTACTATTCATTGTTCGAACAAAGAAATTTCAAACTTTCTGTGCTATGTAATTTCTAGATCAAACATACACACATTACAATTGGCACATTTGACACAAAGTTTCCGTTTCCCTTTTAAGCACACCCCAATGTCAGAAGGTCATCAACATAATATTGCTTTTGTTATTGTCATTTATTTTAAATCAAGTGACTGCTATGCATTTTGTTTTGTCATAAGGTTTCATTTTAAATTATAGATTTGAAATTGTTGAAACAGCTAATTAAAGTACAAAATGATACGAATACGCCACAGTGACCAATCAAGTGAACGATTGTTTGACGTTGTTTTATGAGAAAATAGACCACCACCACCCGTAAAAAAACCATGCGGAGATCTCTAAGATTTTCGACAGAGGAAAATAAGGTTTACTCGTTTAGCTGTCAAATTTCAAGGAGTGGGTAAGAAATCTATTAATTCTTCCTTTGATAGAAGAAATCACAATAGGTGCGTTTTTTTTGGGAAATCCTACCTTACTCTGAATAGATTTGCCAAAAAACACACCTTATGGATGATAAGGGTTTTGTAGAGCGTCACTATAGTTACTCGGGAGAGGACTTTACTATTCAATTGCTTTCTAAGTCAAAAGAAGCAGCGATTGGCTGCTTTATTTGTTGTTTGATTTAAGCGCTGGTTGTTGTCTGAGTTAAAAGCGGACCCTAGGTAGTTCGTCTTTAGTTACCTTAAAATTAAATCTGTATATACTGACGTTGACTTCAAGACGTCAATGTTGGTTGTCCTTTGTTGTTGACAGAGCTAATTTGGCCTTGCCCTCGTTAACCGCTAGATCCATCTTCCTGGCCTCCGTCTCAAGACTCACAAACGCTCCACTTTAATCACGCCGCTGTGTTCTTCCAGTTATGTCAATGTCGTCTGCGTATCCTAGTAGCTGGACGGACTTTTGAAAGACTATGCCTCTGCTGTTGACGTTGGGGCTTTGCACAATCTTTTCAAGTATTATGTTGGAGAAATCGCATGACAACGCATCACCTTGTCTAACACCTTTTTTGAAATCGAATTCGTTAGGTTTTTTCCGACCACGAACAGAGTGAGTTTTCCATTTTCTGGGTCTCTTAAGATGCTGTCATATGCTAGCTTGAAATCAATGAAAAGGTCGTAGGTATCGATTTGAAGTTCCTGGGTCTACTCCAAGATCTGCCGTAGGGTGAATGTTGGCGGCTTGTTCGTCTGCTGCAGCGGCTTCGTTCGACTTAAATTTAGATATAGCCATCTTCACTTCGGCAATGTCGGGTGGGTGGAATTGTTGGCCTTCTGCACCTAAATTCAATGGTTTTGTATTATGCTGGCCGAGTTTTGCTCGTCATCGCCATTATACACAACACAGCTTGGAAAAATGGTCTTTTCATATCCTCAGCACTGTCTGTGGTTCTAATACGATGTTGCCATGATGGTCTCTACAGGCTTCGATTCGGGATGTATAAGCCCTGGAGGTTTGTTTCACTTTTTTGTAGAACTTTCAAACCTCGTTCCTGTTGTGACATCCCTCTATCTCCTCGATCGCGCACTTCTCATGTTCTCTTTTTTCATTCTGAAAAGTTTGTGCTCCTCTCTTCTTTTCTACTAGTAGAACTCACGAGCGTACTTCTTTGCAGCGCCGCTGTATGCCTCTTGTTAAGCTGTATGTGCTCGCCGGCACTCATCGTCAAACTAGGGGTTTTGTTGTGGCGGCCGTGTAAACTTCAGAGGCGGCATCTCTGATGGCGACTTGCGTGAAAAAATTGCATCATAGTTCAGCATTTAAGGCGGCATCTCATAGAATCCGTCAGCGTATTCGTTGCTGTCAACGTATATTTAGATGGAACCGTTCCATAGAATACGTTGTGTAGATTGACGGTTTTATTTGCTTGGTGTGAAAAGTAACCACAAAACTTGCAAACATGCAAAATAATTCAGATTTAAACATCAAAATTGTGTCAAAATGATTGTTTGCACAAAATTTTGACCATCCAAAGCTTTTCCTTATTGCAGCGGGAATCGCATTAAATGAAATGCTTGTCAATTTCAGTTGTTAACGGATTAACGGACGCAAAAAGTAGAAAGTTGATCAACTCTATACTCTATCCTCACTCTATGGGACGTGTTCTATAAGAACAAGTATATATTCTATTGAGCTGTCAGTAAAAAGTCAACACTGATGAATTGACAGATTCAACGGGTTGCCACAACGTTACAAATTAGGTCCGTTCGTTTACTCCCTAAAACTGCACAAAACTGTCATATTCTCCCACAAAAATTTCTTGTGGCAGTTGTGTAAGTTGTGTCAATTTTTGTTTTTCTATTATTTTTGACATTTCATCGTGTTCATGTTTTGTGCATTTGCTCACAAAAAAAGTGACGTTTAAAAAGTGGGAGAATTTTGTGTTCAACGCGTTCTTTCACTTTTGTGCACATTTGTTTTTTTTTCTTAGAAATTTATCCCCACTCCTCGAAATTTGACAGTTTTTACACAAACTGCCCAAATAGTGAAAGAACGGACCTATTGTTGTTAATGACGTCAAAATGTTGAAAAATAGGATCCTAAACTTTTCTTCTCAGAAATCTCCAATGAAAAAATAAGATCTTTAATGAAATTTCTTGTTGCAATGGAGACATTTCTGAGAACTAGAATATCTCAGTGTGATATTATGAAACGAGTCTAATTATTTTTTCAGGGTGGTATTAGTTTAAGCAATAACCTTGCTGTAATTTCGAAAGCAAAAGAAGCACACTTGAATATTGAGGCAATTTATTGTCAATAACAAATGAAAATATCAAAAATGATATATAATTTTCGCTGATGAGTTTTGTTATCATAATGCAATTTCAAAAAAACAAAAAAAACCTTGTCAATAGCACTTCTTCTTTCAAAGCTACAAAGTTCTTTATAAACTATTGCATGCAATTTACTACAAAATCGTTGAATAATAATTCCACTTCAAATGTTCAATTGCTTTTAAAATAACCTTTAAAGTGCTTACGGAAGGGCAAACTTTATTGTACACCGATTTATACTTCAGCATTCAGCTACTGTGCAATTGTATATGAACAGAATATAAGTTGTGGTTGGTTACGGTTAAATTGATAAAATTTAAACAGTTATATGCTACTATTAAAGCAAGCTTTGATATTTTGTTTGAATGAGATTTTTATTTAATTGTTTTTTGAATTACAAACCAAAATGATATTCAAAATTTAACATAATAGAGGATATATGTAAGAATTAGTTAAGAACCGTTTGCTTAACTTTGTCAAAAAAAACGACACCCTACCTACAAACTTAATGCAAGTAATTAATAAAATCAAAGCTAGAAGATCCATGTCGAAATCGACTTGTTGTTTTCTTTTTCAGATTCAAAATAAGCTGGTCCGAAGAATTAAAAGAATTTAAGAAATAAAACGCGTCTGGAGTATGAAACAACATTTCCTATTCAAATGTAAGTTCGTCACGTCAATTTGTTGTTTTTCTTGACATCTCCCATCTGACATTGTCCAAAATCTAGGCATTTATGTAAATGAAAGTTGTTTTAGGTAAACACCAATCAATTATTTATCAATCAGCTGGTTAAGCTGTTAAGGTTAACAAATTCAATCGAACAACTGAAAATATTGCATCCTATGAATATGTTAAACCCACATGCCAATGACTTGTGTAAGTTGTTACTCTTGTGGTTTTGACTACACTTTCTCAATTAAACCTCATGTGTGTGCATTGTAAATGAAGGTACATACGTTGAATATGCAAGTTTTGAAGTACATTTTGAGATTTCCAAACTGAAGTAACGGCATCTCTACTCTATTGCTTAAGCTGCTTGTGAACGTCATTCTCAGTGTGACATTTAAATCGAATTTCATTACATGCACCACAGTTAAATGCCATAGGTGCATCTTATCATTAGAGAAGACAAAATTCTGCTTTTCTATAAGTAATACGCAATTTGGCTTTTGAAAATATACATTTACTGAAAATTCGTAACATCCATTTAATTAGCTTTGTTACATGCAATAATTCTCGCACTTATACAATTTTCAATAATTTGATCGGTGCCTTATTAGTTATGAACACGTGTAAACTCCCTCATGCATCATGAATAATTAATTATCCAGCGACTTGAAATGGCTTTGAGAATTTGTCAATATTTTAACAGTTATTGCTCAATTTAATGGGCAATTTCAAAATGTTGTTGATCATTCTATTTTGAGATAAAAATTAATTATTAGTTAAAGTCACACCGCACATGTCAAATTGTTAAATATATTCTTCTTGTCGTGTTTAATTTCATCGTGATCCTAGTCGCTTATTGTTGCTGTGTGGTTTTAAGTTAATTAACAATACCTAATTAGGTACTTCTAGCTGAGCGTATCAGTCGTGTTGATTGTTGAAGTTAACGGAGCTACTAGGGCCTTGTTTAATGTTGTGACTATTGAGATTCTGATGGAAAATTTCTTTTTAACCTTCAATCGAATTTTATAAAATCAGGAGGGTAACTCTCTTAGGCACATCATGAAAAGCTAAGCTCCTCGGAGATTACTTTTTTCGTGGACAGCCAGGCTGCTATCAAAGCCTTAGGCAGGGAGACCATAAGATCAAAGGCAGTTTTAAACTGTAGGAAGAAATCAAATAGAATCTGCCATAATAACCAGGTTAAGCTCTGCTGGGTTCGTGGACACAGCAATAAAGAAGGAAAATAGTAGATGAACTAGCCAGGAATGCGTAACAAGTATTTATTATTGATTGGGTTCCCTCTGAAGACGATTCCTATTTTGAAGCTACTACAGTTTCTTCTCAACTGGAGCTTCAATTGTTGGATAACATTTTTTCTTCCGATTTACAGCAAGTAAGCTGTATCAAAAATAAAATGAATCGAATACTAGACCTAGTATTCTCATCTGACGCAGTAAATACTGCAGTTGTAGAATCTACATCTTTATCAACAATAGATAATTACCACCCTCCCTTAGATATTTTTCTTGACTTGAGTGGTCATTTACTTGAGAATAGTAATCCCCATGATTGCTCATACCAATTTGACTTCCGAAAAGCTGATTTCTTGCAGCTTTCAAATAGCTTGCTAAATTCCGGTATCCAAGAATTACCGTCCAGCAACGATATTGACGCAATTATTGCAAATTTCTATTCTTTGCTTATGAGTTGCATTGAAGAGGCAGTTCCTAAGAAGAAATCAACCCACTCCTACACTTTCAGTCATCCTTGGTATACTAAAGAGCTAAAAACACTTCGTAATAAGAGAAACAAGGCCTGGAAAAAATACCTCAAATCCATGACCTTAGAAAACCAAGTAGTTTATATTTCATTTTTTGAAGAATTTAAGAAACTGTCTTATGAACTTTATAGTGAGTATTTACTTACTGTAGGATGCTCTCTGACGTCTGACCCGAAAAGTTTTTGGAAATACATTAATTCGAAGAAGAAATGTGATGTTTATCCAATGAACTTTACTAGCAATAATGTAACCCTCAACTTAACTTCTGAAATTTGTGAAGCATTTGCAAATAATTTCAGCCAATCTTTTATCGATTCCCCCGCCGTTGTGGATAAAGATTTTTTTCAGTATTTACGTGGCTGTCCACAAGTATTGTTTAACAACATCTCAGTAGAGACTGATGACATTATAAACATTCTTTCTCTTCTGAAAGATGATTTTTCGAGTGGTCCAGATGGTATTCCACCTGTTGTTTTAAAAAAGTGTAAGTCTATCTTAGCATCTCCCCTCCGTTATATTTTTGAACTGTCTTTAAAATTAGGAAAATTTCCATCAATTTGGAAAAACGCTTACATTATACCAGTCTATAAGAAGGGAGATAAGGCCAACATCACCAATTATAGACCAATATCTAAGCTCTCCTGCATTCCTAAGGTATTTGAACAAGTTATTTGTGAAAGTTTGGCATTTCATTGCAGGAACATCATCTGTCACCAACAGCATGGTTTCATGCAGAAACGTTCTACTGTCACAAATCTTCTTGTTTTTATAAATCAATGTGTAAGCACTTTGGAATGTGGTCAGGAAATCGATTGCGTCTATACAGATTTTTCGAAAGCCTTCGACCAACTCTCTCACGCCATCATAAAATTCAAACTAAATGCATATGGCTTCCCCCCATTTTTCATCACTTGGATATCCTCTTATCTCGAGAATAGGTCTTACCAAGTAAAATTCAGGCATTCTATCTCTAAGTCATTTTTTGCTAATTCGGGAGTTCCTCAGGGTAGCCATCTAGGACCTCTACTTTTCAATTTAGCTATTAATGATGCCCCGTTATGTGTACGTAATAGCGAAATCCTCATCTTCGCAGATGATATGAAGATTTACAAAAATATCTGTTCTAGTAATGACCACATTCTTCTACAGGATGACATTAATTGTTTTGCATTGTGGTGTGAGAAAAATAGTTTAAACCTAAATCCAATAAAATGTCAAACAATGACCTTTTCAAGGAAGCGTGCACCGTCTTCATATGACTACGCTATCTCACAGCACATTCTAACCCGTGTAACTTCTGTTAGAGATCTTGGAGTTTTCTTTAACCCTAAATTAGATTTTTCTGTACACATTAACAACATCGTGAATAAAGCAAACTCAATGCTTGGATTTATAAAGCGTTGGTCAAAGGAGTTCCGCGATCCAAATATAACCCGCGCTTTATATTATTGCTATGTTCGTCCTCACTTAGAATACGCTTCCCAAGTTTGGTCACCTCATTACAATATTCATATTGAGAGGCTTGAATCTGTTCAACGAAATTTTACTCGTTTTGCCTTGAAAGGTATTCTATGGAGTGATCCTTTGAATGTCCCTTCTTATGAAAACCGTTTGCTAACTCTCCAAATGGAAACATTGTCAAGTAGACGAAATAACAATGACATGGTATTCTTCCATCAAGTTATTACTGGTGTAACAGATGCACCGGAATTACTTGGAGCTATATCTTTCAACCATCGGGTGGCGGTTATAATTTTCGTAGGAAGCACTTGGTACATGAACCAAAACATCGTACCAACTATGGTTTCTATGAGCCCTTGACACGTATGAGTAGGCTTTCAAACTGCAACTCAGACTTATTTGATTTAAATATAAGTAAGAATAAATTAAAGTCTTTACTCAAGACCAGTGTTATACACTTTTAAATGTTTCTCTGTTTACTTAATGTTTGTAATTTTTAGTTATGTATTAATCTTGTTTTGTTAACTGTCTTGTTTTTGTTTCATCCATGTGAGTGTTTGTTATGTAATGTTTGCTTACTAACAACTAACACTGCACTAAGTGATGAGCCGGTGGTATAACATAGTCTACTATGTTGGCAAACCATTGGTCGTAAGACTGTGCTTGCTATAAGCTCTCTTCGACCAATTCTGATAGTGTAAAAAAAAAGACACTAATGAAAAAGAAACTCGGTATATTCTATCGCTGAGTGTAGAAGGAACATTAAAATCTTGATAGGTGTACTAATGGGTAATTGCGCCATTGGAACAATGGCCAACAAGATAGGATTTCTGTAGAAGCTGTGAAGATAAGGAGGAAATAGAAACCATTAAACACCTACTCTGTGACTGTCCGAACCTCCAAACTTACTTACTCCGTCATTTAGGGAACAGGTTTGTTGGGGAATTGGATGATCAAGCACAAGTCTCAATGGCAAAATAAGGAAATTTATGGATAGCACAGGTTGGTTCGTTAACGAACCAATCTACGTTAATCAGTAACTTTGAAGAGCATCGATGCAACTTTTATTTTAATAGGCGATCACAATAGACCAGTAGGCCCCCGTGTATGCAACAGTTTCACTCTGTGCACACCCCTTATCACCTAACCTAACCTAACTCTCCTAGAAAAAATATACCCACTACATGTAATTTGTGGGCCATGTGATGTAAGCTCACCAAAACCCATGTCTATTTCTGTGATAAATAGCATCCGTCTGCAATCTGCATTTCCTTTTTCCGCAATAGAAAATATTTGCATTTGTTCGAACTTGCCGATGGATTGATTCAAAAGCCAACAAACCAACCAAACTTTATGGTATCTCAACTAAAAATAACCAATTGCCAAGAATAGTCTTGAATAAGTCACAGCTCACAGCATTCATGGTCAACATCATTCAGTTTATTGACGACGACGACGACGACCACTTGTTTCATAATCGCAAAAGTCCCAATCGATGCGAATTATAAACTGGCTGGCACTGTTGTGACAAGATGCACTCGGCAACGTAGTCAATGCAAATCATTGACCGCTATATGAACCCCAAGTGGTCATTATCGGCTCTTTCCTCAACAGTTGGTAGTTTTTTTTTTTTTTGCTATACAAGAATTTTTTAACGTCTCAATGAAGAAAAAAAGGGAAAATTGTTGGCAGTGTATCGATTAGCGAGTGTCAATAAAAAATGACAAAAATAAAATTGGCGATTCGGGTTTTTCGTTAGATTACAATTTCGTCAGTTTGGTTTGTAGTTGAATGTTGAACTTTATTCATCTCCAGTAATTTTCTTTAACATTCGTAAAACGCATAGTTTTTGGAAAATCTAAAAAAGTATGCAAACCTATACATCTTAACCTAATGTTCAGTTCGTTATCAATCGATTGGCCCATAAATTGCACAATCGAGGGTTTATTCTGAACCACCGATCGAAAAAGAACAAATTGATAAAAACCTAGCTATTTTCACTTATACCTGGTTTTGTGGATCGCATGAATTTTTCTGATCGTGTGTTTTTGCACTCAACACCTAATTCTCTTTCTTTGAAACTTCACTAAAAACGTGTGCTAATTGAGTTAGAAAGGGGTTAAATCATGACGTTTGGTTAAATTTTGACACTTCGCATAGAATAAAATGTGTTAAAATTTACACTAGCTACGGAGCAGGCTAAAATATGACAGTAGTAGATTATAAAAAGAAACCGTGTTTAAAACACGAAACTATAAATAAATCCTAAACAAGCATTGAATGCATCTGCTTACAGCTTAATGTTAACTCTCTACCGTACGTGCTGCCATCTATGATACGTTGGATGTTTCGCTATCTCACTAGCCAAATGTCAAGTTGACATTTTACTGGCTTTCTTGACTTCTTCAGTTGCAAAACAAGTTCTAAATTTTTGTTCCTCCACTTTTGTTGAGAATTCTCTGGAATTCTTTCACATCCCGGCTATTTTAGTCTTTTATTTTTCGTTATCCATTCTAATTCTACTTATCTGAATCACCACCCATCATAGACATAAATTTTTCATTGCTTGAACAAAAAGAAAATAGTCTCATCGCCTCACAATGGCTTTTCACAGAATTCACGTCACGTCGCAATGTCAGTGTGGACCACAACAACATCTGGTATAGAGACCGCCCTTGGAGCACTTGGAACTCCAACTATTAATGGAAAATCAACAAGTTTACAACATTTAAATGGAAATGCAGTGATAATACCGCCTACAACACCATCATCTAATAATAGCCAAAATATACAATCGGCAAGTGTGCATCATCAATTTACTGGCAATAATATCGCCTCACTTCAGTCACAGATCTCGATATTAGCCAATTGGAAGAGAAACAGTCAGTCCCAGTCGCAGCAGCAACTTTATCAGCAACAACAACAATACAATAACAAGGTATGTACATGCAAATTTATTTGAAGGCAAACACAGACTTGTGTTCTTAAGCTTAAATTGGTATTTTTGATAACAAATCGTTTTTCTTTTGCTTTGGCGGCAATCTATCGCTTAACCCTCGGCCTCTTACTGTCTTTTCTGTACATATTGAAGTCATATTTACGTTTAAGCTTTCGTGAGGTTCTTCGGTAATTAGTTTTTGTTCGGTTGATTAGTCTCCGCCTCTGCGTGTCTCTGTCTATCGAGTGCACAAAGGTGGCCCTGAGAGTCGCAACTCAACTCGACTAACGAAGCTTATGTTGTTTCTATCGGGATTGTTTGTATGTATACTGTCGGCACGCTGACTGAGCTATGACGCGTTATATCTGTTGAGAAGCGTTTTATTTTCTTTCATTGTACAAACGTCTCCATAGAGAATGTTTGCAAGTTCAGTAGTCTTATTTTACATATTTTGATTATTTGTTATCTGCACAATATATTTAACCTCTGATTGGTTTCAAGTTGGCGTCCAATTTCGACCCAGCTTGGCACGGAATTGCGTTCTTGATGAAAAATTCAAGATCTTAACTACGAAACTGGTAAGACTACAATTTGCAATTTTCTGAGTCTTGTGAATTTTTTCAACAGTTGCTTTCAATTTTGCAAAGTGAGGCAGAAGCAATATTAAGTTTCTTCGTCTACCTTTCTAGCGTCTACAGTCGTTAGTTTGGTTCCAAGTCTTGTAGTTATGCATTTTGTGAAACTCACTGTAACCAGGAGCGTTTATCCAAGTTTGCAGCTCCCTAGCTTCCCCTAAAACCAGTTCTGACTAGGCCCAATACTTTAACTTAACGGATAAACTTTCCACTCCTCTCAACATTTTGCGCTGTTAAGTAATTATAAAATTAAATACTCTCTCGGCAACCCTATCAAAACAGAAAACTTTTAAGCTCAACTATGCGTAGAGAATAAAAGCTTTCAAGTATCTTCCCACCAACTGATGAAATCAATTCAAAAACATCAGAACTCATTCCTGAGAAAATTCTGCCACAGCCTGCAACTATTCACTGTTTCTGTTTGCTTATGCTATCAGCAGAAACAGATTGTATCTATCTCGCCACCGGCTATCACTTCCGTCCATTCTTCTCGAAACTATATCGATTTAAAGCTCATGTACAAAAATAACCCAGAACGAAGACGAAGTCTTGTCATATGGTCACACATTTGCTCCTCTTTTGCTTTTCTTTCTTTTATCGTGAAATACCTTCCCTGGTCGTCGTGTTGATTGATGGACTGTCCGCTGTCTCTTCGATTTGAGTCTTTACCGAGCATTCCACGACTAGCCTTACCGTTTTTGGGCATTATGACGTTGGTATTTTCCACCACAGCAATTACTTACAACCAATTAACTCCAGAAATGGGATATCTCTGTCGCCAGTGAACTTGAAATAAAAAAAAAACAATGTCAGTGCTCATTTTCTCACAGTGGAAAATAATTTTCAGTTCCGCAAAGTGCTAGCCGCCTCCGTGAGTTTCTCAGACCGCTGAGTTGAATACTAACCACAAAGCGCGCGGTGACTGCTTAATTTTTATTTTTTTCATATTCAAATAAACATTCCCATTGTTTCGGTTTATAGCACTGCGTGCAATTCACTCGCGAGTGTTTAATTAAAAACACACAGTTGTTATGGTGCACCTTCCCCATTCACCGGCGGCGCGACTTTTGAGTTGAGTGATTTGTACCAAACTGTGTTGTACCCTAATATCCCTCTCGTCCACCCCACATTTTCTGAAACCCTTGTCTAGACTTTCTCTGGGAATATCTCGAGTGATCTTTAAGATTTTATTCAACTATAATTTGGTGAACACACAAAAAAAAAAAACATCCGAACAAGAAGGAAAAATATATTATTTATTGTATGCTTGTGCACCAAAAGGCTGAAACAAAATGTATTCAAGTTTCAGTTGCTCGCGATCGAATTTGAGTTGTAACACACGTTCGGAAACAACGCCCTTAAACGGGCCCGTGCATAATTTGCCGCACGATTATAATTTCTGTGATTGCTGTCGACCGAGTCCGTTGCGTTTTACGCCGCCAACAGCAACATCAAATGTCAATGCAAATAATTTCCATCCAGCATTAGCGCGTCTCAGTAATCCCTATCGCTTACAATATCAATCGTTTCAATTTCGATTTCAGCCAAAACGAGCGGGCAGCAGCAGTATGTCACAATCGGGAGAGGACCTGCATTCGCCCAGCTACTTGTCATGGAGGAAATTGCAGCTGAGTCGAGCCAAACTCAAGGCGTCCAGTAAAACTTCGGCCTTGCTGTCCGGATTTGCAATGGTGAGTGTGAATTTTAATTTTAATTTATTTTTGATGGGAATTGTGTGTGTTTTTTTCCACGGCTGAATTGAGAAAAACAATGTTACGAGCAAAAACCATTTAATGATTTTTGTTTATTGTTTGTGATCTATTTGTCTATTTATTTAAGTTTTGGTTGAGTTTTCGTTCAAGAAAACAATTGTTGACTGCGGCAATTTAAGTGTTTTAATTAATATCTAATTTCTATTCAACACCAACAACGCAAAACAATTCTGGGTGGGTTAAAACCATTGACCTGTCTCAATGATGAAAATAATTGAAATTACTATTCAGCGAATAGCATGATCAACAAGACTACAGAGATATGATACGTCTGTCTTTTGAGTTCTCCTGTTCAAATGACAATTGTTGCAAGAGGGCTTTCATTCGAAAAACATCAGTTAAAGAACACTTCGATTGATTAAGGTCTCAACCCTGATTCTCGTGCTCTGTTGCCTCTGTGGTGTTTGTAATTTAGTACGAATCAAATGCGGCATATTTTATTTCGGTTGGTAATAATTAACTGATACATAAAAAAGGCATCTTTTTTTGGCAATGTTAATTGAGTAAAGTTTCAATCAATAATTTAATTGCCTTGCCGTTAAAACTCTATCAAAAACTGGACAAAATGGGTCATATTCTAAAAGATGAGTAGCACTAGCTCAGAGCCTGAGCTGACGAGCTTGAACTCACATGTGAGATCGATCGATCTGGGTGGAACTCAGACTCATTTTTGTATGCAAAGAAACGAGTTCAAGCTCAACAGTTCTTATTCATTGAAATTAAGATCGATCTCGACACTCTTTTAGTGGCTTATTCATAGAGGAGGTATTAACTGGTATACCTCCTCTGTGGGCCTAGTTATGAATATACTTTATATGAAGCGTGAGATACAAAAATGTCTTCTAAAAGCGAAAATGATGCATATGTAAATAGTGAATCGGAAAATTTTAATTGGTTCTTAGTAAAGGAACTTAAAAAACAATAAAATTTTGTTAGAAAAGTCGCAGTTGCCTATTCATATGGCTAAGAGGAGTGATGCTGTGCTCAAAATAACAACATCCTACAAAAGCCAACTAGGAATTGACATCACCAACAAAGAAATAACTAGCCAGCAAACTTCAACACTTGTTAACTATTCTTCCACATTACATAAAGCTTGAACATTAAGGAGTAGTATCCTGGATACGTACTCCTCATGATAGGTCAAAAGTTTCCTTATACGGACATGATTGCAATCTAGAGCACCAATTTCAATAGGAAACTCGTACTTCCTACTCCATAACCACAGTATGTGAGAATATAATCCAATTTTATGTTTGGCTTGCTATTTCTGCAGAAACTTGCTGCACCACTCTAGAGGCTGTTGATTGCTGAACTCCAACGTCTTCACCTACTTCAATTTGGAACCCGGGGTCGCCTTTGTATCGCAGAAAGATTCCTATTTTTTCTTGGTTTTTTGAGAGCATCATCAGAGGTTCTGAGCCCAGCCCCAAAAATTCTTCCATCAGCAAAGGCACAACTTCTTCACTAAACCGATACAACCGACTTCACCAATTGGACATGTTCTTTCTTTATAAATTCCTTGTCCGACATAATTAACAATAAACTCGACCATCCTTACGGTTTTATGTGAATTGAATCCGAAAAATGCCATGCTTAACAATTTGTGAGATCGATCGCATGTAACGAAGTGTTTTCTCATCGAGCTTTCATTGTGAGATCGATCTAATCCCTCTGAGATTGAACTCACAAATTGAGATCTAACTCAGTTACTAATTTTTTGTTGCATACTACCTTAAGAAAGTTCTCAAAAAAGTGAGTAAGGAGTTTGATCTCATCTTTTTGCATACGACCCAATATGTGCCATTGGGTGACTTGTCGCACAGTCGGTATTCTTGAACGATTAAAGTTCAACTCATGATGAATTCAATTCAGAATCTGGACTGCATACCCAATCGGATGCTCTTAACTGCATTATGTTGCTCGAAAGTGTAGTAAATTGCCTTCAGTCTGATGTCAAATAGATTGCTCTTAGTCTTAAGCCTTTTCGCTATTTGGAAGATATCTCTGGCCCTGGCCAAAGCATCATACAAATGCCTATTCAAATAGCAACCGCCGAAGAAGTTCACCGCACATTTGCTCGTTAATCGACAGCCGTGATGGCCTCATATGGGCTTTGGGGGCCTAGCTAACCACAATTAGAGCGTGGGCATTCGCAATTGGCCGGTGACTTAACAAATATTATGTGGATCATGATTCTTCTTTTTTAATAACTTTTCTTTTTAACAACTTTCTTCACAAAGTAGCACTTTCTTATAGTCAGTCATTAAACCTAGTGACATTGATCGATTTGTTTTTCTTTTTATTCTTCATTCCTCATACGCCACAGTGACCTTTTTCTGTTATTCACCTATTTCTTGAAGAATTCTCAAAAGAATACATTTCTAAAAATAGATTCCCATGAACAAATGTCGTCTACGTTCGAATTCTCTTTCAATTTCAAAGCGATTTTGATCACATTTTAAGTTTTAATCGACAATAAAATGCAAGTGAAAATAATTTCATAACAAAGTCATCGGTCAGGCAGATGGTTATGCCAAGAACAAGAAAAGAAATTAATTTACTTTTATAATGCTCAGGATGATGAAAATCAATGTTCATCTTTGCGCCAAGAGAATCTAGAAATAAATTCAGTCTGAAGCGATTCTCTTTCGCATCTGATTATGTGGGGTATACATGTAAATGTAAATTTTGCGTTTTCAATTGGAAAAACAAGAAGAACTAGGTGGGGAGACAAGTTCTTGGCTATTTGTCAAGTTAAAATCATGCACAGAAAAAATAAAACCTACAAAATGAGTGGAAATAATTCAGAATGAGTCAGAAAAGGTGGTTTTGCATTTGTCTTCGTTTAAAAGCCGGCAATGCGGAACACATCTGAGTTTAATGAAAATTGTGTGTGTGTGTAGGGCGGCGCTAGAGAAAAACACACCAGTTTTCCTAGAATGAAAAACAAATTCCAGGATTTATAGCTAATTTGAATCACTTTTATTTTGCATCTTCTAATTTTCAAAACACTAATAATTTTTCGATTTAATTTTCAGGTTGCAATGGTTGAAGTCCAACTAAACAATGACACACAAGTACCTGCGGGAATGCTTGTCGCCTTCGCCATATGTACAACACTCCTCGTCGCAGTGCATATGTTAGCTCTGATGATAAGTACATGCATCCTGCCCAATATCGAAGTTGTTTGTAACCTGCACAGCATATCCCTCGTTCACGAATCACCACACGAACGCCTTCACTGGTACATCGAAACGGCTTGGGCCTTCTCAACTTTACTCGGCTTGATACTATTTCTCCTCGAAATAGCCATTCTATGTTGGGTGAAGTTTTACGATCTCAGTCAACCGGCTGCCTGGTCAGCGTGTATTGTTCTACTTCCTGTGTTGGTTATTTTTCTGGCTTTTGCCATACACTTTTACCGTTCGCTAGTGACCCACAAGTACGAGGTTACAGTGTCCGGAATACGAGAACTGGAAATTCTCAAGGAACAAATGGAACAGGATCACATGGAACATCATCATCATCGGAACAACGGACTCAATTATGGAGCCAGTGGTGAAATTGTCTAACATCCAAAATTTTACTTAAATATTAAAACAAACGATTTAAATGTGATATTTGAAGATGAGTGTTAAAAAGCAGTGTTTTGTCTAGCCGTGTGATGAGCACTGACGTTCTGAGACTACAGAGACAGAAGCTTCCTGCAAAAAGAGAAAATAAAACAATAACTATACCGTTATTTATGTAAACATTAAAATGTAGACGGTGATAAGTATATGAATAAGGCAATTTTTTTACATTGAAAACAAATGCAAATGTGATAAGTTTACAAAGCAGCAATACTTCAAGCAGTATTGGCCTTAAAAGAGAAATGTTGTCATCGAAAAATTATAACTTGTATATTTGTACTGTTTTTATGTTGTTTTTCTAATTATTTAAGCATAAATTTGTTATTTATAGAAAAGAGGTTACTTAAAAGTAATTTAAAACACTTTCAAAGCTAAGTGGACAGAATGACCAATTCCGATTATCTGTTGAGCCATGTTAATTTCCTTGTACAGAACTAGGACCCAAAACAATTTAGTTTGTATTTTAAATAGTACTCCAGTCGAAAGCCACAGACTTCTACTACAAAGTCTTCCTGTATTTTTATTTATTTAACCGACAATGTTCAATGTAACTGTCAAATTCTAGTTTTTTATGTATGTAATTTGATGTTTCAGTATCGCGTTGGAGTAGAATTTTTCTACGAAGGCAAGTCCACTCAACATGATCACTTGAAAGTTAAACGAAATAAGTGTTTGATTTGAACCGAGAGGCCTCAAAGAAGCAAAGGAATATTATAGTAGAGCTTAAGTACTTAACAGTAAGTTTAAATTATCTCATAAGCGAATAGAACCAATAAAAATTATTATTTGAATAAAAGAACAACGAACTTGTACATTTACTTACCTTCTCATTCTGATGATGAAGTCTAGGCAGGTGTAACTCTGCAAATAAAAAAGTAGAAGGGACAAATTATACTTGAAATCGTCAAAAATAAAATATTAAAAAAGTTATGTAGTTAGAGAAACTGCAAGCATAAGCCCCACTTGGTACCCTCTTCGTGACTCCTTGAAATAGTTCTTGCTCCCTAACCTTCCTTCGTCTCTGTTCTTCTCACAAAAGACGCCAACTTTCTCTGTATGTAGCCAGTTTTGGTTTTCGGCTACTGGGGCGTGATTATGGGATTCGAGGCGGATCGTTATTCGACCTTTCAAATTCTTTCAATATTCCAGTGATTTAACACTTTTGGTTTGGCTATTTCTTTCAATATTCCATTTAATAATGGCTACGTTCAATCATGTAACCAAAAGGTATCGGATAGCTTTTTGTTTTTGTAAACCATAGTAAAAAATAGCAAATACATGAACCGTTTACTGTCAAAAAAAATCCAGAGGTATCTCAAAATTTTTGTATACCTCGGGTATCCGAGTGTTCAAGCTGATCAACATATGATTTTTTTGCCTTGACTTGTCTGGTGCGCAATTTCATCAGCCTCCAAATTAAAAGATTGAAAGAAAGAAAGCAGATGACCATCATCTGATTTTAAGCAATACTTGTTATAATTAGATGCTCGAAGAAGTCCGCAATGATTCAGCCTTACATTCCTTGCTCAAGCGTTTGATTTGTTGTATTTTTTTTTCATAGACGTTATTGACAGCAATCTCGATACAGGTATCTGTCTCGTCCAAAAAGATATCTCAGATACGGGTATCCCAGGTAGCCTATCCGATATATGATTGAACGTAGCCATAATCAGACCCCTGATATAGGGCGAGCAGATATTTTGGAAAATTGAGAGTTTTGGCGATTTTAAATCGAGATAAATTTTCTGAAGGCAGATGATACACTTGTTACCACTTATTTTGATGTAAAATTGTATAAAGTTTGTCGAGGTAAATTGTGAGGAATATCGATTTGAAGCTTAGTGGTTGGGTGCGTTGGCTGCTAGGCAGAAAGTCGTGGGTTCGAGTCCTACTCGTGCCGATAGTTTTTAATTTCATATTTCACGGGCACTGCCTCTTGAAAAGAATTGACAAAACTTCCAAGAGTATCATTTGTCATGAAAAAGTGCTTCTCAACTTTGACGTTCGGAATCGGCGTTAAATTGTAGGTCCCCTCAATTCTTAACACGCACCTAGAGAATTATTGATGAGAGTTAGCCACTTAGGCCTTGGCTCTTCAAGAGCTGTCGCGCCACTGTATTTTTTTTTTTTTATCGATTTGAAATTGAGAGAAAATGTTTGCGAATAATTAACATTTTAGCAAATATCTGGGCTACCAGACCTTCAAAAAACTTGTAACCCATTTTGATAAATAGAGTTCGAAGTATCATTCGATTGGTTTTGGAAAAATTTATTTTTCTGTCCAAAATTTTGGCCAATATTTTGCGAAAATTATGAAGAAATCGGTTTAAATTCAACATATTTCATAGTTGTCATTATCCTGAGCTTATTCTTGAAAGCCAAACTCAATTCCGAGCTCTGGTTGTCGAGATATTTTTGTATCAGCAGATATCCTACTAGCATAAAAGTTTTTTTTCTCATCTTTCACAGCACTGCCTTATGCGAAAAACTAGCAAAACTTCAAGAGTATCAACCTATCATGAATAAAGAGCTTCTCAACTTTGCCGTTCGGAATCGGCGTTAAATTGTATGTCCCCTCGATTCTTTACACGAACTCAGAGAATTGTTGATGAGAGTAAGCCACTCAGAGGCCTTGGCTTTTCAAGAGCTGTCGAGCCTTTCCTTCTATGGGCTGACAACAAGCTAAGTACAAAAACCAATAAAAATGGTTTTTTGATCATAAATTGGTAACTAGCCCTCGCAGATGTAGGACTTTCCTCCCAAGGGCTGCTGCACATGTCTTGCATCCGCAAGTGAAAGTTTTTGCAAACTTATTACGTCTCATACATCAGTAGTTTCGAAGTTATGGTATAGTTTTTGGTTTAAGAGATCTTTGAAAGTATAGTTCTGTTGGAAAGTAGGCTAACTTACCGATGCTATTTTTAAAATTGGCTCCGGAAGATATTCTCTAAAAAGTATCTTAACAACACTAGTTGGGTCTAACAGTTTTATCTGAAAAGAAAATCAACAAAAATGTAGGTATGTTTTTAAACATCCTTCTCACTCTTTTACAAACCTTCTCAACTGGATATGGTGTCGGTCTAATCACTTGATTTCTAAACTCATCAAACATCATCGACGCCTTACAGATATCATGACACCATACTCCTTTTTGAATCTGTCCCGTTTCATTATGCACAAACAATCCTTCGCCATGTTTTAAACCATTTTCAAATGATCCTTCATATCGATTGCCATTCGGATAAATTAATATTCCATTTCCATGGAACAATCCATTACCCCATTCGCCCAAAAAAAGTCGCCCATCTTTGAACCACATTATTCCAAAGCCTGATCGTTTGTTATCTTTCCAAAACCCATAATAAATCCCATCTTTATGGAACATTTTCCCCTCACCACAGCGTTGTCCCTTCACCCATTGTCCAATGTATATACGATTAGATGTTCCATCGTCCATAAGTTTCCTCAATGTACCTTGTCCATGGGCTTTTGAATCCTTCCATTGACCATCATAGGCGAGTTTTGGTTTTGAATATTTCATCACACCATATCCTTCCAAACGACTTTTATGATAACGTCCTTGATAGGTTCCATCGGGAGAGTACCTGACAAAAGGGCGGTATCCATTGATATAGGCTTTGTATATTGCTATTTCACATTCATTTCGTGGTCTCATTATTCACAAAATTTATTTTGATTGTCAACCTAAAGTAAGTCAAAAGAAAATTTAATAGAAACGATTTGTGTCTCTCCGCCGATTGTGTCGAATTTCAGACTGAAAGTGAAAGTATTCACAGGAACTTTGAGAAGCTTAGAAATTTGAATAAATAGTAGTAGAAGTCGAACGACAAAAAATAATATTAACAATTCACTTTCGATTGCATGCCATGTCAATGGGGTTGGGGTTCCTTGTGTGAGAGTTATTTATAGTGGCTGGGTGGTAAATTGGAAGCATAATGAGAAGTACGTCTTGTAACCATGAAACTTGATTTGTGGTTTGTCCCATATGTAAAGTTTAAGAAACAACTTCATTAGTTTGGTACTACACCATCTAACTAAAAGACAATGAATGCAGACGCATATACGACTTGTTCTTGGCGGACATCCGGTTCGGTTTTTTTTTCCTTATATCTATGAACATGATTTCTTAAAGATTTCCCATCGCGTGTTAGACACTTTTTTGGAGGCAATAACTTTTCGGAATAGTTTTGATGAAAAAAGGTCACCAATCACCAAAAGATATAATTTTCGGAATAGATTCAAGGTTTTTCGTAGCATGTTCGCGGTGGATGCGGTTACTTGACACACAAAAACCAATGGAAATCTATTTATCGTTAAGTCATCAAGCCATCGAATCAGTTTTTTTTTTTTTTCATTCAATAAAAAAATCCGAGTTCGTTTTTGTTTAATTTATTTTATAAATAACTGTTTAATATGCAAACAGAGGAACAAAAAAAAAAGATCTTAATAATTACAAAAATGAGTATACGTTGAAAAGTTTAATTAAAATTACAAAAATTATGCTACACCTAAAAAATAGAAAAAGAAAACGTTACTTATCGTTGAATCAAATTCGTCTTCTCAACAGCTTACTCCGAGCATCCCCATCTCCCAAGTTGACATCAGCTGCCGTCGCTCGTGGTTTTCTTGGTCGGCGTCCTCGAGCCAATGGCGTACTATCCACCACCTTGCTTGCCACTTTTGGAATGTTGCATTTAGACGTTGTTGGTACTGGCGAATCGTCGTCGTCTTCAACTATTATAATTGCCGTATTAAGATCCTGTTTGGCGGTTTTCCTGCGTGAAGTGGTTTTCTTTGTTGCAACAACTTCATCGGATAATTTAATTGTCTCTACGATTTTGCAGATATCATCAACAGCTTGCGAGGTTGAAGATGGATTCTTTCGATATTTGGCAGATCTTTCCTTTAATTTTAATGCAGGTGCGCTTGTTGCTATGTCCTCGAAACGTTTGTATATTATTTGTTCTATATCCTCCTTGAGTGTTGGTGGTGATTCTTTCCTTGGTCTTCCTCTCCGTTTTGATGGTGCTGCAGCTGTTGTAGTTACTTGTTCTTCTGAATTTGATGCCTCAATTGGACTGAATTTAAGAAGTCTTTTTAGTTTTGGCGATTTCGGGGTTATGGGCTTTTGATTCATCTCAATTACCGCTGAATCCAATTGAAGGGACAAATTAAGATGATAAACTCCATCCAAGGTGTTTTTGAATTGATTGTACATTTCAATTGAACATTTGCTTGTGGTGATAGCTTCGTCGAACTTCCTTGTTCGTCGCAGAAGATTAATGAAATGAATCAGCATACAGAATTGATATTCTCTGAAATAAAATTTAGTGTGTGTTTGATGCTCTTGATTTGAGCACCATTCCAAAGCTTTGGCGAAGAATGATTCGGACTCAATGTAGATATCACTAAGGTACAGCAGTCTTGCGTTGAGGCAGCCGATCTTGAAGCTTTGCCATTTAAAGAATGTGTGAGTGCATTTCTCACACTTGCATGATGAACTATGGGAAATAAGGAACGACTCAAGGTCTCTATGGGTTGTGGTTGCCGTGTGTTTCTAAATTTAAATGAAAAAAATGAGTTCTCGACAGTGAGAGAAGAGTTTTCTATACTAACCATTCGAACTGGTGATATTGAGTTGATATAAGCTGATTTCCGCACAGCTTGCTCCTCATACATGAGCTGGGTGTCAGCTGGAGGCACTTCGAGAAAATTTTTCGTAGTTGAAATTGTGCTGGATGTGAGGACATTGTGTGAGCAGAGCGTATTTCGATAGAAGATGTCAATCAGAACCAATTTTGCCTGAAAAGTAAGATAACAATTAAAAAAACAGCGCCACAAGTTTGGTTCTTTCTACATTACCTGACACTTGGAAGCATCCTCCGACTGTAGGTTTATATGCGTCCACAGAATCAAGAACTGCACGCTCCGAAAAGCCGCTCCTGAATCTAAGGCCAACTTCAATACCATCTGAACGTAGGGCAATGTCGCCGGTTCACACAATCGATTTGTTGTAAATTCACTAATATCATTGACCAATGCAAAGAGAAGGGTGGGAAAATTCATCGTATCCTCCGAAGTGACATAAACCACATTACGTATCTCTTCCAAAATTCTATCCAAATAAGTGAACACCATTTTCCCTGATATTTCCTTTAGAAGTTTCCATTTGATGCGAAAATTAATCGCCAAATGTGTTGCTCGAACCAATTCAAACTTGCCTTTCCTATCCGATAGTTCGTCGACTTTAAAGAAAACCAAATCGAGAAGAATCTGGCTCTCATAGAATCGTCCTTTGGTTGCTAGATACCATCCCATGCTACAGATACAAATCAGTACGTAGTTCTGACGCCGCGGAGTGAGGAACTCCAGATTCAGCAGGCATTCGTGGATTCTAGTTTCCATTTTTGTTGTCTCCTGTTCCATATTAAATTCCGGTTCGTACAGTTCGATAAACTGACATTCATCGCACATGAATCCCAGAGCACGGATTTGATTGAGAATATCGTCGATGTGCTGTGGTTATGCGAAGCAGCAATCGCCAGGATCTATAGGCAAAGTCAATATAGCCACGAAAGTGGAACAGGCGTGCCAACATAGCCACATCATCGATAATCGGTTCCCAGTCGATTGCCATGTCCTTTTCGTTAAGGACTCTTTGACTCGCTGCATCGAAGAACAGTTCGAATTCTTCTATAGCTTCGATGCCAATCTTGAGAATTCCATTTCGGCAAAGACATCGATTTGTTTGACTTGCCCACTGTCCGATATCTCCAACAGGGAGTCATCATTGATTTTTGGAATATTGAAGAGATTTTTTATATTTTCGATCTGCTGGACAGCTCGGAATTTACAAATATGTCCCAGGGCGAGGTGCTCCAAGGGAGAAAGTGAAGAATTGCCCCTGAGTTCGACATGCTTCCTTTCCAACTTCTTGCTGACATTCACTTGGGGGAATAGCCGAGCTACAAGAACAAAATCCAGAATACTTGTGCTCGACTTGAGGAGCGAAGTGATAACGAGGATATTGCTGCCTCGCGATTTGGCATAGATTTCTGTTTCCATCGAATGTAACAGGCGACGATTGAAATTCATTGATTTCCATGGAGAATTCGATTCGTTCAGGGTCTCGCAGACACTTAAACATGGTTCCAAGCAATAGAAGGCACCAATATACTTTCGTGTCACGTCGGTGTCCATGTTGATCTCCATGAGATGGGCAATATACAGAGCATAAGCCTCCGCTTGTCCCTGAACATTCTCTGCGGTTTTTTGAACATTCAGCAGACATTTCAAAATTGTCCTGGAACTGTTTTCCGGCAAGTTGTCTTTGAACTTTTTTGTGAGGAGCAACATTTGCACGATCAATGTAGCATGTTCTCTAGTCTTGACACTCTGCGAACAACGTATGAGAATGTTCAAAATTGAGGCAATCTCAGATTTGACAGTGTAACAGGGGAAAAATTCAGCAACGGCAATTGTGTGCTTGAATATCATTTCCACCGCCACGCCGAGTTCGGTTGCCTTGTATTCACGTTTGACGGCGTTTTCAAACACTGTCATTTGAATGGTGCACAGCATGAAGATGATGTGCTTTCTTACGCTATTGCAACACGTAAACAGTCCGCTTTCGTAATTCACTCCATGGGCGAGTTTTATCAATTTCTCAAACAGAGTGAAAGCCATTTTGTGGCTTTTCTCGTCCAGCGACTTCAAAACTTCCTTCTGACCCACGAAAGAATCCAAGACCCGTACCATTGTTACAATTGTGTCCATAAACCAAGACTCTTTGACAAGTTCGGAGCGATCGAAGAATATCATGAATTTGTCTAACATTTCGGTGAAATTCGATTGAAGTCGAGGGTGTTCGGGAAGAGCATAAGCTTTATTAAGTAGTAAAACAGATTCAGAACGTAGCTCTGGTATTTGTGAGATTTAAAAGACTGATTGTCCTTCCAGGACCTGAGGAAATTCTGCGAGTGGACACTGTTCTTGTCGGTTGTGTCAATAGATATGAAATGGATGAGGTACTTTGTAAGGAGCATGAATGAATCGCTTAATTTGCTTGAATCGATTTTCAAAGCAACTAAAACTGAGAAAAACTTATGGAACATTAGTGCCGCCTTATCTAGATTCTTGATGATTACTTGTTGGAGCATTGTGGAGTAATTGAATATATTTGTGTGGAGATCTTCGATTAAGTTTTGGTATTGTATTTCTTTGGATTTCACAATGATATCGGCAAGACTTTTGAATGTTTCTTTAAACTGATCTTCTGTAAGGTGAGGATGTGTACAGAGTAGATGGCGTGAGATAAGCTTTAAGTGGGACTTGAAATCGGCAGGAGTGGAGATGCGATCGGCTGTCACAAAGCGAGCCAAAGCAATCGCGCGTTTGAAGAGGCTCTGAAATTGAAATACACTATGTACTTTGTGTTGGAAAACAAATAATAACAAACAACCAAACCTTTGAATAGAACTCATTTAGAATAAATCGCAGAATCTCTACAAACGCATTCCAATTGGTTTCCAAAATATTCACAGCCACCTTCTCAATGGCATCAGCATAAATATCGAAGAAATCCGCTTTATCTTTGATTGCCATGCATATCGCATGGACGGCATTGTAAGAAATTGAACTTGAGTTTTTTGTGTTATCTTTACATTTTGTTATTTTTATATGAACTTCATCAATTGCTTTGGCAGCAGATTCGCGGGAAGTTTTCAAATCGAGAATTAGTTGTTGGTGGGACATGTTTTTAAACACGAATTTGAACAATATACAGTCTTCTGTTTCATAGAATGAATACTAAATTTAATTGACGAATTATTGCTTTATTTAATTATTTTTGTGTGCTTTTTTAAAATTGTTGTATTTGGCAAATTAAATAAAAATATATTAAAATTATTTTTCTTTATAAAATTAGGCAGGCGCCAAGGCGGTTAACGTTTTCTTTTGCTTGCAGTTTAGGCAACTGCACAATACAAAAATAAAATCAAACAATTTTTTGACAGATTCTGAGGTTAGGGTGAGAGAGCACTGATAACAGATTAAAAGAGTGTGTTCAGTACCTGATTTACAGAATCATAAAACTGCTGTTGCACGGTGACTCTTTTTTCGAACTACGTTGGTAAAAAAGGGATACAAAATTCGAAAAGCTGAAGAGAAAAATAATTTGCCCGGTGAAACATTTTTGACGTTCTTCACTTCTCAATCAAAATTTTCGTATTTTGTTTTATTTAAATTCAACTTGCTTCCAGTTCACATGCAAACCTTGCTATTTAAAAAAGTGGAGAGATTTTTTTTCATTTCAAAATACAAACAAAAAAAAATTAACATATCTCTTTATAATTTCACAGCGTTATAGAATATTGGTCTGGAGGTCTAAAAATAAATAAGATTCTAAATATTAAGGTTTTTGAGTTCTTTTTCAAAGATTTATTCATTTTGTATTTCATTGCAAACAAAATGGAAACAAATTTGAGGAGTGCCAGAAGTGCGTTTTTGCGCTGACTATAGTTAACTATAGTTGACTATAGTTGACTATTTCTCGTTTTTGCACGCCAATAGTTACGTTTCGTAACCACAATTGTCGTTTTTGCGGTCAGTGTTAAAGTGTCAAATCGTAACTATTTCTAACTATTCCCAACTCTACTCAGGAGGTGAGTTGAAAATGGTTGATGTGTCAAAGTCTTTTTTTTCTGTTTAATGGTGTTTTTAATGACTATCAATCTGGAATAAAAAAAAAACATTCTGTTCGTGCATTTTTTACCGTCGTAGTTGTCCGTATCCGTGCCGCCGCAAATTTAATTCCAATCAAAGGATTTCTGTTCGTCTTGAATTAAAAATATTCCATTACAAAAATATAAAGAAAATAAGGTTCCCCTTACAAATTTTAAAGCTTCACGAGTCAAACTGAAAATCCTCAGTCACTACGAGGAGATACACACCAAGGAAATTATCGCATTTCCAAGTGACTTAAAATTCAGCGCCAATTTCAAGAATCTCATTCTATCACCGGTCACAAACCCTTCCAATCGAATTGGCTATACTGCAATCCGCAAACACCCCTATTTCAACTGCAACTGCGTGGCGACTTGCAGGCCGCCAAAGATGGCCAAAACAGTCAGCGTCTACGTTCGGTTAATTTACAAAAAGTCATCGAAAAACTCGAGGACATGGACATGGTTTTGGAGGACAAGTTGGCCACTGCCCATGAGCATAATGATTTTCGAACGTCAGTCGGCACGAACGGCAAATGGAAGTTGCTCTGCATGAGAAGAAATTGACGCAGCAGGATGGAGCTGACTGAGGAGGAAATTACGAAGATCACGAAGATCATCGGAGAGGAAGCTCAATGACGCTCTCACAGAAGTCAAGCATAAGGAAACCCAAATCAATGAATGAAGGACGAAATCGGCATACATATTTGAATTCATTGTTTTTATGTTTGTCTGTCAGCAATAAAAAATGTTTAATTAGTTTCAGAGAATAAAGACTTTTTTCGTTTATTTATATAAAATCACGAACTAGATATTGGTTTTGATAATTTTTCGCTGAATCTGGGAGCCGCAATTAGGAGAATATCAGGAGCTGGCTTACTTGGAACAGCTTGAAGATTTCTTTATGGAGGGTGGTCTTCAGTCTCTTTCACTTTTCTTTTCTTGCTGTGGGTTGTTCAAAAATAAATAAATATGTTCTCATCTCAATTGTCTTTAAAATCTTACCATATCAAGATCATTCTTGAATTTTTGCAATAAATATAGAGCAACAAAATCCATTTCGATTATATGATCAAAGAAAAGAAAAGAAAATTTTAATCTAAAGATTTTTTTTTTTTCTGTTTTGACAGATCAACCAAACCTAACTAAAAAGCGTTTTTTGATGATTTCGACTATTTCTAACTATTTCAACTATGACACATCAACCACTTTCCTTTTGACATAAAAACTATAGTCAACTATCGTCAGCGCAAAAACGCACTTCAGGGTCCGACGTCAGATTAATTTCATACCTTCAAATTTCACGGGCCACGAGCCCTTTAACAAATGTTTGCAATGCAAACAGAGCTTTAAAGAAAAAAAAAAGCGTCACTCGTTACTCGTATGACAGATGTCATCTCACTTTTGAAGGTTTGTTTTCGTCCTGTATTTCAATTGAATTTTCATAAAAAAAAATAAATAAAATAAAAATAAAAAATAATTAAAATCTAAACAAAATAATCATGGGAACGAAATCCCCAACAAATTGTGAAGAAATAATCATTAACGATAGTGATTGTGAGATTCAAGAAGTCGATATAAGTTCAATAACAATTCCCGATTCTCCTGAATCCACCGTGGCGGTTCTAGACATCGAAGAAGATGAAGATGACCAAAATCAATCATTGAAATTAGTAGAAACAGCGAATGAGGATTCTGATCATTTAATATTTGAGGTTAATTTCAAAAACGACGATATTTTTAATGAATACAAGGATTTGGTTCTGGATAGTCTGAAGAGTACCTTGCAAGAAAAAGGCTTCCTTATAGTAGAGGATGATGCCAAGATTCAAGTTTTTAAAGATAGTGAAAATATTGAGGAAAAAATTGAGGCTCCAAAAACCTGTAAGGAAGAAGATACAGAAACTCTGCCGAAATCTCCAGCCACTAATGAAGATAAGATTGAAGAACGAGATAGCAAAGATGGTGTTCAAGAACCTTCCGAAGATGAAGCATTAGAAGATATATCCGGATTATTCATGATCGATACTCAGCCAGCGGAAAAAGTCGAAATCGATCGAATTCCATCATATAAACGGACAATTAAAGAAATTCTCAACGAAAGCTCAGCTGAGAAAAGGAAAAAAACCGACGATAATTGCTGCCGCCCGAAAATTAAGAAATCTTGTTTTAATTGCGATGGAACCGATCATGATATGCGGACGTGTCCGAAGCCTCGAAACAATACTAAAATCAACAAAGCGAAAAAAGTCAATGACTCTACGACGAGATCGTTATCACGTCGATATAGAACAGCGTTTTGCGCATTTACGTCCGGGACAAGTGAGCAAGCAACTGCGAGAGGCCTTAGGCATTGGCACCGGTGAATTGCCATTCTTCTTTTATCGCATGAGAGTTTTGGGATATCCTCCTGGTTGGCTGGAAGATGCCAGAGTCGCACATTCCGGGATTTCTTTATTCGATTCTGAGGTGAGTTTCTTCTCTCTATTCAAGGTTTTAATCAACTGAATTATTTTGTTCAAAACTCAGGGTCGATCTGTTCGAGATGATGAGGAAGAAGAAGGCGAAGTCGACTTGGACAAGAACAAGTACGACGTGAATAAAATAATTTCATTTCCAGGATTCAATTCCGATCCCGGACCGAATTTCTATGATGTAAGTGTGACTATTGTGTGAGATTGGATTCTAAGTGCTCCCTTACAGGACTTTAAACATCACAACGTTCCACCCCTGAATCGAAAAGACTGTCGAGAGAAATTCATTGAAATGCTCGGCGACAACGTGATCAAGGGCTACAAACGCAAGAAGCTAAAACTCGTGCCCGAAGGAGAAACAGTCGAGAAAAATACAATGGAACTATCAGAAATGGAAATCGAGGACGCCGATATAACTGCCACTGTAAATGTTGAATTCACGCGTCCGCCACCGCCGCCTACTCCACCAAAAGACGATGACACAGCCGCACCTCCACCACCACCACCAGAATCGCCGCTACAAGACACCAAAACGCTCTCCCTCACCGTCACTCGAAGATCTCGAAGAAAAACAACGACTTCTCAGGGAACTCCTGGAATCAAGTACGGTTGTAATATCGGACAATGATGACTCGTTGATCGATGAAGTCCTTGAACTCGAAACAGACCAAAGTACAAACAGTATAACTACGACACCCAATCGTCTGTCACGTCTGTCAAAAATCAAACTGCCTGACGAGGCGGAAAACTCCTCCTCGCCGGTTGTTTGTAATAGCGTTGAAAGTGATTCGCAAGAACCCTCTGCCACGCCTCATACACCATTTGCCAATGCAATGGAATCAGTTTTGGGAACACCTTTATTGAAATTCTCGCCGTTTGATAAAATTCCAAAGGGAGACAATTTCAAAGTTGGCGTGAGTGATGTTATAAATTTTGAAAATCTTCCCGATTCGACGGGTACTTATGAAAAAATGAAAGGAGTCATTCAAAAGGTCCGCACGATAGTGACCAAATTGAATAGTGAAGATTCTTGAGATTCTACAGACATTTTTTAGGGCTAGTTGTATTTACTTTTTTGTTCAATTTGTTCAAAAGCTTATTCCGGCGATATAAATTGTATTTATGATTTTATTAATAAATTTACTAGTTTTTTTTTTTTAAATTAAATTTTGAATCAAAATGTTAACAATTACTCTGTCCATTCCTGGAGGTAAAATCATGGACCTGGAAATTTAGAAAGGAAACATGTTTCCGAGTACATATTCCCCAGTAAGTGAACGTGCTGACCTACACCTTCTTGCGGTGCCTCTGAGAGGTTCTTGTCAATTTATTGGCATGAACCTGCGGACGTAGGCAGCTTTAGTCTAATGGAATTGACGGATTGAAGCAGGACGTATGATGAAGATTAATGCGATCCTTAAAAGATAATATATCTAAGTATATATTAAATGAGGAAATTACGATCAACGAGTATCGAATGTGGATAAACGTTAATGAAATTAGACGCCCTGTTGGGTGTGTGCTTGATTGGCTGGTTCATCCCTTCGATCAATGTGGATATACCTGACAGAGGGTGAGCAGTGTCCCTCATCCGCCAGCTGGAAAAGCTGCGAAAACTAATAAAAGCATAACATTATAAAGTATGCAATAAATTAGTGTTATTCAAATATCACAGAAAGTATAACTTAAAGAGTATACAAAAGTGATACCTCACCCAGGCTTTGGGTATCGCGGGTAGTGAGGATTCGCCACCTCACTAGTGGGATGGACCTTCGCGGGGGTTGTGGTTGTCTGAGTTTGGCCTCAGCTGCTATTCGTAAATCACGGTTGACGGCTCTTCTTTCGGTGACTGGAAGTTGAGTTCGGTTTTCCGTGATGTTGCATGAATAGTTAGTCTAGAATCAAACCAAGATGAATAAGAGCTGGCACTAATTCAATTGGTACTGGTGTGAATCTGGATACGGGCACTCTTGCTTCTTTCTTTTCAGAAAGTTGATGACTGCTTTGTATTCTGGAGGATCATTCAGGAAGAGGTTTAGTGTCCTCTCTAATATAACATAGTGACTCAGCTGACTTCGGTTGGAATTTGTCACGCCGACAGAGTGGATAGGTCCACCGTGGAACAAGGCGTAATTGCTAGGTGCTCACGTTAAACTTCATTTACATCTGTCCATTCCTTCAACAAGTGAACAGCTCATTTAGGCTCCGTGAACAGCTCATTTAGGCTCCGTGAACAGCTCATTTAGGCTCCGTGAACAGCTCATTTAGGCTCCGTGAACAGCTCATTTAGGCTCCGTGAACAGCTCATTTAGGCTCCGTGAACAGCTCATTTAGGCTCCGTGAACAGCTCATTTAGGCTCCGTGAACAGCTCATTTAGGCTCCGTGAACAGCTCATTTAGGCTCCGTGAACAGCTCATTTAGGCTCCGTGAACTGAACAGCTCATTTAGGCTCCGTGAACAGCTCATTTAGGCTCCGTGAACAGCTCATTTAGGCTCCGTGAACAGCTCATTTAGGCTCCGTGAACAGCTCATTTAGGCTCCGTGAACAGCTCATTCTAGGCTCCGTGAACAGCTCATTTAGGCTCAGTGAACAGCTCATTTAGGCTCCGTGAACAGCTCATTTAGGCTCCGTGAACAGCTCATTTAGGCTCCGTGAACAGCTCATTTAGGCTCCGTGAACAGCTCATTTATGCTCCGTGTATAGCTCCCACCTCTTATGCGCTTCGTCAATTGTTAATTCGGATTTAGCTTTCACATGAAATGAGAGCTAACATTATTCTTTAAAAGTCAAGAGGCCTTAAAATCTTGACGAGCCCACTGGATGCCAAGTTGAAACAAACAAATGTGGGGTTTTAGAATAATTTATTAAGTTTGCCATTTTTAAAATAAATAAAGTTACATTTTATCTGGTCTACATTTCTATAGATCGTTCTTCTTTGGAAAAAAATCAATTACACAAAATGTCTTTTCTGAGATTGTTCGTTTCCTTTTAATTTGAAAGAGAAAATATACAACAAACGTTCAAAATTGCACCAGATTCTTAACAAAAAAAACGAAATTCTATAATTTTGGTATACACAAGTTTCTATGTATGTTTTTTTTTTTAAGTTAAAAATATTAAAATGGACACGTAAGCTCATTTCTCTGATATTTATTTTTGTATTTAATATTTTGTTTGTGATGTTGTCTTTTGTATTGGCTAAGTGTGTTTATCTTTTCTGTCTGCCGTTTGTCTATCAATTGCTGGGGGATTGATTTTAAACTGCAATGAATATCAATTGACAGCTGGTGGTGCATCACCACTTGGAGGATCCTGTTTACAGCACACGATTTAGTCAAGTTCAAAGAGAAGACAGACAATAAAAAAGAGAAACTTACCCGTCCTCCGGATGGTCGATCATTGGGTTTCTTGGAATTGTAGACCTTGATAATCGAATCGGGCCGAATGAAATATAAAATCACAGCCAAGACCATAAACATTGTCATCATGGTGAAGCTTGTTTCTTCGCCTCCTGTTGGACTTGGTAGACTACTGGGCACTAGAAAGTTATTTCATTTTCAATTAAACACACAAATGTAGGACAGAGAGAAATGTGGGACTTACGGTCTATGCATTCTGTGTCTGTGCAATGTGACTGACTCTGGCGAATCTGGAAATCAAAACGGTAAAATTCCCTTGATTCATTTAGTTGAATGTTAAACTTACCAATGACAACAATCGACGTATTGCCATTTCGTGCGTCCAAACGCACTCGCAGCTACAATCGTCAGCCATGGTATCAGAAATATTTGTTGTTTTGTATTGACAATCTGGAACTGAAAGTTATTTAATAAAATGAAGTTTAAGAAGACAAGTTAAAAGTCAATTTCCTATAATCTTGTTACTGAGATATTTGAATGAGTGGCTTTGGGACGTTGTTAATATCACACAAATGTGTAGCATATGTCGTTTTACTCTTTGGAGTAGAAAGCAGAAAGCCCTTCACCCCAGTTTTCGTAGCATTTGGACTAGATTTAATTTGCGCTAGTCGGCCTGATCGAGGCAGCCGTCGGAGCGGAATTTTCTCCGATTTCCTCGGAATTTTGCTTCGAGGTAGTTCTCCGACAAGCAAAATGTCTCCAATTCGGAGGTAATCGGAGAACATTACGCTCCGACGGCTGCCTCGATTAGGCCGAGTTATTCAAAATTATTGTTTAGCTTTTTTTACGGGAACGTGTAAGGTCATTGCCCCGTTGAAAGAACAACACCAGAGGCATATTATTTTCTGCAAAAGGCTTCATGACAGTTTAGAGTTAATGTGCTGAAGTATGATGCTAATAAACCAATAAAATTGAAGGGCGCGACAACTCTTGAAGAGCCAAGGCCTAAAGTGGCTTATTCTCATCAACAATTCTCTGGGTGCGTATGAAGAATTGAGGAACCTACAATTTGACGCCGATTCCGAACGGCAAAGTTGAGAGCACTTTTTCATTACAGATTGATACTCTTGGAAGTTTGGTCAGTTCTTCGGAAGAGGCAGTGCCCGTGAAAGATAAAATAAAAACTTTGGGCACGAGTGGGACTCGAATCAACGACGTTCGGCTTAGCAGCCAACCACCAAGGCATGATGTTGAACCTTTGTGCTCCGGTTCATAAAATGTTGTCCTTCTTAGCTGTATTGCGAATGCAGGGAGCGGGAGGTGATATTTCGAACATTAAATACAACAGCAGAAGGCGTAAATATTCTTTTATTCTATCATTGAAAAGCACTTGTATCAATATCGGTTGTGCCGGGAGTGAATTTTAAGCTTTCATACCTATCGGAAATAATTTGTGTCGTAATTTAAGAAAATAACAATATCATTAAACTGAGTAGAAAAAAAAACAGTTTTGCTTATGCAACAAATCATTAAAACACCATTTGCAATGAATTCAACTCAACCGAAGCCATTTGGCGAAAAAATGACGACATTACACGATCATCCTGTAACACACCGGTTTTTAAAACGAATTGCGACTTTGACTGATACTTTGTTTTTTTTTTATCTTTAGAATTGCAAATTAACACTCGACAAGTGGGGGTAACGTCATCCATAGCTGGAGCGATAAAAGTTGTAAAATATCAGCAAAGCAAACAACCATTAGAGAACTTTTCTTTTAGGTCAAATAAAACACTCAACGTTCAATTGAGAAAAATTAAGAAAAGGTCCAATTAAGATCGGAAGACATTCCATACTTTCAGAAGCCCACTTACGTGCCTCAAGTGATTGAAATGTTATCTCATTCGACCAAAATAATAATAATTATTGCGTTCGTGGAAAATTTCAAAGCGAGCAAAACAAAAATGGTGAAAAAATTAAAAATGAACTTCCAACAGATGACAACGACACTAACAAACTAACGCCCACAATTTCAGTTGAAGCTGCTTGTTTTGCTTTTTTACCTCTCCGTTTCCAGAACAAAATAATACTAAAACAGAAAAATAGTCAAAGCTTAAAATGTATACACAACTAAGCAAGTCGAAGTCATGATCATGTTAAAAGAGCAGCTACTTCCTCCATCCAGTCCAAACAGAGACAGACTCTCATTTCGAATCTACACACTTTAAAAAGTTATAAAAAAAAACTATGGAGCTTGAAGAAAATAAATAAATTAGCTGATAAGCAGTAAATACATAATTGTTGGCCTAGAAAGCGTATCAAGTCGACAAAAATGCTAGTTTCGAGATCAAGACCCATGGAATATGAATATGATGGAAGATGGCTACAAACAAAGTTCACTTCTCTCTCGCATCAACAAAAAGACAGCTGACTTATCAAAATAAACAAAAACAGAGTCAATAAAACAACGAAATTCGCAAGAATTTACATCTTATCTATACAATCAGATATTAGAGCCAACGTAAACAATGTTCACACCTTCGTAGATGGTCTTTTGTTGAGGGCCTTCAACACAATCAAGACTTTGAAATATTTTTCCAACACGAAGCAGAAAGGGAGGGTTAATGGTTAACTGCTTGTGTCTTGGGAAATCAGCATTTTCTGTTGATGTGGCACTGAAGTGGTTTAATATGACTTTCTTCATTTTTAAAGATTAGAGTCAAGGCGTTCTTTTAAGAAAATCGATTCTTGCTTTTTTTTTGCTTCTGAGTTCTTACCTATTACTCACAGAATAGTTTTTTTTCGATATTTTGTTGAAGTTTTTAATTTGCAATTGGTAGTTTATTGAGCTCAAATTGTATACATCATGTGATGTAAAATACACAATTTATGGGATTTTACATTGAACCACCACGAATCGCTACTTAAAATCAATTCCTTCTGTGTTCAATGTAATTTGTAAAAGCAATCTCTTTTTTGAATGTGTATGTGACAGCTATCAAAACAAATTTATGATAAAACATTCAATTTAAAATGTTTGTTACCTTTAATTTACACGCAATTCGTAATTTTTTTCACCAAAATGATTGTTTAAACAAATCTTGCAACAAATTCCAAACAAATATCAAATTGTCCGATATGTCAAACTCGAATATATATGTGAAAATTCGTGTGAGAATCAATTTCTTGGCTGAATGTAAAACCCCATTAGTTTTTAGAAGAAATGGAAATTGGAAAGAAAACTAGATTACTAGATTGTACATGAAAAACTTTTAACAGTTTTCAAGCTTATTTTTGCGATTTTTTCTTTTAAGATTCCACACAAAAAAAGTCATACACAATACACAAACAAACATTCAAAAGGAGGAAAACAAGGGAAAATTCTGAAATGCCAAAACGCAAAATAAGCGACATGCGAATCTTATATGGATAGGAACACTATAAAAAGAACGCATTCAGAGATTTAACAAGAAACAAACTATAAACAGCGTTACCACTAGAAAAAAAGGAGCCGAAGAAGAAGCGAAGTAGATTGAGAAAAAGGGAAGTGGTTTTCAAAATAGTGTATATTATATTGACCCTTGCTACATTACCGCATAGACATAGACAATTACACTACGTAATATAAAAAGAATAGTTATTATGTATATCACAAAACTTTTGTCATCCAATATTCTGTTTTCACGATTACGAGATTTAGCGAAGTAGATTAACGATACATCTCGACTTTTCTCGGATTTAAAGAAGACGAAACGTAGGATTATACTAAATGTGCTATTATTCTACGTTTTGATCTACTAATATGTACCCTAAATAGCAAAAAATCGAGATTCGTTCTTAATCTTCTTCGCTAAATCTCGTGATTAGCGGCAGTGGAATCAGCATATAAAATTATTAGAATCACAGCTCGGTAACAAAATCTTATCTTAGTTTTTGATAAAAAATGTGATTAACATCGATTTGAAATTGCGAGTAATTAACATTATTGCCAATATCTCCGCTACCAGGCCTTCAAGAAACTTGTTACCCATTTCGATGAATAGAGTTCGAACCGACCTTTCTATTGATGTTTCATTCTATTACTGGTTTTATCAAGATTGACGACACTGATCGATCAGTTTTAACAAGATTGGAAACCTCCAAATACCTCAAAACTTATTTTTTCCATACACACATACTCTTGCTTTGCAGCAAACTTGCTTTTTACTATATAGGGAATTGTATCATTATTACAATAAAACGCATACTCTTGCAGCTAACCTGCTTTTTAGTTCGTAGGCAAATGTCATTTTGACAACAAACTCTCCCATCATGTTAAGCACCATTCACATGAGCACGACCAACGAACGACGAATGAATGAAGAAAAGTGATTTTAGATACGTTTGGAGCCGTATTTCTTTACAAATTGTCAACAAAACGATAGAAGTGAAGTTAATGTTTGATTTGTGATGCATAAATTAAATTTTTAATCTCAAATGTTAATAAATTTGAGAAAACAAATTTATTCGTCGCGAAAAGAATTGCAGTTGATACGAACTGCCAAACTCTATTCGCGTTCCACATCATCCACACTCCCAACGAACAAAATGTTCGCGCGCGTCTAACCTCAAAAATTGTTCTTGCCTTGTGTTTTGGTTGTTCATTCGCGACGAATTAAAAACTCTCATGTGAAAGAAATGTCAAAATCGACGAATTTTCGTTCATTCGTTGGTCGTCGTTCGTGCTCAGTTATTAAGCTGTGAATAGTGCTTAATAACTGATCAGTGATTGCCGGTTTTAATTTTCTTTGCTTCATCAAAAATGTTTGCTCAATACAAACTGATGCAAAAAATGGCTATCTCTGCTTGTAACTAGGTTTCGCTAGATTCGAATGTCAGGTCGATTATATCTTGCAAATATATACCCAAAGATTTTATGGGTTTTGGAAGAATTATGTTTTCCGTCCAAAACCATGATATTTTTTCGAAAATCATGAAGAAATCGATATCGCTAAATCGAATCCTGAACTTACAACTCAAAGTCAAATTCCAATCTAAGCTCTGGGTGCCGAAACCTTTGCATACAAAGATATCCTTTCTATGGGATTCCACTAAACTAAAACGAAAAAAAAAATGTTTTTTTGATCATTACTCCGTAAAATTCGGAGATCTGACGATTTTGGGCTCGGGCGTTTCTGTTTTCGTTGAAAATTATGATCAAAAGACGTAAATTAAAAAACACAGATGTACATACCGTAAAACTTTACCGATTCAAATAAATGGTTATCCAAATTTTGTATTCTTTGTTTGTTTTGTTTTTGTATTTTATTTTTGATATGTTTGCAAAATTCAATTTTAAAACAACATTCCCGTCTGAGTATCGGTCTGGAAATAATCACAAATAATAGCTGACGGTCTATTAACCCTTGCTAGCTCACTGAAGAGTATTTTTAATTTACCCTAATCAACGTTTTTAGGAGTAGGTATCTAGTATCTACTTTATTTAAAATTGTATAACAAACATTGCCAGCCAATCATCGTAACAAACGTGTATCGATGAGACGTTTAAATAATTTTTTGTATGTATACCTTGCCATTAAATTTGTTTTTGTTGTGTGTTATCAGCTGTTAAAAGTGCAGTTTTTTTTGTTTATTTTAAAATTTAAAACGAAATTGAAAAGCATTTATCACAGGGTGGACGGATGATGAACTCAAAAGTTGTTACACAAATTTATGAAAAAAATGCTTAGAAAGTAATTTTCACTTCAATGGCAGTTCAATGTTTAGGAACCGCATTATAAAAAAACAATAAAAATACAGCGACTATTGAACCGTATTTTTTCTTTTCTTTGTACATTCGTTCAATTACTTTCATTTATTTTAACTTTTTTGTTTTATATAATAAGCACGCACTCAAGGGGTTTCATTCCCCTTTCATGTCAAAGCATAGTGCGAGCGTTAATGAAAATGGATAGACGGAGAAGGTTTACGATGAACTGTCGGTTAACATTGGTCTTGAATTCCTGAACATTGCAATGACTGGGGGAGACAGAGTATGAAAGAGAGTTCCACATTCGCATAGTACGGCTAAAAACAATTCTCTGAACGTGACCGTACGACCGAAGATGGGCTCGAGGGTGAACTGATGGGCATTCCAGTAGGCGCGGGTATTGCATTGGTCTTGAATTCCTGAACATTGCAATGACTGGGGGAGACAGAGTGTGAAAGAGAGTTCCACAAACAAAACACAAAAACAATTCTCTGAACGTGACCGTACGACCGAAGATCGGCTCCAGAGTGAACTGATTTTCCTGTAGGCGCGGGGAGGAATGCAACTGGCTATCTAGAGCATATATCGTTGAAATAACGGTAGAAGAGGGTGAAGTAAGTACGTTACTGGAGCACCAGCCTACGTGGGAGTTCTACTCAAGCTTTCTACGTATATAAGTTTTATAGATGGTAGCCAGATCAGAAGGGGGAAAAAATATTGCATCTTCTTAAAAAACCTATACACATTCCGGCATTTTTGTCGACATCGCATATATGTCATTCCACAAGAGGTGGTCGGTGATGCACTTACCGAGAATTTTGAGATGTTCGGTTTCACTGATGCAAGTGCCACTCATGGAAAGTGTCAAGGGTAGTATTTATATCTCGCTTCAACGATACAAAACAGCTTTTAGTTTTCGAAGCATTAAGCTCTACGCGATTTCGTATACCCCATTGTACAATGCTGTCAGATTTAAGTGATCTTATCATATTTCGTAGTTGCAGTTCACATTCGAAGAGGAGGGATGTGAGTCTGGGAACGAAAATGAAAAGCTAAGCGAAACAATGAATTGGATTAGAAGTTACAGACAAGAGATCATTTATGAAAATGAGAAAGAGGGTCGGAGACAAAACCGAGCCCTGAGGCACACCAGCATTTATTTTGTGGGTTTCAGACTTGAACCCGTCCAATACAACTTGTAAAGAACGGTTCGAAAGAAAGTTTCTAATCCAACGAAGGATTATCATCAATGCCGAAAGCATTTTCGATAAGAGAGACTGGTGCCAAACTCTATCAAATGCCTTTGAAATATCAAGTGCAACAATGTTACTTTCTCCAAAACGATGTAATGATTTGTTTCACTGTTCAGTCGACCTGTTGCTGCGAATGCTGTACTGCCGGCCATTAAGAAGCTTTCGTTCTTCGAGATATTTCTAAAGGCTGGACAAATGCTGTTTTGCAATAACTCGGAACGAGTCCAGAAGAATGGATAGATGGAAAAGCTTAAGCAAGGGTTTTGCCAGCGTTGAAAAACACCTCTTCAGAATAATAGCGGGAATATCATCCCGGCCAGCGGATTTGTTTATGTTGAGATCTTTTAGGACTCACACTACAGCACGAGTGCGAAAGAAGATTTTTCCCATAGAATCATTGAGGCGCTCAAGAACTGGGGGAGTCAAGGCACTCACTCGCAACGAAAAGTTGGAGGCGAACGACTGCAGTATCATCATCACCGAGCGTTGGGACAGAGGAAGAAGAAAAATTCCTCATGTTTTTCACAAAAGTTTTTACTACCTTAGTTTTTGGTCTACATCTCCTTTTCCATCAAAGCTTTTGACAAGAGAAAAGATTCTCCAAAATAAAATAGAGTAACGTTAAATACTTATATTCTTGTTTACCAGGAACACTGAACCCTCACCTTAAAATAAACATCTGTCTGATTATTTATTAATGGTTTCAACATTCAACTAGACTTTATCTCGGTCAAAGGCAGAAACCAACCAGCTCTGAATGTATGTATACATAAAATTCAAATTCTACTTGACTAACCAACAACTGCACTGATATCCCGGAAATGGAAACCATTTCCTTTGAATTTTACTTCATTCATTCAACTCAACTCGTCACTGTTTTGTTTTCTCCATCACTATTTGTTGCATTCTCTCACCATGCTCTGTTTTTTTTTTTTTGGACACACAAAGCAACTGCAGCTTTGAATGCTTTGATTTCAAATGTTGCTCAGAGGACGTTTGTTTACAGTCGCATGCGCTAACAGTGATATGAATATCTTGCGCTGCTGCCGGCAGCCGTGACATTCGTTGGTTGGCTTGTTGCATTCTGTTAAATGATGCTACAGAACACTTGGCTTATGATTTGGTTTGGATTTGAAATTTATGTACCTCGGCTGTTAAAGGGTATAAAAAGGCCGTTGCTCTTCAAATTGTTCCATTAGTTTTACTACCCTTGGCTTGATAAGATCTCTGGACAAGACTAGAAAGTAAAATCGATCAAAAGGAGTAGAACATTGAAAATTTGCTGAAATGTCTGTTGGTTGAGAATAAAAATTGTTGGTTTTAAAGTTAATGATTAAAAAAAAAATCTTAAGTTATGAAAAGTGATTAACATTAAGAGTTAAGTGTGTTTGTGTGGTATTTAAAGAGTGGATAAGTTTAAGTGGTTTCATGTGCTGGAAGATATTTTGATCTAAACATGGCTTTTATGTAGTCCCAAATAAGGACATCGAATATACAGGTAGGAGGCTCTAAAATAGTAAAATGTGAGAATGTTTTCTTCAAGAACTATGAAAATAATTGTACCTCTTAGTGAAGAAAAACGCCCATTACATAGATATTTTGCACATAGATTTCGAATTGATCCAGATCAGATTTCAATTGTCCATTTTTTATCTGTGGATATCGATTCAAGCGTCTTGAAAAACCACTGAAAAAGGTTCCACTGCCTGTGAGGTCACAAAGTGGTTCTTATTTATTTACAGTTTTGCCTTTTTAAAGCAATTTTGAACTTGACAAAAAAAGTTTAACTCATGACTAATTTATGAACATGCAGTTCACATTGAGGCCAGAATTTATTTTATTTCAATAATTATTTTACACTCAACTGGTCACCCTAAAACTCTTACATCTGTTAATTAAAAGAAAATGTATTCATAATAAATTGTTTTCTTTTAATATTGTGGTTCTTCTTTTCTGTTTTTTTTTTCATTTTTTAAGTTTAATTCAACAAACTTATGCGTTAACCCATAAGTGCACTGCGGCGTATGAGTATTTTTAAACTTTTCTAACAAAATTCGTGAGGTTTCTCATAACTTTTGTGCGAAGAAACACATAACATCTTTTAATATACATATGTATAGCAAAATCATTCAATATATAATGTAACCATTAGAATCTTGTAATATAACTCCATAAAAATTATTACAGAATTCAATTGTTAAGATTGCTTAATAATTGTTGCAAAAAATTATCATATTGACTGTTTAGGCACGCGTTGAGTCCGACGGTAAAACGAAACGGCCAGCCGTCGGACGTGGTTGCGGTTGCATTACACGAGACACCGACTTACGACTCTATGATGATTAGTTTTTATTTTATAAGTTCTTCGGTCGAGTTTAAAAATAATTGACTCAGTCCATTGAACGCTGCCATATCGAAAAGTCGACGCTCTTAATCAAACTTTGAGCTCAGTTGCCCCTTGTCTTGAATAAAAGTGAATCTCGGTGTGCACTTTAACTCCACCTTTTGAACCGTAATTAACATGAAAACGTGCATTTGTAAACAATAAACAGGAAGCGCATGGCTTTTAAGATAAGCACATTTGTCAGCTGGTGAACTTTTTAAAAGCTGAGAAAGAAGAAGCTATTACAATATTATTCTAATGAAACTTCTAAGTATGCATTTTTAGAACAAGTAGTTGCTTCAAAGTGTAAAGTGAGTTGTTGAACATCGCAAACAAATTGCAAACACCATGAAAAGAATCGTTTTGGATTCAGGTAAAGCATTTTGCCATTTTTTTTTTTTTTTTCAAAAAATAATTTCCAACATTTCGTGAATTTTTTACTGGACAAGTATGTTAAATGACATTCTATGCGGCCTACAGATTGAACAATTGACATAAATTAATTAATTAATCATCTCATACCTCGTTGAGAGTTAAAATTATTGCTACTTGAGTTATTTCAAGAATTAAAATTGGAGCGGAACTTTTTATTAAACGATAAATAGAATGGCATTTTTTGTAAAATATTAAATTGATGATTGAATCATTGCAGTGCGGAAGTGGTTTAAGAATTTGAATTTAGTAAGGAACAACTTCCGTCTTTTAAACCTTAAACTAGCAAAATATTGACGGAAAGAAGGAAAGAAGAGATCAAAGTTGAGTATTCTTCAATTTTAATTCATTCGTGGAATCAAAAGAAGAAATCATAAATCTTACAGAAAACCAGCCAACACTAGCTTCCCTTTCTATCGTTGTTATGTCAATAAAATCTAACATTTTTTGTATTGTCTTAGAATGAAGTTCCACAACACATTCTCTTTTAAAAGTCCATTACTTTATAAGAATCACTGAAAGAGTATTTTGTCTGTGAGAGTTGATTTAAAATATTTTTAAATTCCATAGCGTTTGCAATTTCACAAAATCAGGAAAACTGATGTCAAGTGTCATGCAGTGTCCGTAGTGGTTAGGTGCGTTGGCTGCTAGGCAGAACGTCGCAGTCGTGGGTTCGATTCCTACTCGTGCCCATAATTTTTTATTTCATATTTCACGGGCACTGCCTCTTGCAAAGAACTGACAAAACTTCCAAGAGTATCATCTGTCATGAAAAAGTGCTTCTCAAATTTGCCGTCGGAACCGGGTTAAATTTTAGGTCCCTCAATTCTTCACACGCACTAGAGAATTAAAGTAAGCCACTTAGGCCTTGGCTCTTCAAGAGCTGTCTCGCCACTCTATTTATTTTTATTTATGATGCTAAGTGATGAGATGGAAACATTAAATTTAATATATGACGAATACAAGCAAATCTGTCATTTGTATACCACTGCTTTTTTTTAATTACACATAACTTGCGACGTGCATAGCCCTTCATACTGCTTAATTATCCTACGCGTAGTTAAAAAAAAACAATGATAACGATAAATCGAATTGAACTTTTACTGCATCTGTTCTTAGCTTGATGTGGTTTGAAGTAGGCGAATTTAGAAAAAAAATACACATAAAAGCAATTTTATGAAAACCTTGTTACATTCTTAATAATTTAATCAGATTTTAAATTCATAGATCAGGTTTTTGAGACCGATAGTTAAATAGTAGAAGTACATAAGTGCAAAAAGCTCAAATTATAATTATCACTCCATAAAAATAATGAAACATGGAATGCGTTTTGAAGTCATTTCAAACCGGGTAATTACAATAAACTATCATCATAAAACTGTGAAGTATTAAGATAGATATAATACCTATACCTAGTTTCGTTTTACATTTAGAGATTTGGTTCTTACTGCAGACGCAAATTATAGTCCGCTAATGAACAATTTTAAGAGATTTTACAATGACTGACACGTCATTTTCAGCTTGTATCATAATAAAATTATTCATTAGCGGACTTTTATTTTTGCGTCATTGTAACTTTATGAAATTTGAGAGAAAAAACGAATAAAAAACCTTCAAAATATTTTGAAAAAAAAGAAAAAGTTTGATAAACATTTTGTCAGTTAGCTAAACTATAAATTTAAAGTTAAATGAATGCAAAAGTAAATTAATAATATTATATTTAAATGAACACAAGAAACAATTAATTAAAAGTAAATAAGTAAATAAACAAATAAAAGAATATATCAATAAAATTAAAAACTGAAACAATTAGAACTGAACACTGTTAAATAATTGACAATTTGTAGTGAAGGATGTTTTTTTTCGTACATATAACAAGTACAAACTGTGAATAAAAGGAGAAGTTGGATCGAACTTGTGGATGGAGTTTTGACGTTTGCTCGAGCCTCGATTGTAGTAAATGTGTAAATCTTGTGTATCTTGGAAGAAATGTTTATAGCGTTTTTAATTTTACACTGAGAGTTAACGCTTTTAATCCGTTTGCTGCACTCTTTGAGATTTCATGTTTAATCTGCAACCAAACTAACGCGAAATAAAAAAGTGAAACAAAAATTAAAGGTGTTTTCGACAGCATTCTTATAGAAAAAACGGAAACAAAGTTCTTCTAAAAAACACTTGAGAAATCCAAGACCTAACTTAAGTCTGCGAACAGAAGCCCTGACTTTTGCTTTGCCATTAGTAAAAACATTTGCGGGTACTTTTTTCGGGAACCATACTTCACGAATCACACGGTTAGTTTTGTTAAAAAAAAGCACCTCTGTTGGCGCAACGTATATTTATGCATAAATAACGTTTTTTTTTGTTTTTCTTAGTTTTTTTCATTCCTCTTTAAAAACCGCTTAGCTTATTTCGCATATTAATACCATGAGTGGTTTGCGAGATAAACTGGACGTACATGCGAAAATACATACAAACACACAGACACACACGTAAAAAAGGGTTGATTCAAATACTGCTGACCTTGACATCGGCCCATTATGATTATAATAACTTCATCTGGGAAGTTTACAAGGTTTTCTTTTTCTATTGAAAACAAAAAAATTGCTTGCATTTTCCCAGTATAATTTAATACTTGGAAAATGCGAGCAATTTTTTCTTCTTGTTATTGTTATAAATTTACAATATTGCAATAACATGTTTTTAATTACTAATTAGCATAGTTCTGAACATGCCTTTATTAAAATTGTTAAAAATCTTATACCGGACCGAAGGTCGATTTTCCGCCGAATATTAGGCTAACAGAAAACGGTCAAAGCCGAAGCCGAAGCCGAAGGTTTAGAAGGCGATAGAATTCTCATTTCGAATAAAATAAAAGTACAAACGATGTGACAAAAGCTGTGTTCACTGACGCATAGCTGGATTATTCTAGACAGAAAATTACAGCTTTTTGCGCCTTTTGCTGTTTATTGAGGTTTTTTCTGTGCTGAACTCTTCTACTTTCCTGTTCATTGACAAACCAAGAACAGTTTAGAACAGGATTTTCTGTTCTTGCTTTTGAGTCAGATCAGGCGCCGAATTACGGCATCCGTTATCGAATAAAACGATACAGAAAATTACAGCTTTTTGCTGTTTATTGAGGTTTTTTCTGTGCTGAACTCTTCTACTTTCCTGTTCCTTGACAAACCTAGAACAGTTTAGAACAGGATTTTCTGTTCTTGCTTTTGAGTCAGATCAGGCGCCGAATTACGGCATCCGTTATCGAATAATACGATACTGAATTGTGTGTGTCTGGCATTACCTCTCTCGATATCGAGCTATGTATCGAGCTTCTAGTACAATAATTTAAATTCTCTGCTCAGGTATCAGCTAATTTCATTCGACATCCAAACACCTCACTGATGGCAGGAACTTTCTGAGAAAAATTTAAATTTTACTGTTTAAGTTATTTTATTATGAAATTTATCTAAATTAATCTATTTTGGTCAAGATTTTATAAACTTCATGACTTCATCAATCTCGTCCTCTGTTAACAGCCAACCTGTGCTATTTTGCTCAAGTTTTGTTTTTTTATTTGTCAAACCTTTCAAAACAAATAGAGACTCGATAAAACTACTACATTTTTTTATTCTTAAACGATACGTGACCTATCTAATGTCATAACCCCAATGAGGTTACTCGTTCGTTCGATAACTGATGAGACTCACTCCCTCGATAGCGGATGCCGTAATTCGGCCCCAGGTTAGAACATTCGTGAGAAATGTCAAAATCGAAGTTGTCATAGTTTTTGTTTACGTTTTTTTTTCTCGTGATTTAAAAAAAAATTTAAATAAAGTTATTTTGCCAATTTGTTTAATTTGTTGAATTAAATAATTATAAAATAAATTGAAAAAAATGCATCTAATTCTTTTACATTTCATCAAAGAAAAGCTAATAACATTCGTCACACTTTCATTCCAATCATCAGAGGAATCCGACGAAAAATCACTATCGGTGTCTGAACCACTAACATTTTCATTTTATTTTATTTTTTCATTTCAATAATTTTTAATAATATTTTTCACAGTAAACACACAAAAAATGAAAAAAAAAATAAGCGAGAAAGGAAAAATTCACACAATTTGCAATTTGTTTTTTTTTTTTTGATCTGACGTTTCTCACGAAACAGTGCTGTCCTGTTCTGTTCTGATCTAGACAAAACCTCGGCGAACACAACTTAAATGTGTCAGGAAATTAAAGGAATTCAAAAATAAATATTTTTCACGCCTAATGATCTTACACTAATAATAATAAACACAAACTTGTGGGTCCAACAATTTCAAAAATCAATTTTTTTTCGGCGCCTATTACTTAAATATCATTTGGGCTTATTTTTCGTATTAAAAACCAAAAAAGGATTTATTATTTTATTTATTTAATAAGTAATTGTATTATTTCCGCGTATTTCAAGCATTAAAATTGTGCAAACATTTAACGGCATAAAATAAAACGATGTTGAACACAAAAAGTGCACATGTAAACGCTCCATTACTATTCGGTTTTTTGTTTTCTTTGTCAGGATTGCCATCTGAATTGCATAACTGTTTACACCGTATTAAAATTTCAATTATAGTTTACTATTGAGAAGACGTTAGCATTCGTTTTTTTAGCAGCTCAGTGTAAAATGGGTTTATTTAGAAGGTTAAAAATTCAATCCTAGAAAAAGTCTTGTTATTTTAATTTTATTTAAAATTATCCAAACACCTCCACAATCTCCGGACATGAACCCAATACAGAATTTGTGGGATGAATTGGATCGTCGACTTCGCGAAAACCCTGTTTCTTCATTAACTGCACTGAAAACTCGGCTACAAGAAAAATGGTGTAAGATCAGCATAGAATACACGCAAAAAACTGTAAAACCTCAGCGGCTCAACGGAGTATTATCTAACAATGCTTATCAAAAAAAAAAATTGAATAAAATGTTAAAGTCGATTCATGAAGCAATCAACAGCCTTAGGTACAGAAAACCGAATATTAATGAAGTGTTATTTTTTGAGTTTTGTAATTCTTTTTTTTTTTAATATTTTATTGAATTCTTTTATACTAAAAATTATATATTTATAAAATTAAAACAATGAAATAAATAATTTTGTTTTTTAATTAAAGAAACCTTAAATATTTTTTTTTTTAATTTAAAAAGGATTTTAGGGTATTTTTATGATATTTAAACAAAATACCGAATATTAATTACACTCACTGAAATTTAAAGACCTTTGCATAAGTGATTTAACTCCATATCTTAAGCATGTTCGTGAATAAATAAATTTATAACTATTTATAACACTTGTTTTTTTTTTATTTATTATCGGTTTTGACATTTCAATTTATGCACAATTTTTAGTGACAATAGTTTTTATTTTTAGAACCTTCCAATTTTTCGAATCCAGAACAATAGAAATGTCGTTTCAATATCAAGTCCCTTTTTTTTAACCTTGTTTTGATTTTTCATTTTTTCCATTCCCATTCAACCCAAACATGTAACTGACTTTAACAGGTTATCAAGAGGGGTCATTCATGGAAAGAGTAAAGGTTAAAAGGTGTTTGATATGGTTCAGGTCATATGAATATAAATATGAACTTTTCAATTGATTCTATCAAAAATTATTCGATGATGGATGTCAAGAGTGATAAATGAACAATGAATAATTAATTTCAAACAAAGGTTGGTACACCAGCGTGTTCAAATTAATATTAGTTTTGATTGCGTTGTATTGCAATTTGCCAGTTCTTACCTCGATGGTCTTAAGTCAAGTTTTAATTCTATTCTGTGATTTCAACTTAATTATTAACACATTTCCTTAAATAATTTATTAAGTGGAATTTATTTTTAAGTCCATTAAAAGTAAAAAGCAATTTGTCATATTTTAGTAAGCGGCGTTCTGGAACTCTGACATATGCTGGAAGTTGGATGGACAGCAATAGTGAGGAGCTTATTGGAGCTGAGGACCTTGAAGTCGAAGCTGACAATGATGGCACCATTAAATGCATGTGTTGGCCTAAAGGTATGTTGTGCAGTCATTGATTTCCACATCCTATGCCCTTGATTCCTCAGACCAGACATCCTATTCAAGTCCATCATTGTCAACGACTACAAGGTTTAACTGTTTTAACATTTGAGTTTTCTTTTTAATTTGATTAAGACCAAAAAAAGTTTTGACGAATAAAAGAAGCTGTATAAAAGAAATATTCAATTGAATTGGTTCAGCTTAATCGGATTTCGTTATGATTATTGAAATGTTATTAGTTTCAGTTTTTGCGATTGAATAGCTGAAGATACTGTTTTTACCCTAATAATAAATTACAATTTTCTTTTTTATTTTACAGACTTAGAGTGCTGCGTCGCCGAAGAAAACGACGACGTCGCCTTGGCGATGTCACCAATAGGACAAATTGCAAAAACTCCTACTCCAAGAGACGTACCCGGTGATCCAGAACAACGTGAAACATGGGGAGGAAAAGTCGATTTTTTATTATCGGTTATTGGATTCGCTGTCGATTTAGCAAACGTTTGGAGATTTCCTTATTTGTGTTACAAAAATGGCGGTGGTAAGTTTTCTTTAGGTATTTCAAACCAATTTCCATATTTTAAGATATAAATTGAGCAACGGTCATTTAATTCCAACCTTTCAACGTTTATTGACTCAGTGTGACCATTTTATCACATTTTAATTGTTTAAAATTAATTATTTAAAATATTTGTTTGCTACCCTCTTCAAAATCACAGAAAAAATTTTAGGAAAAAAATCGAAATTTTACCAAATCCAGTTTACGTACTCAAAAATTTAATTTTTAGTAAAAAAGAGCGCACTCGAGAGAGTAAAATATTTCCCAAACCTACGAGCCTACGGATTTTAGTCCAAGAAAATTCCTTGCGCTGATTTATGAAAAGTGTCAAATTTGATTGAAAATAACAAATAAATAAAGGGTTTTCCATTAAGAGGTGTTATTTTGATATTCAAAGAAAAATAGCATTTTTTGAAATAAATGATCGGATGTTTATTTCATTATAAAGAGAAAGGTATACCGTTAAAAATGGAACACAACATCAGTCAAATGGCCGCCACGACCACGCTTACAGGACCATATCCTTTTGATGAAATTTTCCATAACCAAATCGCAAAGTGGCTGCCCTATGCCGTCGATAGCCTCATGAATTCCATCTTTGAGGTCCAATGACCCCGCCGGATCCTCAAACCGCACCAAACAGTCACGCGTTGAGGATGGAGAGGCTTTTCAACAATAACTATCTTGGGTTTTCCGAGCCCCAGATGCGACAGTTTTGGTTGTTGACGTAACCTCTGAGGTGGAAATGTCAGTCAAGATGATTTTTCGTTGTCAAATTTTCACCATTTTTATAGTGAATTTTAATAATTTCAGTGCGTTGTTGAAGCTTGTATCGTTCCATTTTTATTAATCGCGTAGTTTCTACTTGTCAAAAATGACAGGTTCAAAGCTTTTGAAATAGCGCGGGCTATTCAAAATAACACCTCTTATTGGAAAACCCTCTACCTAAATAAATTCAAAGTCAAAGTTTCAATTTTTCATACAAAAGCTTGACAGTTTAAATGTGGGTAAAATGTGTTGTTTTCCCGTTCGCTTATTTTATTGTAGTTTTGTCTTCCTGTGAGAGAATTTTATCCCCACTATTTAAAATGTCTCCTTTTACGAATTTTAGTGCAGAGAGTATAAGAACGGGCCTAGTGTACGCATACGTAAGCTTATTCGAGTACGCATTGTTTTCGGAATTACTGCTCTACTTGATGTTTTTGAGCACTACTTAACATGTCATCATTCCTCAGGAAATTAAATATTTCCGGTCAGATCTTCTGCCACAAAGCCCAACAGAAATTCCTCTTTGACTATTATTTTGCTTTGTTCTGACATCATCTGCCAGAAAAAAATTCCTAAAACAAAAATAACTTCAATTCTAGTTATTGTCCCAAGAAATTTTTAACACCCTCAAGGGTTCAATCAAAATGTTAATGTCATCACCAAATTAATTAATGGAGAAAAAAAATCAAAGGAAATCGTTCCATCAGCCTAAACGTTTTTTTTTTTTTTTTTTTTTATCATAATCGCACTTCACTTCTCAAAATACAAAAAAAAAACGTCATCCAAATGTCAAACAAACACCGGCCCCCAAAATTTAACGTAAAGAACTGGAGTTCGAGATCAATACAGCATTAAAAAAAAAAAAAGAAAATGAGAGGAGTGACATTGTAAATCTAATTTCTAACAAAATATGAACAAGAATAGGAAATACCCACCTCTTGGGGCGAGGGTATCGATAGATATCCATCTAATGACGTCACATAATCAAATTTTCCCAGAACGATATACACTTTACTTTGAGTCCACGTAAATTGAGTTACACCAACGACAATAAAGACAACGACGACACAGAGACGAAGAGGCCTGACGAGAGTTATAGAATACGCCAGGGTTGCAAAATAGGACCCTGAGAAAAAGTTGTACCTTTTATTTTAGAATAAAATATTTTACCATAAATTTTCTAAGGGGTTGAGAGGGATAGCAGGAACAGAAGGGCTTAAACAGAAAAGATACTTCGTTCGTCTGTCCGTCGGCATCATCGACGTCGTTGTCAATTGAAAAGCAGCTGTTAAGTACTATTGATAGCTTTCACCAAGACAATAGGGTGGTTCCACATCCACATCATTGTAGAAGGAACCATCACGCTAGATATCTCCACTCAGAACTTTCCATCTGCACACCGACCGCTCTCAGTCCTTCTGATGATAATGGGCGGCGGCGGTGTTGGTGGTGGTGTCGCTGTTGATGATGATAGCGGCAATTTTTATATTACTCGCTTTTAGATCGCTTTTGATGTAAAAGGGTTAATTTTTGATATAGAGCAGGTTTGTGGGTGGTGTTGGCCTGTTTGAAGGGGGTTGATTGGAAATGGAACAAACGACCAAGGTGTGATGTGTTTGAAATCGAATGGTATAGGCACACTTGATGACACAATGTTGATGATGGCAGTGGCATAGTGGTGTTGTATAGGTAGTTGGGTAGATGTCATTGCCTGCTTCTGATGCCAGAGGATGACATTTGCAGTGATGATGGATATGAATGGCTTAAGAGGCCATTTATGATAGCCAATGGCCATAGATGTCTTGCCTATATAGCAACCAGATAATGGGGTGATTGGACAAGCTTTTTCATTACAAAAAAAAAAGATATATAAAATAAAAAGGTAAATAGAAGAAGAGTTTAAGAGGAGTCTGAAGGTGAGGAAGACAAACTTAGTGAATGTTGATGGGTGAAGAGGGTTGAGGGTTTGATATGACGTGAATTTAATTCTTAAAATAGAAACTGTCAGATAAGTGTCATCATTAGAAAGATTTACTGATTTAAGGTTTGAGAAGTCGAGTAATCATAAGGGAACACATGTTTTATGTCCATTGTCAACTGTTTGTGTGTTTTGAGAGAGGATTATGCAAAGATGTCCTTTTTGAAAAAATTCTTATACCTGTCAAACCTTGAATTATGCGGTGGGCGTCCCGTTTATGATCAAACTTTTTCCTTGGATTATGTCTTAAAATAGAAAAAAAAAACCTTTACGTAAATTTTTAAAGAACTCCTTTCATCAGTTTTCTGATTTCTAATGGACAACAAAAAACTCAACTCATTAAAATTGAGGGGTTACATTTCAACTGTAATAAAAGTCCTTGAAATTATTTAAGTTTTTCAATACAGCATTGAAAATGCAACAAGCTATAAATCTTTTTGTAAGACAACTAAATCCCTCTCTAAGCCATCCATCCATCTTATAAGGACCAATTAGAATCACTTATAAGCGTCGACAGCTCTAACTGTTGCACAGAACACGCATATAATCGTATGAAACTTCCTTATTCCACCATCTCTATCAGAAGCATCCACAGAAAAGTCGAAGCTATTAAATGCTTCCACACTTCCTTTGGAAATAATTTCACAAAAGTTAAGTGCTTTCATGACAAGAACTGAACAAGGACAAAAAAAGACATCTTAAGAGAGCCAGGAAAATAAGTCAACCCCGGTGATTTTTTTCTCCCAACTCAAAGTTTTTCTTCTTATTTTTTGGTTTCTTGATGTGTATTGTCCTTAGTCGTGGATTGGATGCTTCATCGCAGCGGCAGTCGACATCTAACCAATGTCATGATAATATATTATGATGTGGTAGCTCGCCTCGGCTTTAATGCCTTAATCACTATGACACTACAACTTTTCCCTCATATAATACTCACTCAAACTCTTGCAAATCCTTTTTTCATTGTTCAGAATAATTTTTTTTGCTCTGGGTCCTGTCCAAAGTCAATTGCCATCATGCCGCTGAAATCGGGATTAAGAACATGCCACAACTGACTGAATCTGACTTCAAAATTGCCAAGGATGGCCAGAAAAATTACTCTCATCCGCATTATTCTTAGAAAGGAAATTCATATTCATCATTCATCGTTGGAGCCGCACACTTTTTATCTACCACCCTCATTCCCCGCCGATTTTACTTACTCAATCGTTCGTACATACATAAACAGAAGGAAGAAAATCACCTTCTTTCAGTAGAGATCAACAGGTTGCTCCTTACCAGCAAGCATGTCGCCTTGAAGGACGAACCAAAACAAAAAGAAAAAAAAAACCTACAAGAAGAAGAAAGCTTTTAAGACTTTACTCCATCTCAACGATGTGCGGAATAAAAAAAGTAGAAGTAAGAAAAAAAAAGTACTTTGTAGAAATGTGACGATAAAAGGATAATTTTCCTAAGATACGACGATTATACTTCATTGGATATGAACACTCAGACTGGGAAAGCCACCCTCACTCACTCGCCTGTGTTCTACTCTGTGATTCTATTTCTTGTCATGACTGTTAATCCTTCTTAGATGTGATTCTTTTTATACGAGGAATAAAAAAAAGACAGAGAACCAGGACGATTGAAATTCAAAAAGGATAAAATCAAATCTGTGCCATGGCAAGTGGTTGGTTTGGTAACCATGTGCCAAACGATGCGTAAATTTTATGGATGAAGTTATGAAGTTTATATATGAAGCTTCATTGCCAACGTTATTTAAGTGATTCCATTTACGGCGGATTTAAAGAGGTGTTAGTCAGGGCTTTTGAGGTTATGGTATTTTATTGTCATGGGGCGTTCAATTGAGATTTAATTGAGTGGGGGGGAGACTTTCGTGTGTGTGTTTCTTGATCCCCAAAACCCCTAAATGACAACTACTAGCTCTTCAAAAAATGTGGCTTACCAAAATTCAAAAGAAAAGAACTAGGAGGACCTGTAAGGTACTGTAATCATCAAGTATTCGTCAATACCTTAATAATAATGCAAATTAAGTAAGTTCCATTTAGCAAGTGGTTTTACAAGGGTACACGTTCAGTATTACCGAACCCGCATTCATAACATGTTTTTATTTTTATTTTTGACAGGCGCATTTCTGGTTCCGTACTGCATTATGTTATTAGTTGGTGGTATTCCCCTATTTTATATGGAATTAGCTCTCGGTCAACATAATAGAAAAGGTGCCATAACATGTTGGGGTCGGCTAGTCCCTCTTTTCAAAGGTTTGCTTGCTATTAACAATCTCAAGAACAAAAGCTAAAATACTTCTAATTTTAACAGGAATCGGTTATGCTGTCGTCTTGATTGCATTTTATGTTGACTTCTACTACAACGTCATCATTGCCTGGTCCTTACGATTTTTCTTTGCTTCATTTACGGAAAACCTGCCATGGACAACGTGCAAGAATCCTTGGAACACCGAAAACTGCAGACCGGTAAGACAATTTAAACTTTTGTATGGACTCCGCTTTTCTGATCTCGATTTCCAATTCCAGTTTGAAGTTGTCCAACAAATTACACCATCATACAATTCGAGTCTCGATCTTTTCAATCAAACTCAATTTAACAATGAAACATCGACAACAACAACACCATCACCCATCGAAAAGTTCCAGTCCGCTGCTTCTGAATATTTTAAGTAAGTCTTGATCAAAATCTTAAGCAAGAATACAATAATTTGTAACGGTTTCTATTTCGTCAATTAGCCGATATATTCTAGAACTCAACGAAAGCAATGGAATCCACGACCTTGGAGTCATCAAATGGGATATGGCCGCCTGTCTGCTAGTCGTCTATCTCATTTGTTACTTTTCTTTGTGGAAAGGCATCAGCACTTCGGGCAAGGTGGTCTGGTTTACGGCCTTATTTCCCTATGCTGTGCTTCTAATCCTACTGATTCGTGGTATAACCTTGCCAGGTTCAGCAATGGGAATAAAATACTATCTGAATCCGAATTTCGATGCGATCTACAAGGCTGAAGTTTGGGTTGACGCTGCCACACAAGTGTTCTTTTCATTGGGTCCCGGATTCGGTGTGTTGCTGGCCTATGCTTCATACAATAAATACCACAACAATGTTTATAAGTAGATACAACTTTTGGGTTCTATTTGTTTGGATTTTGATGAAACATACTTTTGTTTTTCTTTGTTTTTCTTCGCAGAGATGCTATTTTAACAAGTTTTATAAATTCGGCGACTAGTTTTATTGCGGGTTTCGTGATATTTTCGGTGCTTGGGTACATGGCCCATTCATCGGGACAGCTGATTGAAGATGTTGCAACCGAGGGCCCTGGATTAGTTTTTGTTGTTTACCCAGCTGCTATAGCAACAATGCCGGGGAGCACATTTTGGGCGCTGATATTTTTCATGATGCTGCTGACTTTGGGGTTGGATAGTTCGGTGAGAGAACTTTTGTTTACAAGAATTAAAAAATAATAAACATGAAAAAGTACTTAAATACTTCAGTACTTAAGTAATCTTGATCTTCGTACTTGATTAAAATCATGTTATCAAGTTTTGAGTACTTTACTGATTTGATTCTCTCAATAGTACTTAAAAGTACAAGAACTCCGTCTTTAAGTATTTTTTACGTGTTTTAAAAACGTTTACAATAGCTTCACGAGAGGTACTGACACTTTAATAAGTAGGGTATCAGAACTAAGCAACAAAAGTACTTGTACTTGACATTTAGATATACTCTAGCTTACAGTATAACAATTTTCTTTATTGACTTTATGTATGAAATTTCTCAACTAGTTTGGTGGATCAGAGGCAATAATAACAGCCCTTAGTGATGAATTTCCCAAAATTGGCCGAAATCGTGAAGTGTTTGTAGCTGGTCTATTCTCACTTTATTTTGTTGTCGGACTAGCCAGCTGCACCCAAGGTGGATTTTACTTTTTTCAACTTCTAGATCGTTATGCAGCTGGTTACTCGATACTCATTGCTGTATTTTTTGAAGCCATTGCAGTTTCCTGGATCTACGGTAAACAGATTTAGTGCTGATATCAAAAACTTTTCAAAATGTAACAAATTAATTTCAGGAACCAATCGCTTCTGTGAAGATATTCGCGATATGATTGGATTCGCTCCAGGAATATACTGGCGTGTTTGTTGGAGATTTTTAGCTCCTTTGTTTCTTCTCTTTATAACAGTTTATGGCCTGATTGGCTATGAACCCTTAAGCTATGAAAACTACACATACCCGGGATGGGCGAACGCGCTTGGTTGGTGCATAGCTGGATCGTCGGTGATAATGATTCCGGCAGTCGCGATTTTTAAACTTCTTACTACACCAGGGACCATTGGACAGGTTTATATCAGATTAACTATTCAAAATTATTGTATAGAACATTTTTTTTATTAGCGTTTTCGAATTTTGACAACTCCATGGCGTGACCATCAAATTGCAATCAATGGGGTGACAGTAGAAAGAACGCAAGTTCGTCTAACAGCCTCCAAGGAAGGTGCAGAAGTTTGAGATCGACCATTTGCTCGATTTCAAGTATACTATGTATAAAATTGTTTTGGTTATTTAAGAACAAAATTAAAAAAAAAAAATTAGGTTTCGTTAAACAAGGACAACTTCTTGTATCAACAAGTATTCACATATTTATAAAACAAAAGTTTGTAGTTCAAAATAATTATAATCATAAAACTTACAATTTTAGATACACAATTATTACAAAATCACAAGACAATTATTATATCAACAAAACTAAGAAATTAAATAAATTAAATAATAATAATAACATTAAAATTATAAATATTGTATCATAAGAATTTACAATGAAAAATGCTGTGTAGATAATATAGACAAAAACCAATCGTCATAAATGCTTCAATAGTTAAATATAAGCAAACAGTCCCGTCATAAGTAGTGTGCTGAACAATTAAAAAAATATACCCTGTGCTAGTTTATACCATAAGTAATTTTATAATTAAATAATAATTGTTATATACATTTTATTGAGAAACAAACTGCAAAGAGAAATCTTTGTGTTATAATTTCTGTATATAAAATCAGTGTAACTGAAGCTTTAACATATATTTAATAGGAAATTAAGAACAAGTTCATTGTTATGGGTGAATTAATATTAAAACAAAAAAAAACTAGTTAACTATACTGACCAAGATTATGAATGTAAACACTTTTAAGTTTTAAAATAGACATTTTATATAAACGTAAGAATATTATGTATAACTTTTTTTTTTTTTAACTCATATCGTCGAAAGTTTTTCGAACAGCCATGAAAAAGTTTCGAAGCTATGAAATGTTAATATTTTGAATAATAGGTCTAATTTTTTTAAGAACAAAGATATTGTTGAAATAGTTAAAAGTTTAAGGGAAATGCAAAGTCTTTCAGCCATAGACTTTGCATTGCCCAAGAATATTTGTTTTTTATTTTTAAGCAAAAACTTGTTTTCGTATATTTATTATTGAAAATTGTTTATAAGCACCGCAGTTGTGAATTGAAATTCCAATCAGCCATGTGGAATTTCAATAACTTCTACGCTTGTATTTACATTATAATTATTTTTTTATCGGAAGATGTTCTTATGAGCTTTTGTTGTGAATTAAGAATTTTGTTAGTTTGATAAAAATAAAAATAGTTTCTGTTTATATACTGAGTTTGAATTACTTACTTACTTACTTACTTATGGTGGCGCTACAGTCCAGGTCGGAACAGGGCCATACCCAACAAACTTCTCCAGCCAGCTCGGTCCCTGGCTAACTGTCTCCAGTTTCGCACGCCAAGTTGGTTCAGGTATTCTACCACCTGTGTGCTCCACCGGAGTCACGGTATTCCTCTTCTGCGACGTCCTTCCGAATTGGATTCGAAGACTCTACGAACCGGAGCATTATTTTCCATTCGCTCAACATGACCCAACCATCTAAGTCGTTGAACTTTTCTGGCTAGGTCAGTGTCGTTCTACAGCTCGTACATTTCTTGGTTGAATCTTCGTCTTCATTCTCCATTAATGCAGACAGGACCAAAAATCACTCGAAGAATTTTTCTCTCAAAGCAGCCCAAAGCGTTTTCATCAGATGTTGTCATAGTCCATGTCTCTGCACCATACATGAGGACCGGGATGATGAGGGTTTTGTAGAGTGTCACTTCAGTTGGTCGAGAAAGGACTTTACTACTCAATTGCCTTCTAAGTCAAAAGAAGCAGCGATTGGCAAGAGTGATTCTTCGTCTGATTTCAGCGCTGGTTTTGTTGTCTGAGTTGATAGCGGATCCCAGGTAGACAAAGTCCTTAACTACCTCGAAGTTAAATCTGTCTAAGTTGACGTTTGCTTCAAGACGTCGATGTTGGTAGTCCTTTCTTGTCAACAGCATTAACTTGGTCTTGCCCTTGTTAACCGCTTGACCCATCTTCATGGCCTCCGTCTCAAGGCTCACAAACGCTCTACTGACATCACGATGTGTTCTTCCAATTATGTCAATGTCGTCTGCGTATCCTAGTAGCTGGACGGACTTTTGAAAGATTGTGCCTCTGGTGTTGACATTGCAGCTTTGCACAATCTTTTTAAGAATGATGTTGAAGAAATCGCATGACATGCATCGCCTTGTCTAAAACCTTTTTTGACATCAAAAGCGTCCGTTAGGGTTTTCCCGACCATGATGGAACAGCGTGAATTTTCCATTGTCATCATACACAGACGGATGAGTTTTTCTGGGATGCCAAAACTGAAATATCACTATATAGTTGGTCTCTATAGACGCTGTCATACGCGTCCTTGAAATCGATGAAAAGATGGTAGGTATAGATTTGAAGTTTCTGGGTCTTTTCCAAGATCTGCCACAGGGTGAATATTTGATCGATGGTTGACTTTCCGGGTCTGAAGCCACACTGATAAGGACCTACCAGATTGTTGACGAAGGGCTTCAAACGTTCACACAGCACTGCAGACAAGATCTTATAGGCGATGTTAAGGAGACTTTTACCTCTGTAGTTGGTGCAGTTCAGGGGATCTCATTTTTTGAGGATCCTGCATACGGTGCTTTCCTCCGATCGAATTTTGCAGATGAGCTCCATGCATGCTCCTAACTAAATCATCTCCAGATGCTTTGTACAGTTCGGCGGCTAGCCCGTCTGCTCCAGCGGCTTTGTTCGACTTTAGTTTAGATATCGCTATCTTCACTTCACTTCCGTGTCGGGTGGGTGGAATTGTTGGCCTTCTGCACCCACATTAAATGGTTCTGTATTGCTGACGGAGTTTTGGTCGTCATCGCCATTATACAGCTTGGAAAAGTGGTATTTCCATATCCTCAGCACTGACTGCGGTTCTACTACGATATTCCCATGATGGTCTCTACAGACTTCAGTTAGGGGTGTATAAGCCTTGGAGGCTTGTTTCACCTTTTTGTAGAACTTTCAAACCTTGTTCCTGTTCTGACATCCCTCCTCGATTGCGCGCTTCTCATGCTTCCTTTTTTTCTTTCTGAAAAGTTAATGCTCCTCTCTCCATTTCTGCTCGTAGAGCTCACGAGCTGCTCGTGTCCTTCTTTGCAGCGCCCCATTGTATGCTTCTTGTTTAACTGCATGTGCTCGCCGGCATTCATCGTCAAACCAGGGGTTTCGTTGTGGTGGCCGTGTAAACCCTAGCACTTCAGAAGCGGCATCTCTGATGGCTGCTTGGCAGTGTTGCCACTGGTTCTCTATATTTTGTGCTGGCAGCATAGGACTTCTGAGGAGAATTTCGGAGACACGATCGGAAAAGGATCTATATAGCAATCTCTTGCGATTGTAGCCGCTTGACGTCGAATTTCGTCCTAGCATTTTCGCGTGTTGGCCTTGATCGGGATAACCGCATTCGTAACTTGGCTACAACAACACTGAACCAAATTTGGTAGTTATATTGAAGAAAAAGCATGTGGATTTGAAGAAAGGGTGATCAATATACGGTCAACACCTCCTATCCGTTGATTGGACGAATATATTGTCTTATTGACGAATTTTTGTCAATTTGATGAAATGAATAAAATTTTTCGTTGCAATGTTAAATTAACAAAATTTTGTCAAATTGAATAATATAAATAATATTTCTTCAATTTTACTAAAAATTGTATTCAAATTGAATAAATATTCTTCAAAATGAGGAAGATAGGAAATCATTTTAACACCTATTTCTTCATAATGAAGAAACATTCTTCCTTTTGACGGATCAAGTTTCTTAAATTGATGAATATTTCTTCATACCAACGCTTTAATTTCTTCAAATTGAAGCAAATTTGATACTTTAGCAAGACTGTTTCTTCAAATTGAAGACAAATATCTTCAAATAAGTGCTATATGTACATAATATGATGATGGCCCTTTAAAATGCTAATAACTTAAGGAAACAACTAAAGTGATGAAAAAGCAATATGATTTTATTTGTTCTATTGTGACAATACCGAAATAATTGATACATAATCTATACCATAGAAAAATACAACTTGTATGCCCTCATTGTCGAATCCATTCCAGTGATTAAACGTTTTTCTTTGTCACAAGCGGCTGCATTTGGTCCAATTTAAAAAAAAACTGCCTTGGGATTCGCTAGTAAAATAGACAATATTAACTACGCACATCTAAAAAAAAAAAAAACAAAAATTAAATAAGTGAATAAAATCTTCTTAAACCTTAAGGAAGGATGAAAGAAATTCCAAAATTGACATTAAGCTACTCAATTATTGCAAGTTTACTTACTTTCTTTAAAAATTTGTTCACAATCCAGATCGCTTTGGATCTGGTGACTAGGTGGATCCTTTATTTTATCTTCAAAATTGGTATACATTTTACTAAAAATCATCGTAATGGAGACAGCGTAGAGTTACGATATTATGTTTCAAAAGTTGAATTGCAACAGGCTACCGAGGAAGATATCTGAAAGTGTCTGTAAAAAAAATTCAAAAACATATAAAACGTGTTGCAAAAACGTAACAAAATCTTGTCACAAGCTTGTATTTCATGATTCAACAAAATAGTTCGTCTACTTACATATTGATTTAAGTTAGCAGAAATCCACTTTTTTGTATTTTACTCTCTTATTTTGCTATTAGTTTCAAAATTTTTTGCACAATAACTTTTCACGTGTATTCTCCGGCACTTCACTTACAATAATACAAATATTCAAAAAATAAAAAAAGGTTAGAAAAAATAATAACGAAAATTCTTCAAATTGAATAAATTCATCAATCTGATGAAATCACTTTCTTTAATTTGAAAAATATTTCTTCAATATCATGAAAAATGGAAATTTCTATGAAAATTCTTCGTTTTGAAGAAATTTCATCAATTTGAATAAAACATATTCTCATATTTGAATAAATTTATTTAATTTGACGAAAAATTCTATGGAAAATCCAGTTATTTGGCATGTGCGTTATCTCTTGCGTGAAGAAATGTTCTTCATTATGACTACAAATTTCGTCAGTTTGAATAAATTATTCTTCAAATTTTAACAAAACATTTTCGTCAATATGACCTACGTGATTTGGTTCAGTGAAGGTAGTGGTCCGAGTCGATGTTAGCACCTCGGAATGTGCGGACATCTTTCATGCTAGAGAAGTGTCGTGCGTCGATCGCAATGTGGTCAATCTGGTTGACGGTTTGAATTATGGTTTTATTTTGACATTTTTCTTATAAATATATTTGTTTTACAGTCTGGACTTACAATTTGATGTGAACGCGAAGGAAGAAAATACAAAACTTGAAGCAGCATACTGTGTGGTATACAAAACAAAAACGATTGGGTTACACAAATGTGTTCCTGAGGGATATACTTTTCTTCAAAAATTTATGTGCACATATATTTCTTATTACAAAGGTCACGGAAGTGCCCATCCAAGTTCTAGCACTACTCCCTTTTTACAGGATCGAACTCAAGCACATTTTTAACCCCTTATAACTTTTGAACCCATTGAGTAAGAAGCTTCAAATGACATAGTAACTTCAATGAGACAAAGGCCCTGTCAAAAATTAAATTTTGTAGAACCACTACTTCGTGAGATATTGAATATTAAAAATTTCAAAAACCGTAATTGACTCACTGACTGACTCACTGATCATCAAAATTATTTCAATAGAAGAATCTTGAAATTTGGTACAAAGGTAGGTTTTTGGGTGTATACAAAGGAAAAAATCGAAAATTCCAATTTGCTCAAAGTTAGTTTGAATGAAAATTTACAAGCGATTATTGACATTTTAAAACTTGAGCAGTGAACTTGTAAATTTTCATTCAAACTAACTTTGGGCTCAGTTTCTATTTCTATTTTCGTTTAATATTGTTGTATTATCTTCTATGATTTAAAATATTCAATATAACACTTTTACTTGTTAAGAACTTGGCGTTCTTATAGATCTCATTACTTCGCTCATAAGAGAACTTGGCTCCTTTTTACTATTTTATGTTTTTGTTCCTGGCGATTTAAAATCGCAGGAAATTTTCTGAAGGCAGAAATCGAAAAAAATATTTTTTGATTATAACTATAACCGAGTGCTGGACAAAAATATTCGCTTTCAATGGCTGATACAATACTTGTAACATGATTTGCAAATAAATGTTTCAAATTACGCTTAATTTGCCCCTGGAAGAAAAAACAAAAAATATTTATATTTTTGACTAAGTAATACTTAAAGAAAATAAGAATACTCCTTCAGACTTCTACCGGTTCTACGGAACATGTACATTAGGGTGGTTCTTATTTGCTTTTTTTTTTTTTGAAATGTAATGAAAATATCTGCTTAATCGTTTCCAAATTAATAAAAAAAAGTCATATAACTTATTCAGAATTTTATCTATACCCCTTGCTGGCCCTGTATCGAAGTGAAATGCTAATACTTGACTTGGGACTTTGCGGCCTTTGCGGGACCAACTTAACCGATTTTATCACGGTCAACGGCTGCAGACGATTTGCGATATTAAAAATCTTCTATTTTGTGGTTGTATGTCAGGAAACTTACATTCACCACAAATGTTTGATACAAAACTATGTATGCGCGGCAGAATTTTCTAAGCAGTTTTTGGACATTGAAAATGGTTTAATTTCATTTGATTCTGAAGACCGAATCTACTTTCAAACAATTTTTATTTACAATGAAAATTCAAGGAATAAATTGATTTAAGGTGTATTTTGAAGCATAGAGAAAATTACAAAAATCACCTTTGTTTGAGTGAAGGTGCAATAATAACTGGTACAAAAAAAGTGTCTGAAATCGATGCACCAGCTTTAAGCGAGTTATTTTTTTTCCTAAGAATCGGTTGACAAAATTACCCAAGTAAATTACCCGACGAGAGTTTGTAAATATTTGGATATACCAGGACTGCCGTTACATTATCTCTGAAAGAAGGAGCGTACATTTGAATGCTTCGGGACATCAATCAACTTAAACTTAACAATGATTCAAGACTTGTCGTGAAGAGACTATAAATATGCGCAAGGTGAATATTTGAAAATATGTGGTATTGATTTAGAACTTCCTGTTTTTTCTCATGGTCAACTATACAAGCTGTCCTGTGGTTTGTCTGTCATACTTTGGTATTTGATTCTTGGTCATATTCTTGGAAAAAATTGTTCAATAGTAACCTCTGATTTTTAACATTTTCATCACTTTTTGACGATTTAAAAAGGCTCACTTTGGTGTATCCTGACCCAAGTTAAGATCAATTTCACTGACAGTACTAACGTTAGGGACTTCAGTTTTGACTTTGTTTTTAGTGCTTAGAAATTCTAACCTTGCCAGATATTCAATTTTAAATGTTGTCCAGTTTTTCTTGCCCGAACAAAATTTTGATACTTAGGTCAATTTTTTTCAAGCAATGCATAATAAACATAAAGTTCTCTTATTTTAACCTGATGAACAAAACAATAATAAAAACAAAACTTATTGATAACTGCATTCAAAAACCCATACCTACAGTTTATGAAAGGAATGCCTATTTTCATTGCAGCATTTCGTAATTTTCCAGTAATTGATAGTTTTTAGGTAACATTTTAAAACTGTGCAATTCTGAAGAGGGTAAAAATATATACCTATGCCTACCTGGCTTGCTGTCGAGAGTAGGTATTTCGAGTATGAATGTTTAATGTGTAAATTGATAAGAAACATTTGATAAACAAATTCATTCATCAGATAATCGAGTACAGTCACAATATTTCCATTTCTGCCTTCGGAACCCTGCAAGCTGGGGGGGGGTTTTGCTAGTACAAACATAAAAAATATCAAATCCCTGAATATTAAGTGCTCAATAGCATTTCAAAATGAAATTTTCAGAATATGTTTTCAGCTAAATTTGTTCAGAGCATGTTCAGCATACTCTGAAGACTTACTGCCGTATTTATTAGATTTTCTTAAAATTGTTCTCAAAGGCTGTTTAGTTAAGCTTGCTTAAATATTAAGACAGCCTTTAAGCAACGTTACTTAAATGCTTATTTATAATCGAATATCGACTGATGTTTAGTTAAGCAACGTTTTTCTCAAAAAAGTAATAGAAACGACGAATCTATTACAGGAAACTTTCAGTTTTAATTTGTCAAAAATAAAATTGAACGTCATAAAAAAAAAAAAAAAAAACAAACAACAAACAAAATAAAACGGCGACGATGCAAACAGTTTATTCCGAGGCCGAAGCCGCGGCCTTGTTAAGGAAATGTGTGTCGAATAGGAAGGAAGGAAAGGATGACGACGACGACGACGATCACTGAAAAACAGACTATGCTGCCGCTGCTTCAGCTGAACTGAGCAAATGCTGACAACGCAATAAATGTTGTGATATATGTGGGTATACCAATAGCAAAAACATCAAACACCACGTCAAGAAATTGCAACAACATCTGGAGGATGCCAACATGTTGCCGTTTCAAAGTGTATTTTAAAATTTTGTGTGAATTAAAATGTGAATGATAATAAATTTTGTAACATTTTCTAAAAAATTATCAAATGAGGATGGTTTTTTTTTTTTAAAGAGAAGCTTATCAAGCTTGATTTTGTTAAGACTGGGATCATATGTAGAATGATTATAAAAAATGGCACGAGGCAAGCGAGCTCTTTACGTGTTGTCGGCTTTATTTCTTTTCTTCCCTCGTGGAGTTTTTCTTTCCTATCCCTCGCATACTCATACATATCTTTATAAAAAAACAAAAACTAAAATAACCAACGGAGAAGAGATAATTTTTCAATATCATAGAAATGTCAACATTTAATTAACGTTTAATCAACCTTTAAACAACAAATTTTGCGTTTAAGTTAAGCGAGCTTTAAGTAACGTTGCTTAAATCTTCAAATTGATTATAAATATGGATTCTCCACTTAAATCATACTTAAAGGTTGCTTAAAGTTAAGCAAACTTTAAGATATGTTTATAAATATGGCTGTTAGAGTTCAGAGATTTGAACATATGTGTGATATGCTCGCCTGTATTATGTCTAATTAAGAGCTGAATAGAATGCAGTCGTCAGTTGCCAGTCGACGAAAATGGCAGATGAATTTGTTTGGATTAGCGCGACAAAGTAGAGCATTTTTCAACTTTGGAGACTGCATTCTAGTCCGCTCTTTAGAGTTTTACAGCCGCCATATTAATAAAAACGACTATTCTACTCTTATTCCACAGGCTAACTTAAACATAGAATGAGAGGTAATGGGTTAAAATTTGTCATTAATTAAAATAATTTGCTCTCGCAATAGTAAAGTGAGGATACTGAAAATTCCTTTTGGGAATTTTTTCGTTGTTGATGCTTGTCAACCGATTTGTTGTTGTCTTTGCTATACATATGGCAGTCCGCTGTTGCTAATAAACAGACAGAGAAGCTGTTTTTTTCTTACAGTTTTTGTATTCCTTCGCTAAATCACCCTCAGCGGTGGAATAAGTTTGAAAACGTCAGTTAAGAGAAATTTTATTTTAATTATAGAATTCTCACTTAGTCTGCCTCTATTCTGTATTTATCAATTCGGCTGTTGTCGGGAGGATTAAACATTAGAAACAACCTCGACAAACAGACCTCCAAAAAACATTTAACGTATTTTGATGAATAGAATTCGAGCAGACCTTTCTTTTGATGTATCATTCAACGGGTTTTGGAAGCATATATTTAGATATTTTTCGAAAACCATGAGAAAATAGATTTCGCTAAATTCCACATATTTTATTGTTTCATTGTCCTGCGCTTACTTCTGAGAGCTCAGAATGAGCTCTGGATGACGAGATTTTTAAATCAGACACAAATTTAAACAGTTTGGGCATCTCAAATACAATATCTTCATCGAGATTTTATAAAAAGGACATTAAATCACATAAACCTTTAAAATATCCTCATATTTAGCAAGCACCAAATTTCAAAAATCTAAACAGAATAAAATTCTCTCGCTATAAAATTCACAACAACAACAAAAATAACAACTAATCTCAGAGAATTACTTAACTTATTGAAACAAGAAATATTGCAGTTAGTTATTTATTTGTAAATTCAAGTCATAGGAGGAACTTGGTGACAGAGTCTGCTCTTTAATATATTGAGTCTTCAATAGCGGGCTCTGGAAACGAAGTGAAAATTAAGTTGAAAAGAAGCTTAAGTTGGATACATTCTAGATAACGGGATTGTTTTAGTACTTCGTGTCCATACTTCTTTATATAACGGTTTATCTTACCTTCAAACTTCAAAATTCACATACCACTACTAGTACTAGATTTCGTAATTCCAGTTAGTTTATGCACAAACCATACCTACATTCAGTAAAGTAAAGACACAAACAAACTTATTTATAGGAACTTTTTTTGCGAAGAATGTCTTTATTTTGATATTTTTATTATATTTTCTTTTATATGAAATAACTCAATTTAAGTAGTATTAAAAGGTTAAATGTTGATACATACAAAACTGGTATAGATATGTGTGTATTTTTTGTTTGCGATTGAAAGACTTTTCCCTTGAAGCTTATGCATGTAGCGCTACAATATTATTGAATATGATTAGAATAAGATATGTAGATAAACTTTTCTGTTGCAACATGTTGCTTTCGAGCCATAAATGACATTATGGCTTATGTGTTGATTTATAGAAGGTGCCAAAAGCGGAAGCTCATTTTGTGCAGAAATTGAAGAGGTTTGATAGTAGAAATTATTTATAGCAACTTTTCCTGTAAAAAATGTATGTACACAATACACATGTATGTTTGTTGTTTTTTTCTTCTTCTAAAGTTATAAATGTAACCTGCGTATTTGAGGAAAGAATCTTTAAAACATGCTGAAAATTTATTATAAATAAATTAGTTCTACTAAATGATTTAAGATATTTCCTACTCATGCAAGTACTAGTTTTCCTATAAATAAATAAATAGAAAAAAATGCAACGCCGATGCTTTAAAATGTATGTAAGAAAAGTCATTCACATTTTTTTTTAGTCAGTGTAACATTTTATTTTTTTTTTGTTAATATTTGTCTTAAATGTAATTAATTACACATGGAGTTTTTTTTTAAACTTAATTATCAACAATTGTAATTTTAAAAGTTTAAAAACACATAATTTATTTTTGAAATTTAAAGGTACACAATGACATTAGAAAACATAAATACATCGAAAAAAAATTAACTTAAAAATTATAAAATTCGATATAGAAAATTTGTATAACAGGAAAATAATTTGATTTATATATATCATATAAGTTTTTAAAATAAAACAAAAACACAGAAAATTTGTTAAGTTTTTTTTTTACTTTTCTTGTATATTTTTATTTTTGTTTTATTTATATTAAGTTGTACGCTTATACAATTTTTTCGATAATTATTATTCATTTTGTTTATTTAGTTTGTTAAAGTTATTCGGTGCAATTGTGAAATTGGTCTTTCATTTAAATAAATGTGCAATAAAATATTTATGGTGCTACATCTAGTTTGTATTTTATTTATGTACTTTTTTTAATTGATGCATTATGTATGTTGGAATAGTTTATTTGTATGAATGAATGATAAATAAATAAAATTAACATTTAATTTTTTTTTAAATTTAGAGTCTAGGACAGGTTGTCACGAAAATGCTAGCACCTTTTAAGATTTTTTTTTTTTTATTATTTCTTCTAAAGGATTAAATATGAAAAAATAATAGATAAAATATGAAATCCCTTTGAAACAAACAACATTTTTTTCTTTCAAAAAACATCAACAATTACAATGTTTGGCAGTAATTATTTTACAAAAAAACTGTGCCAAGAATGCTATAATTGTCTTGACACATGGACTGTTTTGTTTTAAAGTTTTTTGTATCTTTTTAAATTTGTCAACAATTTTTTTTTTCTTCATGGGAGATCATTCAAATTTATAGAAGCAGCCAAGAAACAGTTTTTCGAATTTTTAAATTTTGTCTAAAGATTTATCTAACCCAAACAATTTTATTTAACAGTTTTTTCTTTAACGAATAATTTTGACTATAAGAAAATATCTAATGAATACAATCTTTTTTTTTTTTTTAATTAACACGAGTTATAAGAAAATTATATTTAAATAATTTAATATTAATCGGCATTTAAATTTTGTCTATTTAATTCTTAAGCTTACTTAGGTACTAAGTTACATTTAATTGATATTTTTTATCTCATTTTTTTCTGCTTGTTGTGTTTTCCATATTTTTTATTATATCGTACAATTATAATAGGCATTTAATTTATAGTCTTTTCGCTTGTTTTTTTTTGTAATTTAATTTTAATAATTGTTTGCTTTACAAAATACGTTTCCAAATTATCATCAATTAAAAATATTAAAATATGTTTGTTTGATGTGTGTGTGATTGAATATGTATTTATTAAGAGTATGTAAATGGGTTTTAAAATTTTTATCGTAGCGAAAAATAAAAATGTATGCTTCGCATGGAAATTAAAAGCTTACAAATTGAAAAGAGCTGGTTGAATGATGTTTTTCTGATTGATTGATTAATGGAATAAGTTTTCCAATGAAAAGAATCCTGTTTTGTGGCAAATAACTATACAGGATTTTTGCAAGAGTGTGCAATATGGTGGACCGTTCACATTTATGAACCATAATTACAGGAGGCATTGATGCTTGGTGGGGTTAAGCACATTAACTCTTGCTGATCTATCCACTTAGTAGAGTGTAGCAGGGAATGTTTCAAAATTATTGACAAAATAAAGTCGAAAAATGAATGAAGCAGATTATTCAGGATGAAAGTGTCAAAGGAAGTAATGCATCCAACATGAAGAAACTATTATTTCAAAAATATATAATTTTTACAGAAATATAAATGCACAAATCTTTTCTTTGTTTAAGATTGTTTTGTTTGTTATTTGTGTTTATTTTTTTGCTTTGATAATAATATTTTGTTTTTGTGTGTAAATAGTAGATACAAGTTTTGTGTTTATACAAAATATATTTTCTTATATTTAAAAAATAGAATTTTTGTTGATAAAAAATAAATATTTGCTAAATGAATCAAAAATAAATAAATCAACTAAGGTTTCCTCATATTTTTTTTTATTCAAAAAATGCATTAATAAGCTTAATTTTTATCATAGCATTTTTTTAAAAGTTTATTTAAATAAATGCATCACTTTTAATAAATAAAATTAATACAAATATATCATCATTATTATTTAATATTTTAATTAAATTTAATGGTTTATGCTACATTTAATAATTATTTATATTCATATATCTATAATGTATTTTATTTAAATTAAACTACAATATTACAGCGTTTTATTTTAACCTACATTTAATTTAAATTAAATTTAAATATATAATAATTTATTTATTAATTGATTAAGACTGCTGAATTGAACTCAAAAATGCTGGATCGACAGAAGCAACTTTAGCTGTCAAAAACGCATGCATACAAAATAGCAAACTTTGCAGCACTTGGCATTCTAGTTCCTGTAATAAAAAGTAAATAAATAGATTTCAAAAATGGAACTTTTCTAGCAGATACGAATATTTTCAAAAATTTAATTTTTGTTATTTTAAGCTTTGAAATGAGTTTCTGATTAGTTGATTTTATTAATTAAGGCAAATTAATAGTTCCCACAATATTTTTAATTTTATTTGCTCATGAATAAAACAATGTTAAAAAAAACTATGTGGGACAAGAAAATTTTTGTTGGCTCAACGAACAGTTCGTTGGCTCCTTAAAAAGTTCATTAGCTCAAGGAAAAATTCATAAAATGAATGAAAACTTCGGTATATTTTATTGAGGAACTGCCTCGTTATTAATCTTGAGCTGAAGAAGAGCTCTAATGATGATGACGATGAGGATCTAACTTTACAAGCTTAACAAGGCTTTCTTTGGAAATGAACTGCATAAGAATGATTTATGTACCTACTTAAAAGCGAAAAGCGTTGAGTTGAAAGGTTGTAAATTGTAGAAGAGGAAGTTTCTTTATTAATTTTAAAACTACATACAAATTAATTCGTTTATATTTTAAATTAAAAAAAGCGATATTTTGTAAAATCAGAGAAACATTCTCTTAAAATATTTGTTTAAGCTCTTAAATCACCAAACTAAAGCAAATGAATTCTAACCGATGAATAGAAAACGAATTAAAAAATAAACCCAAAAAAGTATACAATAGCAACTTTGAAAAAAAAGAAACAAAAAAAAAAACTAAAACAAACTCGAGAAAAACAAACAACAAAAGAAAAAAAAAGAACAACGGAAATTAAAAATTTGTTAAAAAGCACTCACGACGTTGTCGAGGGCAACATTGCTGTCGATTGTATACACTTACCTTTGTTTCAATAGCACGAGTTTCATGATCCTGAAAATGAAGTTTCAGCTTTGATTTGCCATCATCGCTACTACCACGTAGTTGCGAAAACTTATACTGCCAAACTATTGACGAGTCCGCCCCTTCGGCTAATGAGAATCCTGATTGCCAGTCAAGCGTTAATCCGCCACTCTTACCGTGATGTGAAACAGCAAAGGTTTTCCGCTACACAAAATGGCATAAGAAAAAAGAACACATAGAGTAAAGAAGAAAGAAACAAAAAAGGCTATTATTCATTGCACTCATCGTGTTTAAACTTTGCTCCCATTCTATATTCCCTTAAAAAAACTAAAATAAAACCAATTGAGAGAGTATGAGTCCAATAAACAGGAAGAGAGTACATTCCTGCAGGGCCAAAGGTTTCGGTTAAACGAACGAAAAAGGAAACAGGAAAATACGGAAATATTGCCGTCGGTTTAGGAATAATGGCCAACGAGAATAAGGAATGTCTTGCTTGGTCTGGCAACGGGTACCATATTGGTGGGGGCTATTCGTTGTCATTGAACGAGTTGAATGATTTCAGTACTTCCTAAAGAAAGTAAAAAAAAACTTATTCAAGGCAAGTAAATGGAAGTAAATTCTTCCTTCGTGTATTGAAATTCCATAAACCTTCACTCGAACTTATCCTCGTAGGTATCTCCTATTGATAAGATGAAATTTTTAGGTTTTTTTTTGTAGTCTTTTGACCAGCAAAGTTAAATGGATTTTCTTTTTGAAAACGTCTCATGCGGCATTATTTGAAAGTTTAATATTACTTTTGCAGTATTTCTCTCTCCCGCATCGATGAAAGGAATGAGTGAGAGTAACTTTCAGAAGTAGGCTGAGGACGAATGTTTTGTGTCATAAAGTTTGTTAAAAGTTTCAATGCTGCATAAAGTTTGATGATGATAAGAAAAAAAAAAAATTGATTTGATAAAACATAACTTGTAATAAGGAAATACCAGCCTACGTTCTCGGTAGGTTGGTTCTGAGTCCCAGAAGCCATTTTCAGTTTCAAAAACTTTTTTAGATAAGAAGTGAAATGCACATAACATTCTTTAAAAGAGTAAAGTTCAGCTTTGATCTTTTAATTATATTCACAAAAGTAGTTCTATGTCATCGCCTAAACGATTTCCAGTGTAGGTATTGACCGTTTCGTCATCTCTCTTTTCTAATCTTCAGTTTCCTCATAGATTCTATGGTGATCCATTGAAAAAAAAAAAACGAAATGCAATTATTCGGTAGAGCTATTTTTGAAACTCTCCAATTTATTTTGCTAGCTGGTTCCTAAATTTCCAAAACTAAATGCACCAAAACACATTTATCTCGAAGTGAGTGTGTGGTCCATATACATTTACTTTTATCTTTCATCTTTAGAGCAATAAATTTCAATCGAAATCCTTAAATTTACTTTTATACTCAATTTTATCTATTAACTGCGCTCTAAAGTATATTTAACTTCAAAGCCTATATGATAAATACAGCAACTGGTGCGACAACGATATGGAAAACGTAGGTAGAGAGCCATAGGAGTTGAGCCATAATTTAGTGTAAGTGTCCCAAAAGAGGGTTTTTATATGCAGTATTTTTTAAGGAAACTTTTGTCCTGGGTAAAAGTGAGTTGTGTGCGTGGCCTATTTAGATTGTTATCTATTACATGGAAATACACATTGGTGTAAAATAGAATTAAATTTACGATAGGTTAGTTTTGTTAATGTTGTTGTCTTTTGCCTACCTTTATCCTAAAAGTCCACATAAGACATGATATTTTACGAGTTGTTTATTACATTGGCGTAGATAAAAAGGGGCAACACGGATACAGTGATACACTGCAAACATTTTGCTTTTTACCATATTTAAAAAGCTGTGTAAATTCATACATAGAATTAAGTAGCTCATTGTGTCTCTCTTTGAGCTTGAGTTCTCGTAAATAACAAACAAAGGAATAACTACATAATCGAAAATTTTAAACTACTCCAATGTAAATTTGGATACTACCTCTGTATAATTATGAAAATGGATGTATGTTTGTTTGCTTGTATGTCCGGGTTGGACTCCTAAATTGACCAACAGATATTTGGGAAATTGTCATTGTAAATACGGAAGAGTGGGAGAACTGAAAAAAAAATGAACACATAGCTATCGAGAACTTGAATTTTTGAAGGGAAAAAGCTTATTGAATGGAAAAATTGAAAGCTCTTGACGTAAAACATGGAAACCTCCACAAAAGCAAAAAATTAAAAAAACGCAATTAAAATGTTTGCAATGATTTCAAAAGGAAATGAAAATTATTTTTTTTTGCATAGAATATTTCAGGTGCAATTCTTCCATGGTTGGTTTTCAATCTGAACCGCACACCGTATTTTTTTTATAAAATTTCAGTCATGGATCCTGATAAAAGAAATTTAAAGAAAATCTTATCTCGCAAAACCCAGGAAAAAAATTTATTTCGACTTTTTAAACGAAATTGTGCATTTAATCGCATGAATGATTTCAGGCTACGGTTAAGTGAAAAATTGGCTGTGAGGCTGGAAAATTCAAACGTCCTCTAAATATTTCAATTGAATTCAAAAATCACGTTGCATTAAATCTGTGATAAATTATTATTCCGGAGTTGATCTGTAGGCAGGCGACAAGTGGTTCGCGCAGTATATCATGACCAGAAAAAAAAATTCTTCCAAAACCCATCTAATGATACATCAAAAGAAAGGTCAAATTCTATTCATCGAAATGGGTTTCAAATTTTTTGAATGCGTGTTAGCAGAGGTATTGGTTAAATTGTTAATTATTCGCATACATTTTCCTCGAAATCAGTTACACAATTGAACATTAATGCGCTTAAGAGCTCATATAAGCCATTTAAAGCGAATATTTTTTTGTAGAGCATTTGGTTATAGAGTTTTGATTTAAAATTTACTTCTTGATTTCTGCCTTGATTAAAACAACGTTAAATGAAAAAAAGTTTATCAGGTCGGCTAGTCATATAGTAAAACGATATACAGTTTACCACTGAACATCTCAAACGAAAGCATTTTTTGTGCAGATGTGCAGTGACACTTTATATTACTTTAATATAATGTACCGAAATTGCATAAAACAAAAATTAAAATAAAAAAAGCGAGTTCTTAAAACAAATAAACAATTGGCAATGTCAAATTACACTGGTGCCAGGTAGTGTTCAGAAATATCAGAAATGTCACACAAATCTGCCAACACGACAGGTGACAATCATGTTGTTGAATGTGAATTCAATGCAGAATCAACGCGCTCGAATTTCCAGTCGACCCAGATATGATAATATGAACAAATAGCTTTCCTTCTTAAAGCTTATTATTAAGTCGCCATGTCCACAAATATCATTGGGACAATGGTTGAAGTTGCGAGTCCTTAATTTGTCTTCATCTGTCAAGGAATATTTTTTACAGCAAATCTTGCATTTCTGAATGTAAGATATCAAAAAAGTTAATCTGGTCTAACGCTGTCTTAGGTGAGGGAGCAAATTAATGTACTAGAACTGTACTTTTTCTTTTCATTTTCACAGCCGTAATACTATAATATGAATGTGTATGTGTTACCTTTTTGTATGTTTTCTGAGGAGTGAAATACACTATTTATGATTTTCGAGTGTGAGGATTATATTAAACAAAAGAAAACAAAAAAACAGAATTATCTTAGGAATCCTGCATAATGTTGAAAATAACATTAGCTTTGAAAGTAAGGCTGTTTAAGTTTTATTTGACTTCACTGCTTTTATGTCATTATTCAATATTCATGCTTGTTTGTGAATTTGAATTCAATATGTACGCGAAGCGCCCTTAACATATTTGCATTTTCATTTTATTTCAGCGAAAATTATTAAATTTGTTAAATAACATAAAAAATGTTAACATGGTGCCCGCAAAGAAAAAAAACCAAATTGTAAACACGCCTTGAAAAAAATTAGGCAGCTACAAACAAACACCATTGCTGTTAAATACTGCCATTTAACATTTTTGTATAAAGGGTTATCCATATTGCGGTTTTGACATCTGTCAAACTAAGTTGTTGAATCATTTTTTTTTTAGTTGAAAGCCTGATATTTACGAAATGGATCGCTTATCGCACAACGCATAAAAATTGTTAAAACCTACTACAAAAATGATGATACTGACACAGCCACAAATCGTGCTTTAAGAGGAGATTCTGGTTAACATAATAGTCCAACTACGCAAGCGATTTGCAAAATTGTGAAGAAATTTGAAGAGACTGGATTGGTTAAAGGTATTGTAAGGATTGTGCATCACCGTTTCGCTCGTACCACTGAAAATATCGCTGCTGTAAGTGAAAGTGTTGCCGAGGACCCGAATGTGTCGATTCCTCGTCGTTCTCAGGAATAAGGACTGCACATCAATATGAAGTCTAGCTCACACATAAGCTGACCAGTGACGTATTAAATGTTGAGGGACGTCCAGAAGCGTTCGGAAGAGTAGAACTCTTCCGTTTTGAAAACAGAATCGTCGGAAGAATGACATATTCATCACAACCCGTTCCATCGGAGGTAGAAGAAAAAACGTCAAAAAAAGATTAATGGAAAACCACATTACAAATTACTCGTATTAGGCATTTTTCTTTTTTAGTTTGGAGCTCTGAGCTCAGAGTCTTCAGAGCTTGCTGAAAAGACTCTGAAAAAGAGGTAGCTCTGAACATTTTCTGAACGTTCAGATGTAATTTTGAAATACAATTGAGCACTTAATATTCAGGATTTCTTTTATTTGTACAATTGCATTAATAACTTAAATAATAGACTATTCTTTATCACAAAATTGACATTCTCTGCCATATCAACTTGTTTCTTTTACCATTTTAATTATTTTAAACATTTCTTTTTATTTTACCACATATCGCGCGTCGGTCGAACTCTGAACACCCAGAATCAGTACTCTGAACGAAAAAAGTAACACAACTTTAATGCTCTGAACACACTGAACTAAAAAAGAAACATAATTTTTAGTTTTGCAATTCAGGCTCTGTGCAGATGTAAAAAAGAAAAACGCCTATTATAGTTTGACCTCGGTACCGCTGTACCACCATTTAGAAAAACGCGAACAAGGTCATATGAGGTCGATTCCCAAAGGTCTTACAATTTATGTTTAAAATATTTTAATTAACGATGTGCCGAATTGTAAATTTAATAACCCAAGTTTACTCGAGTTGGTTTTTATGCAAACCGAGTTGCAACTCCATTCGCCAAATCGGATATCCCGGTTTTCAGCCACTTTGGTAACATTCGTCTTGACAGTTTATATTTGGCAGTCGTAAAGAACTTTTGGCAAATTGATTTTAGAAAAATATTCGAAGAACAAATGGTTTTAGTCCTAACTGTGAATCATAACGAGGGACAAGGTACAATTTCATTTGAATGGATACGTGGATAGTCGGTTCTGGGCAAATTATTTATCAGTCACTATTGCATCCCTTAAAAGTTACAGTCTGATGTGCAATTGGAATCATTGGACATTACTTCTTTGAAAATGAAAACGGCGCCACATCGCATACTGCCAGGATTACAAAGGACATCTTTCCACAACAAGTTATTTCAAGAAATGATGATATTGATTGACCTGATTTGACTGCTCCGGACTACTTTTTGTGGGGATATTTGTAAAGCAAGGTTAATACAAACAAACCAGAAACGTTTGAGCAACTCAAACAAAATATTCATGACGAAATTAATGAAATACCGCGTGAAATGTTTGGGAATGTAATGAAAAATATGATCAAAAGCGATTGAATTTGTGAGACTAACAGAGGCGGACTTTTATCTTATATTGATGTAATTACATAATTGCAACATTAAATACAACATTCTCACTAGAGATCCATTCCCGAGCGCCTAGTTTGCCTTAAGGATAATATGCCACTGAAGTTGACCATTCACAACATCGTAGATACGTCAAATGGGTGCTTGAACAACAGGAGGTGGACGGCGATTTTTCGAACAAAATTTTCTTCAGTGACGAAGCACATTTCTCACTCGGTGGGTATGTTAATAAACAAAATTGTCATATTTGGGATTCTGAGAATCCTGAAGAAATTGATGAGAGGCCATTAAATCCACAAAAAGTCAGTGTATGGTGCGCTCTTTGATCCGGAGGTGTGATTGAACCTTACTTCTTCGAAAACGATGATGGAACGACTGTCACCGTCAATTCGGAGCGTTATGGTCATAATGATAACCGACTTGTTTTTGTCAGCTTTTGAAGAAAACGCTTTGAAGAACATGTGGTTTCAACAAGACGGTACCACATGCCACACAACTCGAGCGAATATGGCTTTATTGCAAGAGTGATTTCTCGTCGTGGCGCTATCAACTGGCCACCAGGATCATGCGATTGGACACCGCTGTTTACGCAGATAAACCTTTAACTTTTGAGCACTTAAAAACCAACATTCGTCAAGTTATGGCTGAGATACTGCCCAATATGTGTCAAAAAGTGGTAAAAAATTACTCAAAAGAATCGATGCGTGCAACAACTCACGTGGTGGTCATTTAAATGACTCAGTGTTTCACACATAATGTCAACGTTCAAACTTTATAATAAAAAAGAAATATTATGAAAAAAAAAATATTTTAAACGTTTGCTTTTGAAACCGCAAAATGGGTTACCCTGTATGAATCAAAATATGTGACTTATTATGACTTGAATTTCCTTTTCCACGATTTTTTTATTTTTCTCTGCCTCCGTTCGCTTAATAAAATTAAATGCGAAGCAAAAATTCCAAGCAAATGTGTTCATCATTCAGCCAACAATAACCCTGACCCGACAACCAACTCAAAAGCACCCCAAATTAAAGTAAGTATCCCCGAAGAATGAATGACCTGGGTCTTGGGTATTTTTCTCTCTGCGTTTTTTATTTGAATGTCTATATTTATGACCTTTGAATTTACTACCCTTACGTGACCCCACAAAGAATAAAAACTCAGAAAAAAAAACTTTTACAACCACAAAGCAAAACCACTCCAAAAAACGCCATAAAAATAAACAAAAACATTATAAATCCTTTAAGGAAAAAAATGCCCCTTTTAAATATGTATTTCACCTTGATGTGAATGAATAAAATGGTGAATTCATTTCAAATTCACATGGTTTTGTCGATACGTTCCTTTAAGTCGCGAACAATTCAAATAAAAGGAAAGAAAAAAACATTCCAACCGTATTTGTAAACACAACCACACAAGTCAACAAACTTACCCCAAGTTTTATGACACTCGTTACAATTGCCGCATTCCAACTGTTCTCAATTCGCAACAATTCTTGTCGTGTTTCCACACTTAAATAGCGGGGCTCGTGTCCTGAACTTTGGAGCAGGAAACAATGTTGGCGACTGTCCACGGTTTCTGATTCTTTAACTACACGAAACATCGTTTGATAAACTTTATAGATAACAAGTGCCTTGGATAATCCTGCGACATTTAGCTGAAATTGCAAAGAAAACAAAAAAAATGAGGAAACAACAATTGCAAAATTGAATTAAAATAAAAGACATTTAATGTGCATTTAAATGAAGTTGCAAAAGAGGACAAAAACATGACTCTGTATTTTGCGTCGTAATTTGGTATATGATCTCGAGAAAAAGTGGTATCCAGCCAAAAGGTTGTGTCTTTTGTGTTTTGAGTTTGTTTGTTGGTTTTTTTTTTTTTTTTTTTGTAAGAAAAACTTTATCCGGACTAGGCACACAGTGTTCATGTTTGAGTTTCTTGAAGAAATTTTTCTGGGTCGGTCTTCCTCATTCTCATTCCCATCGTGCGTCTGTTTGAGCCGGAAAGAAACAAGAAAAACAGAAAACGACTTCAAAAGGAAGCTCGCGAAAGAAAGCAGGTGTTTTCACTTCCTTAAGGCAAATATAGGCCTGCCTCAACTTTTACAAACCTTAAATACACAAATTGTCATGTAAAGTTATTCCTGTTGTTTTTGCGTTGTCTTTTTACTAACCAAAGAGCAATTAAGTTTATATAGGAAAAGAATATAGAAAGTTTAATGAATTTTTTTTCGCGATTTACTTTTTCTTCTCAATCAGGGCGGTAGCAAAAAGATAACAAAAAATACTTTCGGCACTTAAAATGGTGGATCCTCGTTTGTCAAAGTTTTCTTGGAAAAACCCAAATCAAGACAAATTTTAAATGACAACGAAGATGATGTTTTTTTTGTACTATTTTTATTTCTTCCAGGAAACGAAACCAATTAAACGTTTTTGTAACCAACGAAGAGAACTTTTTGTCATGATTAAGCTTGAAGATTGTTATCAATCAAGTCCATATTTATTTTGAAAATCTTGAAAGGGAATTGCTGTCATGGGAAACTCAAAAAACAAAGGATAGAATAAGTATAAAAATAGATTTTAAGGTACTGCCGACACTTGCAACATTAACAAGAGCACTTTGAAGTTGCGTGATGATTATCATGTTCAAGCTTTGTGTTTTTTTCTCACGATATTTCAATATCACTGGAAAACGAGTGCTCAAACAAGCCTTAATAGTTGCTGGAAAATTTGTTGGTATGGTTTGATACCGATTTCAATAAATGAATATCAAATAAGCAAATTTCTACTGTGGCGTATACGTATTATTTTGAAATCACCAATTTTTAGTTTCTATACAATTTTATTTATTCAACTTTTTGCCCATCGATTGTTGCAGTTCTCCCGCTTCACGAGATACCAATATCGTTGTTTCCGTGCAGTAGTAGCAACATACAGAATTATTTTAAAAAATATTTAACAACTTCTATCATTCAAAAATAGAACCAAAACCTTTGTCACTGTGACATTAAACTATGCAGTAACAAATCCATCTGTCAATGAATTACCTGTCCGAGAAGCCTGACACTGAATTTGCATCCAAATGACAGACGAAATAAAAATAAATTACATCAACGACTCACACACAGCCAAACGCAATCAGCTGTCGACTGTCGCACCCAACCACAGTCAAGCCCACACCTAATAAACCAATTGGCAAAATTTATGGCAGCAAATAATCGTTTGAAATAATTACATATTCCTATTTCGGCCATTTGTCCAAAGCCTTATCAGTGGCACTATAGCACAGCTTGTTTTGATCTAAAGTGCCCATTTTGCATGAAAGGATACTTTTTTGTGTTGCTTAATGGCAATTGATAAAGTTTCGAAGGGTTCCATAGATTAATAAAAAAAAGAGAGAGGAAAAAAAAATCTAAACCACTGATTGTCTATCGTCCTTGGACAGTATCAGTGATGGTGTGTCTGTCTATTAAGGGTGTCAAGGCATGTTAATGGTTATAACCTCAATTTGTGGCAATTGCACGAACGTTTCTGATTGTGTTGCTGATGAACTGTTATGGGCCCGCATAATAGCCTCTCCACAAACTGTTGCTTCTCCTTAAGTCCCTTTTTCTATCTCATTCACTTTAACTTTTGTGTATTATCAGAGTTTCCCAAATGGTGGAAGCAAATTAGAAAATATGGCACTGGAAGGCTTCGCGGTTTTTCCCTTCTATTTGGTTTACGAGTGCCAACGTCAAGCCGCCAACAAAGATGAATGTCTGGATCTTATTGTTTGGCACAGGAATGGTCGTAAATCGATGAGATTCTCACTGAACTCGATTGCTCTGTATTCCTTGCACTGACATTAATCTAATTCGATGGCATGGAGAAGTGGCCATTATTGTTATTGGTCTCTTCAAAGCCGATGGAAACCAATTGAAATGTCGAGAATTCCTTGGGGATTGACTGATTTGAATTTGGCAAAGGGAAGGTCGCTTTTTTCTCCTTCTTCTTTATCGTGTGGATGATGAAAGTTGAATGTGGTTAATGGAAGAGTTTGCATGAAATTCTAAATTTTAAGTGGGTTTTGTTTTACTTGTGGGAGGACCTTAGGGAAATTTTGTACCTCAAAGTTAATATCTCGTTATGTGTAAATTTTGCCCCTTATACAAAAAACACGACTGTAATCACAAGAACAAATTGAATATGTATGTAAATTTTCGTGAAAAGGGATTATTTTGATAAAGGTTAACTCATATTATTATAGACGATGAAGGTCTAAGGGTATTAATTTTGTCATGTCAATGCTTTGACCTCTCTTAACTTATATTTTGAAGCTTTGAATTGCTTCAATCAACGCCTCAAAGGAAATGTTGACTTATTGAATGAAAGCAAACATATTGTATTGATTAACATGGCTTGGCCAGTGGCCGCTTAAGTTCTACTTCATTTTTTCATTTTTTTCTAGAAGTGATACAAACAATTTCAGCTGTTTTCAACTCAGTGGCCAACACTGGCATTTTTGAAAAATGCTAACAATTAGCAAACTTATTTCCTCAAATTCAAATCGATATATTTCACAATTTTCTTGACAACCGTTATAAAATTATACGTTACATTGAGGAAATAAGAGCTCTATCAGATACAGAAATCAGGTAGTTTTTCAACACTCGGTTCAAAAGTTATGATCAAAAATTCATTTCTTTCGATTTCTAGACTACTCTGACTTAAGTCAGAGTTTAATGAGCTTATCATATTTTGCCGCTGCAGTTCTATATCCGAGGAGGAGGGATGTGAATCTGGAAACGAATATGAGAAGCTAAGGGTACTATCGTCAGCGAAACAATTTATTGGATTAGAAGTAACAAGCAAGAGATCATTAATAAAAATAATAAAGAGGGTTGGAGACAAAATGGAGACCTGGGGGACACCAGCATTTATATTGTGGGTTTCAGACTTGAATCCGTCCAATACAATTTGTATTGAACGGTTCGAAAGAAAGTTTCTAATCCAACGAAGAAGGGATTCACACATTTTCGATAAAAGAGCAAGATGCCAGACTTTATCAAATGCCTTTGAAATATCAAGTGCAACAATCTTACTTTCTCCAAAACGATGTAAAGATTTTTTCCACTGTTCGGTGAGATAAACCATCAAATCACCAGTGGACCTGTTGCTGCGAAAGCCGTGCTGCCGGTCATTAAGAAGCTTCGGTCTTCGAGATATTTCTTGAGCTGATAATTTATCAGCGTTTCCATGACCTTAGAAAGAAGGGACGTAAGTGCAATCGGACGATAATTGGAGGGAGAAGACGATTTGCCTTTTTTTAGGATTGGCTGGATAAATGCTGTTTTCCAACTCAGATCAGAGCGAGCCCAGAAGAGAAAAGCTTACGCAGGGGTTTTGCCAGCGTGGAAGAACACCTCTTCAGAATAATAGCGGGGATACCATCCGGACCAGCGGATTTATGTATGTTGAGATCCTTTAGGATCTCATTTCTGATAGAAATGTCTCTGAAAACAGGGCTAAGAATTGAGTTTGGCTTTCAGTGGCAGGCTCAGGATAATGAGAACTTTGAAATATGAGTTAAGCGAAATCAATTTTCTCATGATTTTTAAAAAATAACGTGGGCGAACCTTGTAAACCTTTTTTACTTGGTAGGTTTTCTCTTAGTTACCTACTATTAAAAAAGTTTGGAAAACTTGAAAAGTAAAAAAAAATTAACTAATTTACATTAGTTTACAAGTTTATTTCGAAACTACTAGCTGATTCGATGTAAGTCCACTTAAAACATTTGCTCTTTTTTACATTTATGTTTTTGCTGTGATATTTCATATCTGAACGTTTTTGAAGGATACCAGAATAAGTAAGTAATAAGATAAGTTAATTCTTCTAATGTTCACCATGGCGTATGAGTACTATTTTTTTAAATAATTTTTAGTAATTGATTTCTGTCAGTAAAATACCACTTAACAGTTTAAATAGTTTTTAAAGGGTAGTTCTTGACAAAAGAAACTTGAAAATATAATGTTGTTCAAACACTTAACACAAAGATTACTAAGATCAAGCATCAAAATTCGATTCCTGAAAAACAACAAACATACTTTTACTTTCAAGAACAACAAAATGTCAGAATGAGTTGACAAAACAATAAAGCAGGAATTAAACGCGAAGAATAATTTACAACTCGAAATATTCACGTTCAGAACCATAAAATTAGCAAATTCATTATTATTCACAAATCATTAAATACCTATCAACACAAGAAACCTTTAAATAGCCGTAATGCCTTAATGTATTTTTTATTGCCATTTAATAAGCAACATATGTACTTCTGTCAGTTTCTTAAATTCCATAACTTATTTTTGACATTCACTTACGAATAACGGTTTATGATTTCTTTTTCAGGCCATAATTATGTCCTCTGCCATACTAATGGCACCACCCAGTTGAATTACCAAATTATTGGTTATATCGAAGTTTTTCTTCATTTAGTGTTATTGTTATTCCATTGTTCTTTTTAGTATACACTATTATTACTATCCCATACACACACATCCTTGAATACATTAAGCAATTTGGCCCAAGGATAGAATTTCGATGCTAGAGGTTAATATTAATGATACTGCCAGAAAGCAATTGATGGCCTTGCTTTGGAGCTAAAATTGTCATAACACTGTTGGATACTTGTGATATACATAAAGGATACATTATCAACGGTTCGAGTATGTTGCCGTTGGTTAAGGAATTCTTATTGAAAATTGTTGATCGATTGGGGAAGGCAAGTAGGTCAAATGCCATTAAGGACTTATGACGCTTAAAATGATATAAAAATATCTTGTGCTCCAACGCACGATGACAGCATATACATTTTTTTTGGAAAATATAATTTGTACCCCAGGACTCTTTGAGAGGTTAAATGTACTTTTTGATGTTTTTTTTTTTTTACTATGCTATACTTTTCTTCTGATTTTTCTTGGAATCACAAATTTTAATTTTGTTTTGAAATTCATCCCATTATCCAATTTATAACATCAAATAATTTGAAAAACAAAAATTTAGTTTGGTCATGCAGACACACAGTCTATAAAGATATTTTTTGAAAGGAAGAAAAAAAGAAAACTTAAACACTCCTCAAGAGTTTTATGTGTAAAAAAACTTTATCAACTTTTCCAACGTAATATCAAGTGTAAAATTTTGACCCAACACAAAAAGGAGCGAAAATTGGAAATTAAAATTCAAACAATTCTAAAAAAAAAAATTTAATCAAAAAGTCACAACAAACCTTACAGACTGAATAAATAAAGTCCCTTAAAGATTTTTATTTTAATGATAATAAAATTTAAATAAACTCATTTATAAACCCATCGAAGTTCTTTTTCCGAAGACTCACAAAATTCAAGTCACTTAATAAAATGAAATTTATTCAAAATTTTTGCTAGTCCCAAAGTTGAAAAAAAAACCGCCAAGCAACCCAATCCACTTGAGTCTCCTACAAAATGTTCGACACCAAACCATAACACAAGCACTAGACACAAACAAAAAGATGAAGTAGAATGAGATGATATCAATTTCATCAACATTTCATCACGTGTGCGTGTGTATGTGTATTTATACATGCCAAACAAGCATAGACCATGAAAAAGATATCCCCGAAACAAGCCGATAAGCAATCGAAAGTCCCCCAAAGCATCCCCCAAATGGAGCTCGTCATGGGAAAGTGTAGAACACATTGCTCTTCCTATATTTAAACATTATCGTTCTTAACGGTGTCGGAGTCGGATGCTTTTATGAGCACTCAATTTTATCGGCAATTCTCTCGGATGTTGTTTCGTTCGATATGGAAACACAACGAACAATAACGCGTACTCGCTTGATTAATTGGACTATTGTCCCACCCCCTCTCAACCTATCCCAGGTTGTGGCGTAACAACATCTGGTGCACGTAGAACCTAATTCCTTGAACAAACTGTCGATACCAAAATTATGTATGTGAGAGTGAGAGAATTAATTTTTTGTTTGTTTGAAAGTCCTTGTTCCCATTTACAAATCCTTCGTTTTGGTTTGATGCCCAGCCAGAACAACGCCAAAATAGCACCCTTTAGCATAGCATCATGCCTCATGACCTACATTCTCTTCGTCACCATCAACATCATCATCATCATCATCCTCATCAGCATGCCCCAAGTGGGCAGCGCCTGAACCCCTTCTTTGCCACAGGACTCTCCATCGACCACTTCTAAAAATTCACTGCAAACATTCAAGTCCTGCTGGCAAACGAAAAAAATAAACTCCGTCAACAATCACAACAAGACTATCAACGGTACTTTGACTATGTATACATACTCGTGTTGAACGGAAGCTTCTCTTAAAATTAAGAAGGAAGTGCAGGTGGTGGTGGGCTTTGGGGTGAAATTTAAATTTTCACTCTTGTTGTTCGATGGGAAAAATTGCGAGATCCTAATGAAAGGAAAAAGCCATCGACTTAATTTTTTTTTTTCAACCAGCTTCAGTCGCACAATCAATATAAATATAAAAAAAAAGAGGGAAAACAACTTTTTATATAGATACGTACCGGCGGATTTTCGAAGAGCATAACCTCGGTTCCTTTGAGAACTAGGAATCTGGGCTTGTAGCTCTGCCACGAGATGTTATTGTTGATGACTCCTTCGTTCACCCAGCCCATGTATTCGATTCGCTCGCCAACAGCGAAATTTCGATTGTATAGCTTCATCTGTGAAAAAAGAGGATGAAAAATGAATTCATTAGTCCTTGTTAATACTTTTAGTTTTTTACACGAGGAAAAAAAGGGTTTTTTGGGGTCGTTTTTTTATTTATCAATCATTTTGTTTTTATGTATATTTTCCGTCAATATATTTCGTTGGAATTTAATTGGAGTGGCTGAAAACAAATTGGAAGACTGAAAAAAAGGATATTGAAAATGGATCACGTTGAATCTGATAAATCGATAATGATGATCAAATCTCATCAAATAAAAGTTTATTTCCGAATCCCACAATTTGTAATCACTTATGTATCGACATTGATGGCTGACAACACAAACACGCTTTAGCTTTGTTTACGATTTCAGCCATAGGAATTCACAATGAAGCTTCATACGTTATGTTACGTTATTTGACACCAAACGGAAGTTCTAGTTCAAATAGGCTAAACATTTGCTTTGTCTAACAGCTCAACACTGTAAACAAAGTCATCAAAAAAATTCATTTGTTCTTAGAGGGATGATGATGACGAAATAAATAAATGTCATTCAAAGCAAACTCGAAGCGGATGCATCGTAGCGTAAGCGAAATCGAAGTTTAAGCATGTTTGTGTTTCGACCATGAATATGACAAGTTGAACCTAACGTTACGTGTTTGACATATCTAGCGTATAACGAATTTACGTGTGTTCTATATGCGGTTTTCTTTTTATGATTAAATCTCCTAAGATGTTGAACACGTGAACGTCATTGAATAAGAAGTACAGGAAGCGGTGTTAGCTACATGTACAGTGTACGTGAGTGAAGCAACAAAAATGTCTGATGATGTCCATTTTTAGGGTATGTGCTGTCAATTTTTGGGGTATGTGCTGTCAAACTTTGACTGTGTTGTCAGTCGAGTTCAGGGGTGTATTATTTCTGTTCGTGATGGTAAGGCGCTGCAATTCGTTGAGTTCCCGTAGTGTGCACGGTTGTTTTGTATAGTTCTTCCATCGTGTTTTGAAACGTTTTTATCTGTCGGTTGTATTATAACCGTAATAAACGTGATGAATTACGGATGAAAAATCAAGAAAATGTACTGGAAAATAAAAAAATTAATCATTAAAAACCGTGCAGTGCACCTTAAGTGTAAAAACATCATGCTTCCTAAAAAAAGAATTGATATTGAAAAAAAAAAAAAAAATTGAATCAAAATCGATGAAATCTTGATTCAATCAAATTTCGCTTGGCGCCTCTAGGATTAACCATTCAACTGCAGACCAGCCCTGTTGTAAAGCGTTTGTGTTTGTGAAACTCACACTACTTAGAAAAATGCTTCAATTCTTGTTCATATAAGACCCCTTCCTGTACTTCTTATTCAATGGTGAACGTTTTCTGAATTAAACACCCAAATTCCATTCTTTGACAGTTCACCACTTTATGCGAAAACGTCACTTAACGTTGTGGTTGTGTTACGGTTTTTAACAGTTTCTTACAAAAGTTTAATGTTGCGCACCGTAACACGACGCAAAAAATGTTATCGTTATTTATGTTTAATTTTAATTTCGCTTTAGAATAAATTTCCGTTTACCGTATTCATCCAACAAGAAAGAAGTGCAACTTTTCTGGCTCTGGAGAGCAACCAATTTGGGCAACTTCAAGTGGAAAATATTTCCATTTATATTTGGTCAGGTTAAGAGAAAAAAATTGAATTTATTTTTATGGCAGAAATGTACTAATGGAATGATGCACTTTTGAAGTTCACTGCTTTTCTTTTATTGCTTAAAAATATGTTTTTAATTAATTGTAATTGAAACATACTCTTGAAATCTCATAGCACGATGCTTGCATCTGGGGTGAATTAGTTTTTTTTGTTTTGCAGCACAAAATTTTAAAAATATTTAAAACTTCACTAACTAATTAGCAAACTTAAAGTGCTGGATTGTGTTCCAAAGCAACTAGTGCTGAAATTGGTTGCGGATAAATTTGGGAATAATAATTAATTTTTGAAACTTAATCCGGAACAATAATTAAAATTCATGGTTTTGAAATTGGATATAAGAGAAGGATGTGCTTGCATGCATAGTTGCTTATCTCTCGAAAACCGAGAGTTTATGTTATCCACTTTTATGTATTTTGAATCAAAATGAAGACGCATGCATACGCTTACGAAAACACCAAATAGATGAATAATCCTTGCCTTGTGAAAATAGTAAAGAATGGAAGTTAATTACATTCATGTCATGAAGTAGAAGGAAGGTAAATTAATGACAAAAAAATGTAAATCTTAAAAATAAACAAAACCAGCCTCGATAACCGTGAGGGTACAAGGAATTCATCACTTCTAATGTTATGCCACTTGCCGACGATCAGTTGTTGTTGCTTTCTTTATCAAGTCCTTCAACTTACCGCAAAAGATATTTGTTTCTATGTGAAATTTACCAAAACAGGCTAAGCTCTTGGGTTTGTTATGCCAATTAAAATCAATTCAGTATGATCTCATCACAAGCACTCAAATGGAAAACCGATATCCTGTCTTCTTACATAACAACATCTGTAAATACCACAATGTCTGCTAGCAATCCTTTCTCACTTGGTCGTATAAGATATTTCCTATCATTTATCTGAACTAAAGAATTCTCAACCAAAAAAAAAAAAAAAAATTAAGAAAAAATAACTACTTCAAATTCCAAACAGTAATTTATCTCGACTGTTACTACTCCGGAGTGAGCATAACATTTAAAATGTTAAGTTCCTCCTTTTGGGTATAAAACTCCTGGAGCTGTTTTACCGTTAGACTGACACAGAAGATACATAATTCTCCAAAAATTCCCTTGATTGATGGTCTTTTGTGAATGCTATATCCAGGAAAAAAACCATTTTATTTTTCTCTCGTGCTTTTTCTCTGTTATTATAGAAGTACACATTAAGCAAAGTACAATCCTTTCACATGCACTCATAAAGTCTGTCTCTCTTCTATACACTACATACCCACCGGAAGCATTTTTGTGCCCACAACACAACCGGAAGGAGTTGAAGTGCATCCTCCTATCCGGTTTTTACATCACAAATCCAATAACGAAGACAGACTTTTGTGTATCTGTCTGAAGGATTAAAATCTTTGCTCTGAACATTTTCAAAACGAAAACCAACTTTAGTGGCATTTGGTGGCTTTTTGGATTGTTTGACCAAAACCCATACTACCTTCCTCGGGTGCCCCTGGGATTATACCCCTTCTTCCTCCTGCCTAAATCCCGGTTTTTCGGCCTTATTTCTTTTTTATAACATCCCGACTTTGCATTACTATAATCCCACCTGATAAAGAGTTTCAGAGTTTTTGCATCAATCAACTTTCAGTTCGCTTACCTGTAAATGTGTTAATCCAACAACATTGTCTGTTATTAGTTTAAGCCATTGACTGAGAATCGCCAGATCATCACAGTGAATGATTCCCGTTGATACTCCATTGAGGCCACGTACTTCAAAGGCATTTGGTCGCAGCTTGTCTGTGCCGTAGATGTATCGAGTCACGTAGGCCATCATCAGGGGAACTAGAGTGTTTGTTGTTGTTGTTTTTTTTAGTTGTTCACCAGTGCATCAAAATCCAGCATGTGGAAAAACAAAACCGAGTAATAAAAAAAAAGAGAAGGTTAGTGAAATTAGTTTCAGAATTTCAGTTAGAAAGGTAATTTTTGCTAATTGGAGGCTTTTTGGTTTTTGTTTCGAAGCCTATTCCCAGGTTCCCTTTGCCGTTTCTATTGGTTTAGGTGTATTCGCAACAATGCCCAGACCCGCTCCAATAACATAATCCAATTATCCTAAATATGCAGTTTGCCAGAAATATCTGAGCTCAGGATTTGGAATTCGAGTGGCAAAAATCCACAGGAATTTCAGGAAGTGAGAGTGGAGTCTGGATAGTCAGCTGGAGTCAGAGGCAGAGAGGTTGAGTTTTCGAGAAAAGTTAGACGAAATGCAGTGAAACAATTTAGTTTAATTACGACCAGAGGTGTAAGGGAGGTTGAAGGCTTTATTTTGGCCACAGATGTGTGTGTCGTGTGGGAGTGAGTTTGTTGGTTTGCATTGTTTGTTTGCGTGGGAATATATACCTTCTTGTAGCCACTACAGTCTATTGTGTGCCGATTACAAATATTGAAAGAAAAATGGATGAAGATATCCTTGATAAAAGCATCTTTTAGAGAGAGAATTAATTCAAATAGAAAGTAAGAGCTCATGACTATTTTATATGAAGGTAATGATTTGAAGTTTTGGGACTACTATCGCTACATTGGCATTAAAATATTTTGAAATGGAACATTATTGAGATTTTATTGTAGTTATGACATTGGAGAAACGCATGTCTCTATTTCCTTTATCTGTATTTCCATAGAGAAAGTTTGAGAGAAATAGCTAGCTACGTTTCAAGGAACGCCCAACATTAGATATACCGACTAGTCAAGTTTCGCTGGTACAGAGTTTGGTTCATTAGTCGAAAGTACAGCTCGAATGTTAAAGACGTTCCCCAGTTTTATATCATTTATGCACAGAAGTTCAAAAGTAATTTGCATGTTTGCAAAAAAAAAAAAATACGTACACGCCGTAGTGAACATTGTTCGAAATCGACTTTAAATAAAGCCCAGTATGAATTCACCTTTCAAAATAGTTTCCATTTCTATTAATAACTTTTGCAATGTTTTCAATGAAACAAAAAGAAACCTTATTTTGTTCCTTGTGTTTTACTTCCTGCCTCTTCAATTAGTACAAAGAAAAAAACAATATTCCAATTGATTTCATCTGATTTTTTCTAATCATGCAAAAACCCAACAAATTCAATCAGTTGAAATCAGCAAAAAAAGGGAAAAGAATAGATTCAAAATTAGTAAAAAAGAACCCCACTCCGTAGAAATTAAATTACTTCATCATCTTGTTCTTTCTTATCCACAATTCAAGTACATAAAAATAGGAAAAAAAAAACATTCTTGTTGACGAGACTTTCGAAGGTATGTCTTTCCGTTCACTTCTCTGGAGAATCCTTTCGAGCTTCAGTTAGTAGCAAATGCGGTGTAACACAATTGTTGAGTAAGCAACAATGAGAGTGACTCCGGACGACCAGACGACCGACGATGATGGAGAAGACAACGTCATTTGCGATGACAGTTAGTCCTTACAAACTGAATGCAAACAAAAATGAGGATAAAGAAAAAAAACAGATAAAGCCATTCCACAAGAATTGCTAAGGAAAACAAGGAGGAAGCGTTTTTCCATATTCTATCATTTGTCGTCGCCGTCGCCGTCTTCGTCTCGTCGTCGTATCCTTCGTTGTATTCATACTTATATCCTCTTCATCCTTAGAACATAAACAAAAAAAAGTATGTACGAGAAATATTACTGATTTTCCAACCAACCTCTCATTGCAAATTAAAACAAAGAGCAGAAAGCGAAAAATAAACACTCACTAACCCAACTGCCTCTTTTAACATACTCAGATTCACCTAGACTCTAGCCAACCTTGCAATGGATCAAGTATTAAGGGTTGGTGGTGGTGGTGATGAAAAAGCCAACTCACCTGAAACAACATCGACCCACTTCTTCTCCGGCTCCGAACAAATTGACATAGGTCGACTACAGCTTCTACTTATTGTGCCATTATTCACCGAGGATTTGAATCCTTCGTCAGCCTTCAGTTCCGCACATGTTGCATCGTTGTCTGAGTCGGGGGTGTCCTTAGTAACTATTTTTGATAGACAAGAAGAGGATATTAATTGAAATTCCGAAACCTATCCATCCCTATATGTATACGATGGGATTCGAGTGGATGCACAAACACCGGATGACTATGTATTTCCATTACTAATTACTTACCACTAAACGGTAAATGCAGTTAGCCTTCAACAACCATATTGCCACACCGACCGTCATAAAGAAGACACAATCGATGGTGTATGGTGACGCATGACAACCATTGCTCTTATTTTCTATCTCCACTTAACGCTGTTTAGTGCTTCTAACTAAATTACGGTCTAGGCATATGTATCGAAAGACAAAACTTACGTTGTTTTTGCAGGAACGGTGTGGCAGCTCGATAGTGTTTCACTGTTAAAACAACTAAATCGCCGGCATTTCGCAATATGTTGACGGCATCATCATGCGGGCATGCTGTTATATATTCACCATTTACTTTGATAATCGCATCGCCGACAAACAATTGTCCAGTTATATCGGCTGCTTGGTCCTTGTATATGCGGGATATCAGTATCGGAAGCTTGTGTTCGGCACCACCTTTTATGCTCAGGCCGAGTCCGCCCATTTTTTGTCGAGTTATTTGAACCATTCGTTCCTGTTATACATTTTTTTTGAAAGAGAAAAAATTGTTAAGCACGAATCTTGTTAGATGGATTTTCAAAGTGAGTAATGGAACATTTTTGGTGGACAAATGTTTTTTTTTTTTTTTTTTTAATGGTAGAGAAAAAAGTGACAACCATTTCGACACGAACTGATGGTTAAATTGAACTCTCCCGGAGTTAAACATCATTTCAGAATTTCAGGTACATCTTGGTTTTTGATATTTTTTTTTGACAAGTAAAAGAATAATCGAATCGGATTAATTTGCTTCGTTCAACATGATTCTCTGCATTTTGCGTCAACAATGTATTTTTTTCAAAAACGGTGTTGATCAGAGTACATATATCTAATTATGAGTAGGGAAACTCTTTTGCAAATGTAGTTGGCACTACTACAATCACTAATTTTCGAAAAAACACACAGCAAAAATGCCATTAGTGAAAATAGTCAAATCAATTCCTTGTCCGGTATTACACGGCGCATGTTTGTTCTCGCATGAATGAAGTGCGAAAGAGAAAGGAAGAACAAAAAGATGAAACAGCAATAGATCTCTCTGAACATGCACGGGTTGAAATTTCCTAGCATGTTTCTGACGTTCCCGCTTTCTACTCTTTCTTTTTTTTTTTGATTTGCTTTATTTCATGTTCGTAATTTGAAAGTTTATGTCGTTTATGAGTACGGATGAAATTATTTTTTTTTGAAATCTTTGTTGATTTGAAAAATACGTTGCTGATTTGAAAAAATATAATTATTTTTCAAATCAGCAAAGAAGAAATGAAAAGAAATGAAAATAAATGTCAAATACATGCGCAGTTCTAAAATGAGAAAAAGTCTTCGTGTACTTGAGCGTTACAGAATGTCCGTTCAAAAGGAAATAAACAAGACTTGCGCATTAAAGTCATGCGCCGTGTACTACCGGACTAATGGAAAACCAAAAATCACTCGAAGAATTTTTCTCTCGAAGCAGCCCAAATTGTTTTCATCCGATGTCTCTGCACCATACATTAGGACCGGGATGATAAGGGTTTTATGCAGTGAGACTTTAATTGCTTGAGAGAGAACTATAGTACTCCATTGCATTCTTAGTCCAAAGAACCAGCGATTGGGAAGAGTGATCCTTCGTTTGATTTCAGCGCTAGTGTTGTTGTCTGAGCTTATAGCGGACCCTAGATAGACGAAGTCCTTAACCTCGAAGTTAAATCTGTCTATACTGACGTCGACTCCAAGAGGTCAATGCTGGTTGTCCTTTCTTGTTAACAGCATTAACCCATCTTCCGTCTGAAGACTCACTAACGCACCACTAGGGCTTCTCGATATTCGATAAAAATATCCGTATCGTACCGTATAGTATCGAAGGTCGATACGGTAAGTGGAGTGGCTTACACTCTTCAACAATTCTTTGAGTGCGTGCAATATATTGATTTGTGTCGATTCCGAACGACTTAGTTGAGAAGTAATTTTCTTCCTGCAAATTACATTTTTTTACTTAATTCTATGCCTTAGCTCAAATATACGAAGGCTATCCAGCCTACGCCCAATTTCTTCACAAAGTTCTAAATTACCTTTAAAACTCGATCCAGTGAATCTCGATCTAACTTTAGAACTTAGTTTTTAAATTATTTGGAACTCGGGCATTTCTTCACTACTCTAGAACTCGATCTAAAATCGTCATTGCGCTTAGAACTTGTTATTTTTAGAACCTAGTTCTAGCATGTTTTTGAAAGTTTTGAGTCACCCGGCAGTGTTTTTTGACAGACATTTCTTTCAATTCGAAACAAAATAGAAAACGTTTCTGACTTTTTGTGCATATGTTTTTAATTTGTATATGTGTACCAATAGTTATTTTTGTATGTGTATCTGTTTTTATTTTTTGTGACGCCTGTGACGTGGTGTTTATGTGCGTTGGTTGTTAAGCCGAACGTAGCGTTCGAATCTTACTCATGCATAAACTATCAAGAAAATAAAATAAAAAGTGCTTCCCGACTCAGCCGTTCGGAATTGGCGTTATATTGTTGGTCCCCTCAATCTATCCCACGCACTGAGAGAATTGTTGATGATGAGTGGCTAGCACTTCAGCTTTGGCATTTTTTTAGCTGTCACCACCGGCTACGAAATATACTCAGCTTACAAAAATATTATGGCCATTTGCTAACCACAAAGACATAACCCTTCACAAACGCTCCTGATCATTCGGATTTTCCGATGGAGTCATATGCACCCATTGATTAATGGCTATATCCCAATATCCGAGTTTTTTGCCTTGTAAGGCGTCGCCATTAACATTAACACAGACACCTTCAAAACTCATCAATCCTTCACCCGGCGCGGCTATTGTATCTTCACATGCATATATGCATAATAAATTAGTTACATTTTTACGGTTGTTGTGGATGTTAAAGATCTTCAGTTGAAGTTGAAGCATTGCTAAGAACACAAGCTTTGTTAGTTGCAATAGTTTCCCTACTCATTATTAGATATATTTACTCTGGACGAAAGAGACGAAAAAATCGTAACGTCCCGTGTAGTTATTGGCACGTATTGGCATTCGATAAATACGCCGTTCTTCCAGGAAGACGTTCGCATCGTAGGAACTAAAAGTCATCGTCCATAAATAAAAAATACGATCCACTTTAATTTATATTTACCTTTTATATGTGTGTGTATGCTCTTTTTTATTTTCCAAAAAGGATAATAAATTCAATTCAATTCGCTCGTTTAAAATAGGAAATTGTAATAAAACCAAGTTCTAAGGCACTAGACCCCCGAATTCGAGGATCTAATTTTATCGAAGTTCTAACTGTAACAAAGTTCTAAATCGAAGTTCTAACGCGTTAGAACTTGGTGAAGAAATGACTTAGAACTCAAATGAGTTCTAAAATTTTACTTAACCGAGTTCTAAGGGCTAAAACTTTGTGAAGAAATTGGGCGTTAGAGTTTTATTTTGAATTTTATTTCAGTCATGACCACATCGATTGAATTTAAAATAACTAACTCATCTCAATTCAGTATCACAGAAATAAACAATTTCAATTGAAAGCAATTTTTTAGGAGGCGGTCGTTGAATTAAAAAAAAAAATGTTGAACAAAGTTCAGAAAATCAATAAAATGGTGTGTTGTTTTCATCCACTCTAGTTCGAATTGTGAAGCAATTGAGTTTATTTCGTTGTTATTGAATTTCAAACGAAAAGTTCTACTATAACAACTCGACATTCTGACTATTCAAATAAATGCATTTAGTAGTCCATAAAGTGAATCTAATAAAGTAAGTTAGTATTTTCGAGTGAATAGCTTATGAGGAGAATGTGTAAACTCAATAACATGCATTGCTGTGTTGAAGAATCTTGCAATTATTTAGAACTTTATGTTAGCTTTGACATATATTTTGGAATGTAGCGTTTTGTACAAAGTTTGGAACATAGCAAAGAAAAAAAAAAAACTATAACAAACAAATCTTAGATTCTTATTTTTGAACAACAATATCATTTTTTTCTACCCAAAACATTGCATTCACGTTTTTAAAATTGAATTTCATATCGGCAAATAGAAATTTAGATTGCATTTCTAAGCAAACACATAGAACATCTATTTTCATCCGTCCAACATCTGTTAACATATTCCATTTACGAGTATATTCATTGAAAATAGAGAATCCCACACTGGATACAGTATCTAAAAGCAAGCAAGCCACATTTTTATCACCACTTTCCGTGTGGAAACTTCTAACAAATATGTGCCATCCTCGCAGCCAGAGCTTTTTATATCCTATCTCTTATTTCATTTATGAATATACACTGTCGCCATGGCTGCTCCTTGGTCATGGTGCCAGAGAGATATAAACCAAAGTGAACCAAGCACACAGCATGTCTTTCGCAATTAAGGATGATGAATGACTCTCACCTGGACATCGTCGTTGTTAGCTGACTTAATTTTTATCCTCCTTTTTATTTCCTCTGAACACTCTTCACTCCCTAGTTGGGAGTCCCAACAAACCTCTTCCGCAATGTCCCAGATTGTGTGTAAAAAAAAATTGAAAGCACAAAAAAAAAAAAACTAAAATAGGATTGCAACACCATCGCACCTCTGGATCTCGAGTCCATTTAATTACTCTCCTTTTGCAGACCATTCGATTTGCTGGACGTCACTTTTGAATTTATACCAGAGATAACGCAGATCCTGATGGGCTAAAAAGGATTCATACTCCTTACTTTTTGTTTTTTTTTTTTTATTCTGTCACGCTCTGGGGCTAATGAACATAGAGTAGTGGAAATAATTAATCTAACTTAAGAGATGAACTACTTTGATTTTGAAGTTTGATGTTTTTGTGTCAGTTCCATTTTTGCCAAAAGCTTGCAGCTTTGGGCTCAATAGATGTTCATTAGCTCTGTAATAGGTTTCAAAAATATTGTGCTCTCAAACTCAAAATTAAAACGGAAATGGAAGCGGAACTCGCATAAAAGTGATGTCGTGCATTCGACTTAGTTCCAGAATCAATGGCCCAAATATGTCAATCAAAAAGCGAATCCTAGAGTAATTTTCGAGGATAACAAGGTTACAGGTCTCGAAAATCAAAACAACTATACTACGCGGCGCGCGTGATCCAGAAATCAACAGAAAAAAGAAGAACAAATATGTGCTACCTATAGTTGTTGCCTTTGTTCATCTTCATTTACGTCGAACTTTGAGCGTATCAAAAAGATTACAAAAAAGGGAAAAAAATCGACAGAGCCATTTAATTAAAATTCCCCGAAGCCTTTTTGAGGAAAAATCATTAAGATTTTTGAATCCGTCCTCGTTGCAGTTGATGCAAGCAAAAGGAAGAAAAAACACTCCTGTCAATTCAGTAGTGATGAGATGACGTTTTTTTTTTACATTGCTTCGGGTTTTCTGTTTCAACATAGAACAGAATTGCATGAGTTTGTGTACAATTTTTAAGTCAATAGTGAAGAATAGGCAAGCGACTGCTGGAGCTTTGAAAAAGCCGTCAAAGTCGTCGGCGTCATCGTCGTCGGGCCGCTATTTCCACATTTCTATTCATATCCTTTTTTGAATGCTTTTATTCAGTTTTTGTGTGTTTTTTGTTAAAGCCTACGGGCGCTTTACTGTCGATTTTTGTTTGTTTTTTTATTTTTTCCTCGTGCCGTGAGAGTACCGCAAATAGAGCATATTCGAGCGTGCATGTGTCATCTCTCATAAAGCTTTAACTTCAGTTTCGGTCTCGGGTGGTGTTTTTATTCTGGATCAAGATAACATTTTGGGGGTGTGGTAGTTGGCAGCTTCATGATATGGCGTTTGGGGGCGTTTTTTCTGCCTTACCACAGCAAATGTCAAATTAATTTATAATGATGTAGTTTTGCCTTGTTTCTATTTTCTTTTGATGTCCATATAAGAGTGAATTTGTCTATTTTTAGGAGCTTAAGGTGTGAGAAAGATTCTGGTTCTATTCTATTCCGAAAATGATTTTGTGTATTTTGATGCTTCAAGAATTTAACTCTATCACCATCACACTCTCTCGCTCTCCTTCAACTGTTGCTTTAAATATTAATTGAACATTTAATGAAAAACTCTTGCTTCTTGTTATAAGAAAACCAAAACCAACGCCAGGACAGTAGTCAAAATATGCTTCAAGGGACTTATGAATGTCTGATCATTTCCTTATTATATGAAACTAGGTCGGACCGTAGTTGCACGCCCCTGGATTCTACTTTCTATTTAACCTTTCTGTCTTGACTGTTCTATTGGCATATTTTACAAACATACACATCAAATTATTATTTGCGGAAAATTTCTGACATAATAATTTATTCATTGCGTACCTACATTGGGGTATTTAGCTTTGCTTATGCATAACATATTCCCCCAACCCTCGGTTTTGTGATTTGCAAAATTCGTAATACATTTTGTGTTAATAATAAAAATTGTTGTTGCTTAGTCATGAATAAATGTTTAAGGAAACATAAGTAAATCCATCTTGTTTGCCAACAGAAGGGGGATTGTCTGAGAAACTTACAGATGATTACATAAATAAATTATTGATTTATTCAAAAAGGTGTTATAAGTTATGACAGAGGTGGGATTATTTGGAATTTGATTGTAAGCTTTCAAAATGTGTGTAAAGATGATATTATAAGCGAACAAATTAGATGGTTGACGTCTGCTTTAAAAGGACATCCTAAAGTTTCTCTAATATGAGTTTTGAAAATTATTTGTGAGCGTTTCTGGAAAGGTCATCAATCATATGAAGATTAACACAGGTTTGACAGTCTTAAAAGTTTGTGATTTACCTTTGGAATAACTGATTAAGCGAGAGTGACTTAGCCAATCTGATGATAGATCTTATTTCCGAAAGATATCTGGCCTGGTGATGGCGCATTCGAATGATGTAATCGATTATAATCGATTGCCTGAACTTTCGAGATCACTTGATTATGTACTGTAAAATCATTCGAATGATTTCTCAAACCTACTACTACTGCTACTACAACTAATGCTTTTTAAATCTCAAAAGAACTCGAATGACGAAAAATCGAGTAACGTTGACGAGAATTCGAATGGAAAAAACTGGAATGACGATTAAGAGAACCCGAATGAAAAGGATTCGAATTACGAAATGACGAAAACTCAAATGAAAACAACTCGAATAACAATGATGAGAACTGAAATAAAAAGAATACGAATCGAATGACGATGAATAAAATACAAATGAAAAAAATCTTATGACAATGACGACAACCCGAATGAAAAGATTTCGAATATTGAACTCGTTTAAAAATGACGAGAACTCAAATAAAATGAATTTGAATCGAATGACTATGACGAGAACCCGAATGAAAAGCATTCGAATAACGGGATGACGAGAACTCGAATGAAAATAACTCGAATGACGATGGCGAGAACTCCAGACACGATTACGAATATTCGAATGAAAAGAACTAGAAAAATTATGACGAGAACTGAAATGTAAAGAATTCGAATGAATAAAACTGGAATGACGATTGAGATAACCGACGGTGACCAGACCTCACATGAAAAGAACGCGAATAACGATGATGAGAATTCAAATAAAAAGAAATCGAATTGATTGAAAATGACAAGAATTCGAAAATTCGAAAAGACTTCAAATAACAATGACGAGAACTCGAATGACGATGCCGAGAACTCAAATGAAAAGAACTCAAATGACGATGGCGAGAACCCGAACGAAAAGAAATCGGATGCCAATGAAAAGAACTCAAATTTTATACTATTTCGTAATTCGAATGTTCATTCGATATTCGATTATTCAAATCATTCGAATACTTTTTTATCGATCATTGAATTCATGTCCAACACTAATCGCATCCACCGCCAAATTTTACAAGCAAAGAAAATAAATTTATTCAAACCTTTGTTAAAGGACTGAACAATTTCTAGTAGACAAAGCAAAAACCTTGTGGAATTCGACTCTAGATTTCGCCATAGGTAAATGTTCACAGACTGATCATAAAGATCGCATTCTTAATGATAAGTCTGTGAAAATTTTTAATACATGATGGGCTGATTAGACTTCTTTAAAGACCTGGAGCTAAAAAAATGTACAAATAATACTGTTTTAATTGTTTTCCACCTTAAAGAATTCAAAATAATAGGCCGGAAGGACCTTATCCCTGACCATTAATACTTAACCTTATATCGACCAACGTCCACTTATTACAAAAAGTTCAATAAACTTTTAACCCTATTAATGTGCAATTTGTCCCAATCACGCCAAATAACGATAATATATGCGTCGCGTCGCATCGTGTCCCATCATCATCATTCATTTTCAGGCTCCTTAATTAAAAATTGTAAACGAAAAAACACTCACAACGACTTTTTAATACTATTTGCAAAATACATAATCCTTCGCCATTATACAAAAGCAATAATTAACAACACTTTGTCAGACCCTAATTACACGATACCACTTACAACTTGCAATTAATTCAAACTCGAACCACCACTGGGGGACCCCTGCAGGCAGGTCTAGACTCTACTATTCAAAAGCGTTTCAATCGAACCCAACCTACACGTTCAGCACAAAAGTTACCTCCCTACGAATTGCAAAATTTCTTGCAAATTGTATGCCATCGCATATGAAACCCATCTAACTGCACTAAAGCCAATAGCCCCCCCCCCAGAGACCATCAACTAAACTGAGATTATCTCGGCACGCTATTTTAATTCCTTACACAACAACCGTTCGTTTATACCTCAACCCCACACCTTTGTTTTTGCAGTAAGTACTATTACTCACTCAAACTTGTTCGCCTTGGCACCACTTTCAAAGCTCATTGGTATGAGCGCTAGAGCGTCGTGGTCGCTCGTGTCAGTCGTCACAATTTTTCATTTTAAATATACTAACTTAAAACTTACCTTCGATTCTGTGGGCGGCCCATTAAACATTGGATTCGTGGGCGTGACAATTTCCAATTTTTGCAACGTCAATAGTTCCATCGTCAAATTCAGTCTCAGTGGTTCGGGTTTGCTTTTCCCATCGCTGACTGTCACCATACCGGTTCGAATCTATGAAAAACAAAAACATCGACAAATAAAATGAAGATTGCATTCAAAAGAAAATTAGATATTGTATCTGAGAGGGACTGATTGAGTGTTCTCATGATGACGTTGCTGACGTGATGGAAAACAAAATGATTTTTTTTAATTTAAAATAAATTGAAATATGTGGTCGTAGCGTACTGCAGTTTGAACAGTGGGGTCGAATCTTGAAATTCTTGGACAAAAAAATTAAACCGTCTACAAAATTGACAGGTTTTAGCACTACTACGAGGAAATTGATTTGTTCTTCTTTTTCTAGTTAGAAATTATGTTTTCTTTCTCACTGTTCAATTATTCATATAAAGAAAAAGCTTACAGGTGCTAATCAAAAGTTACTAATGGGAGCAACGTCGACTACACGCGACATATGGCGGCTTTAAAATACTGTTTTTATGCCGCCGCCGCGCGCCGCTCCGTCGCCGCCGGGTGTGAAGTCAGTGGAACAACGACCAGCACCATAACGCCAAACAATGATGAGCTAATAGCATGGCACATCGTCACGTCAGCTTTAATAAGGTATCAGCATCAACACCACTACCACGACCGGGTTCCGTGCGCTTCCACCCGTTTAGCATCGACACCACACCGTCACACAAAACGCAACAAAAGTACAATACAATAGGGTGTCATTGGGCTGAAGGGGTGTGTTGTGTTTATCATGATTTTTTGTTAACATAACTCCACATATCCACACATGAATGTAGCGCGGTTGGGTTAATGCTCCGCAAAGCATACGTGACTATCTCTGTGGTTCGTAGTTCATTAATTCCTTTTGGAATTCAGTATTCACATCCTCCGTCCTAGTGTTGTAATAAAATTCGAGTTTGTGAGTCTACACAGGAATTCCTTTGGGATATTATTGTTGCGCGTATTTGTCTAAACAGTGCGGGGTACCCCAACTCTTTCGCTATCTCGTAGAACGTAAAATAGAATTACACACTGACACGTGATGTTTAATTTTGTTCCATCACTTTAATTATCCGTTACACGGTTTCATGCATGATGAAAAAAGGTTTAACAGACGATTTGAATTGAATTAACCAGAGTTTAAATGGTGACACAAACAGAAATATTTTCGAAATTTCTTTTTTGCCCTTCAAGGGTGGAATGAAATTATTACTGCAAGTGATTATTATGGTAATTTTTTGTGTAGGGTGATTGGGGGTTATTTTAACAGTAGAACCTAACCACTGGTGTAATAAAATGTTTTGCTTGTCCTTAGAATTCAACAAGTCAGAAATTTAAATATCCTTATGTGAAAAACAGAAAATTGTACGAAGTCTACTAAGTCGTGTTTTTTCACTACTCAGTAGCCAGCACAGTAATCAAGTGCGAATAAAACGCTCCAACTCACTTTATTTGTCAAATTCAATTTGTATGACAGTTGTTACATTAAACGTGGCAAAATGGACCTGAGGGTTGCGTCTCCGATTAGGGAAGTTAGCAAATAAATCAACCTTAGAGGGTTCATAACTCAGATAAGTTCAGATCATTAGATTTGCATAGCAAAATAATTCTTCTTAATGTCATCAGCGCTATTTAATTGAAAGTTCTATAGCCGGCACAACTGCCAATTTTTACCTGGCTTTTTTATCCACTGCAATCCAAATTGTTGTTGTTTACTTACTTACTTACATACTTATGGTGGCGCTACAGTCCAGGTCGGACCAGGGCCTCACCCAACAAACTTCTCCAGCCAGCTCGGTCCCTGGCTAACTGTCTCCAGTTTCGCACGCCAAGTTGGTTCATGTCCTCTACCACCTGTGTGCTCCACGGGAGTCGCGGTCTCCCTCTTCTGTGACGTCCTTCCGGGTTGGATTTGAAGACTCTACGAGCTGGAGCATTATTTTCCATTCGCTCAACATGACCCAACCATCTAAGACGTTGGACCTTTACTTTTTGGGCTAGGTCAGTGTCGCTTTACAGCTCGTACAGTTCTTGATTGAATTTTCGTCACCATTCTCCAATAATGCAGACAGAACCAAAAATCACTCGAAGAATTTCTCTCAAAGCAGCCCAAAGCGTTTTCATCAGATGTTATCATAGTCCATGTCTCTGCACCATACATGAGGACCGGGATGATGAGGGTTTTGTAGAGTGTCACTTCAGTTGCTCGGGAGAAGACTTTACTACTCAATTGCCTTCTAAGTCTAAAGAAGCAGCGATTCGCAAGAGTGATTCTTCGTTTGATTTCAGCGCTGGTTTTGTTGTCTGAGTTGATAGCGGATCCCAGGTAGACAAAGTCCTTAACTACCTCGAAGTTAAATCTGTCTAAGTTGACGTTTGCTTCAAGACGTCGATATTGGTAGTCCTTTCTTGTCAACAGCATTAACTTGGTCTTGCCCTTGTTAACCGCCTTGGTCTTGCCCTTGGCCTCCGTCTCAAGGCTCACAAACGCTCTACTGACATCACGATGTGTTCTTCCAATTATGTCAATGTCGTCTGCGTATCCTAGTAGCTGGATTGACTTTTGAAAGATTGTGACTCTGGTGTTGACATTGGAGCTTTGCACAATCTTTTCAAAGCAGTTGATGTTGAAGAAATCGCATGACATGCATCGCCTTGTCTAAAACCTTTTTTGACATCAAAAGCGTCCGTTAGGGTTTTCCCGACCATGATGGAACAGCGTGAATTTTCAATTGTCATCTTACACAGACGGATGAGTCTTTCTGGGATACCAAAACTAGACATTGCTCTATATAGTTGGTCTCTATAGACGCTGTCATATGCGGCCTTGAAATCGATGAAAAGGTGGTAGGTATCGATTTGAAGTTCCTGGGGCTTCTCCAAGATCTGCCGTGGGTGAATATTTGATCGATGGTGGACTTTCCGGGTCTGAAGCCACACTGATAAGGATCTACTGATAAGGTTGACGAAGGGCTTCAAATGTTCACAGCAGACAAGATCTTATAGGCGATGTAAAGGAGACGTATACCTCTGTAGTTGCTGCAGTTCAGGGGATCTCTTTTTTTAAGGATCGGGCATACGATGCTGAGGTTCCATTCATCGGGCATGCTTTCCTCCGACCAAATTTTGCAGATGAGCTGGTGCATGCTCCTTACCAAATCATCTCCAGCTGCTTTGTACAGTTCGGGGGCTAGCCCGTCTGCTCAAGTGACTTTTTTCGACTTCAGTTTAGATATCGCTATCTTCACTTCGTCCATGTCGGGTGGGTTGAATTGTTGGCCTTCTGCACCCAAATTGAATGGTTCTATATTGCTTACGGAGTTTTGGTCGTCATCGCCATTATACAGCTTGGAAAAGTTGTCTTTCCATATCCTCAGCACTGACTTGTAGTTGTTTGGAAAGGGAAGTAGCTGTGCTGGCTACTGAGTAGTGAAAAAAACATGGCTTATGTTCATTGAAATTGAAAAATAGTTATCCTCTTCCATTTTCGTATATGAAACAATAAAATTTTAACCGAATTATTATAATTTTTTTATTTTTCAAGGAAAAATTCCCAAATGCATTTTTATTAAGCTAATTTAAATTTTAAATTTCGAATGGAATATTTTCGCTGAGAAGGACATATTTGGAAAGCATCGAGGACGGCAACAACAAGGATGTTGTCGTACTTAATTACCTTTTGCATATATTATCATCATCATGGCATGGCCATGATAAAATATCAACTGAACAAGGAATGCATGACATTGTTTGTGTTTGGACCACTACCTGTGGAGCAGTGGTTAAGCTGGAAGTCTCTAGCGGATGTTGTTGAGCTTATGCAGATGGTATTTGGTTATGATGACTCCCTTGGGTCAGAAAACATATATAGAAACCAAATGGATTAATATTGTCGTGAAACAACATACAGGACGAGGGCGATGATGAGTTATGACGATGATTAAAATCAGATTGAAATTTTGTGTTTGAACTATATGTTCTGTCTGAGGTTTGGGCAGTATTCGACAAAAAAAAATTAAACAAAATAATAGTAATGCAGAAAATATATAAACAAATAAAACAGGATTTTTGTGGCTGATGTAATAATGTTTACAAATCAAGGGAATAAAAATCAGGCATAGCGAAAATTCTATTATTAATAGGTTTTGCATTGTATGCATAAATGAATTCATGATTTTGTATGAGTGTAACGAAAACTAGCATTTTTTCGTCGATTGAGTAAATTTTATTCTTGAATCAAATCAAGAATTAATGTACTGTAAAATGTTCTAAAAATTTGAGTTTCAAAATAGAGTAAAACGGAGGAAGTATTGCCATACTTTTTTTTTGTAACCTAAAAATCGATTATGTACATATAAAAATAAATACTCCCTTCAAGTGATTATATCACTAAAATAATCTACAATGGCTGGACAGATTTTGATGACATTTTTGTTTGCTATAGAATAAGCTCATCGACTATAGAACCTGACAGGCGTTATTAGTACACAAGGAGGTTCACAATTCTTAACGTTCTCAACTTGAACTAACAGAAATACGTAGTAAGATATTTCATAAGACTTGTTCAAGTTGTTTTCGAGAAAAATAGAAACTAGAATATATCGAATGGACTACATTAATATACTGTAACGGTAAGTTTTAAATTAAAAACAAATTATAAAATGTCTGAAGCGCATGGTCAGTTAGTCTGTTGCTTGCCTTATCGTTTCTAAGGGTTGTTCACTATCGTTACTTAACGTTATCATTACTACAATAGTTACAGGTATTCACTGCAGTAGTATCGTATAGTTAGTTATTGTCATTCTTATATCGTCATTCGAAACAATTGTTAGTAACATTCCCAGTGATATTACCGTGTTAAAGTAACGTAGTCACAGTAAAGATGTAACCACTCCTCTGTAATTGGTGGTCTGCAGAAAAAAAAAACAATGGAACCCTAAAGACAAGAATTTCAATTGTATCATTGCATAAGAAATGACGATAATGTGTTTTTTTTCTTACTTTATATTTCGACAGCTCTGGTAGTAAGAAGAGGAGTGAGTAGTTTCAGTAACGTAGAAGGTAAATGTCCCAACTATTAACATTGAAACTTTATTGCTACTCTTTTTTGCAACCAGATACTTTAGGTTTTAATGCAAACATAATGTCATACCTATTTGTTTCCGTTTCGTTATCTTCGTTACATGAAACGTCAAATTTAAGATGTAGGTTTCGACTCAGTTTGTGCATCTTTTAGTGGCCTTTTTTTAGTTTAAGTAGGAAATTTAGTATGAATATTTAAGGTAGCTTTTTGGTACTGATTCTGTTTCTAAAAACCTGAATGTTACATTAGCTAAAGCAAACCTTTTTAATAGGCTTCATAACAGTTAGAAAAAAAAGAACGTAACGCAATGCGTAAGCATAAATAAAGCAAGGAAATAAATTTAATTTCTAATTTATACAAAAATGTATTACTTTAAAATCTACTAAATAAGACTGTTTACAAAACTTCTGTAACGTTTGCTTGAGGTTTAAGTAACATATGTACATGGCATTAATGACTATCAGGTTTGACGACGTTGCAAAAGATAAGGGTGAAAGATAAAGAGCTCTGTCATTTGCTTTAAAATAATTTTTTTCGAAATTAACTACAAACAAAAAAAGCAAAGTATAGGATGAGAAATAAGATTGGAAAATCATTCTTTTACCTTCAAATTCTGGTCCACTTTTTCCTCGATCGGAGTCGCCATTTTTGCATTGATCTTCATATTTCCTGCAAATATTCAAAAGAAAAATAAATGATTTAGTTTTGATCAAGTTAAAAATTAAGAATTATATAAAATAAGATCGGTTAAAAACCCTTTACACTCATATAACATGCAGCAAAAGGATATTGCCAAACAATTGAACGAAAAATTCTCGTCCTTCGTCTTCAGTAATTACTTATCATAGCTTTTATGTACGGAGTTTATTTAATACACATACTCTAACTTTATTGTAGTTCGGAGGGCATACAATGCAATAAAATAGTAGGTAAAGTATAAAAGCATTTTTTATTTCCCTTTCGAAACTGCAATTTGATAACAATTCATGCGAGTCACAAAAAAAAAAAAACAATTTTATTGGAAATATTTCACACAGAAAGAAACACTAGTTTGTAACCCCCGGAAATGGAGAACCGGAAGAGCAAACGAAATTGGAATTCACTGATCCAAAGCATGAAAAGTGCGCTTTCGCAATATCGCATCCATATTACTCACTAGATATGTACCTACTTATTTATATTTTTCACTTTTTTCTTTTTCTGCTTACAAATGTCAAGTATGTAACGCACGATACGTTACGTTTGAATATCAATGTATGCAAAAACATTTCCCCAGAGCCAGTAATGTACCACTTGAAGTGCTTCCCAATTCACTGTGACAAGATTGGAGTGATTGAGTTTGAGTGTTGTCAACGGATGTTGAGTGACAAAAAAAAAAAAAAACAAAATGGTAATTTATTTTTTCATTTCCACACACCCTGTATTGACTGTAAACAAAAAATCCATCGACTCTTCTTGTTCGTTTGCAATATTCTGGATCGCTGGATGAGAGAATTTTGTCACAACTAATTGGATTAATCAAGTGCTGGGGAAAACAATCGACCAATATAATGTTTCAATTGGATGAGCGCTTGAAAATAAGGAAGTTAACGCAAATTAAACAATGACAATGAGTGATGGTAGGCGCACTGAAATTTCAGACGGAAGATATGATGAGGACTGGAATGCTAATAATGTGCAAATTAATCTTGGGAATGAATTAAGGATAAGAGGGATATCAAGCACACGTGCATTTTTGGATTATTTATCTTTTATTCTTTCTTGAAAGAAACCTATTCCGTCTACTAAAGGCAAGTAATTAATATTCGGTCTGTCTATTACTTCGCCACAAATAACAATTAAACTGATTATAATCACTCCTTTAAATGAGCGATAAGCATTCTACGTGCGACAAGAGTTTCGTTGATTTTCATTTTATATTGCTCCATCATCACGAACCAGCATCACCAAAACCCTATATAAAGCCGTTGCGGTGCTTAAATGAATAAAATTAAGCATCGAACAGCCATGACACAACAGGCAACACATTGAATCACTCACATCCTCTATAAAATGTTGCCAACTTAATAGACAAACACAAACACTCCCCATCATTGTCATTTGCGCATCCTTGCCTAGGAATTAAGGACACGCTGATACCTCATAAAATGTTCCCAACTTGAATATATTGCATGTCCTTTAGGGGGCGGGTGAGAAGTTCACCAAAGGAATATATCGATACTGGGGTTGGAGGCTAAGCAAACGTACTTACATTGCTCTCGGGCATGAATAAAGTACACCGGAGCACCCTCATCCCATAAACTCACTCTAGAAAGCATTTTGCAAACACACTCGGCATCAGACAAAAATGTTTGTTTCTTGGCTATGTGCCAATTGAACAGGACCATGACTGGGTAATTTATTTTTGTAGGTCTTCCTTTCTCCCTCGGAATGTGTAGTTGAAGCTCAATAGAAATAACTTAGCAACGGTGTGGACATAGAGACCAAAAAAAAAAAAAAAGGAACTTAAATTATGAGAAAAAAAACAAAATGAGAAGGAGACGAGTTTTCCCCCACTTTCAACAACGGGCGACAAAGTGGTAGAGTCTCCGCGTTGGGCGCAAGATGAAAGTTCAAAACAATTTCCCAGTGGACATAGAAAAACAAAAGACACGCTCTGCCTCCGGGCTAAGTGCTTGATTATAGGAAAATGCCCCAATAATGCCCAAGGCAAGTCCTGAAGAGCCTAATGAAAAACAGCACCAGCAACTTAACGCCATACCTTTCCGCTATAAACTCGAGCGAAAGTGTTTGCACAAAGAACTCAGGTTCTTATGATCTTATATTGTCGTGTTCTTGTATTTTCCTTTTTTTTTGTGCTAAATGGAAAATGACTTGAGATAAACAAAGTAAGACGATGATAAGCTTAGATAGGGACAGGTTATTTTCTTCAAGCAGAAAGCGTAATCCCCAAATGCAATAACAACTGGTGGAAAGTCTTTAATATTTAAGGTTGGTTGTTGGGTCTATTGTGCTTGAAAATTTTGTTCGTATTTGTATTTATATTTGTTGCTGTTGTGTTTGTTTTTCTCCGTCTCTAGGAGCATAAACCAACTATCAAGTAAATATGAAAGGGACTTTTTTTTCCGGAAGAAGGACTTAATGACAATAAATGGTTTGACGTGTTAATCCTTTTTGTAGAAAAAATAAATAAATGAAAAAAGGCAAAACCACAGGTTTGGATAATGGTTTTGAATGATTTAATCATTTAAGCTGTAATTGAGAATTTAAAAGAAGAAAGGGAGAAGGAGGTTTTTGGGATTTTCTTATCATTTGATAAGTAGTAATTTGGAAAGATAAAAATAAAGAAAGCTGTCTTGCATTACAAAGAAAATGTCACGAAATCATGACCCGTGTATTAAATGATTTGTTTAAGAGTTCTGAACCCTTTTTCAAAGTTTAATTTAATGATTGCAAAAGAAGAGTGATTGAAATGGGCGAACTTTTGTTTAAAACCTCTAATTTTTAAGCGAAAAATAAATTACTCTCAATTTTAAAATGTTTTGTTATGAAATTGTGTAAGAACTTTCTGAGTGGTTTTCGAGACCCCATTATAACGGGTGATTTTTTAGCTGGTTTGGTTTTGGCAACACTGGTTTTGACAGCTGACGTGTGTTTAGTACCTTGTGTCACTGTCAAACAGCTTCAGTTTGGTTTGCAATTTAACCATGGATCGTCTTACAAATGAACAACGCTTGCAAATTATTGAATTTTACTATCAAAATTCGTGCTCGGTTCGAAATGTTCATCGCGCGCTGCTTCCATTTTATGGTCGGCATTCTCGACCTTCTGAGTAGTCTATTCGGAAGATTGTGACCAAATTTCGCACCAAATTTACTTTGTTGGACATTAAACCACCAACACGTTTACGTACTGTGTGTAGTGAAGAAAATATTGCGGCCGTATCAGCTAGTGTGACAGAAGACCGCGAAATGTCGATTCGGCGCCGTTCCCAGCAGTTAGGCCTGATAACAAACTTTTTTTTGCCCGAAATGGAAGTTCTTGACTTGCATGATATGTGGTTTCAACAAGACGGTGCCACATGCCACACAGCACGCGAAACAATGGCGCAATTGCGAGGCGAGTTTGGTGAACAGTTAATTTCACGTTTCGGGCCGGTCAATTGGCCGCCTAGATCGTGCGATTTGACACCATTAGACTATTTTTTGTGGGGGTATGTCAAGGCTAATGTCTATAGGGACAAGCCCGCTTCGATTGACGCACTGGAAGCCAACATCCATGCATTCATTCGTGAGATACCGGCCAATATGTGTGAAAGAGTATGCCAAAATTGGACTCAGCGGATGGGCTACCTGAGACGCAGCCGCGGTCAACATTTGCATGAAATTATCTTTAAACATTAAATTGCAAGGTTCAAACTATCGATTCAAATAAATATTTCATTCATTTTTTCGAATTTTTTGTGTTTAAAAAAAAAAAAGTTCTAAACCTCTTAAAAAATCACCCGTTACAACTAACAAGGTTAAAGTTTTATCCAAGAAAGGAATTTGAACAATGCGACTCCTGAAATAAAAACTGAAGCAGTTCTGCTGTAATAAGTGTATGAGACCGCCTGCAAAGCCTTTCGTCAACAATCTGATAGGTTCTTATCAATGTGGCCTCAGACCAGAAAAGTCAACCATTGAGATTTTCATTTCCCTTTGTAGATATCAAGATGTATCCTATATCGTCCGATCATTCCAAATTTATTCTCTGTTTAGCTTAGCATTAAATATCCAAGGACAATTTTAGTGTCATAACTAGGGCAATCGTTCGATGTCAGACAGGATTCAAACACGGCGATGGGCTGTCAAGGGATTTGTTTTATATTTGGTTTGAGAAAATAGCGCAAAAGTCCACTCCCCCTCCAAAGACACTATCTTCCAAAACATAATGGGAAGAACACAGCGTGATGTGTTGAGAATTGAGACAGACGTAGCAAAAATAGTAAATGAAGGAAGATGAAGTACATGCCAACACTGACAACACGCACGGTTCGAACAAAACGTCACAATAGTAACATATCACTTTTGGTAATCAATGTTCCTATGGGCTGATAAAGAAATTAATTAGTAACACCGTCTCTCGATGAACTAAGGTAAGACAGTACAAGACGTCGATTATGGTGCAGAAGCGTAGACGCTGACAATTTCGGATAAAAGTGCTTAAGGCTGTTTCGAGAGGAAATTTCTTTAGGCCATTTATGGCCTCGACTGCATCGACTGAGAATACAGAAGAAGAATTAACAGCGAGATTTACGGCTTATACTACCACATGGATCCATCCAGAAGGGTCAAAGTAAGTCCAATGACTCAGATAACTTGGTCAGATAGAGCATATGGACACGTAAATCCTCGGTATATCAAGAATAGCTCTAGGCTAAAAACACACTAAATCCAACAAAACGTTTGTTTAATTTTCCGCGGACACAAGTCCATTGCTTTTTTGAGCAACACACACCGAAACCGACACGACACGATACAAAGTTCTCTTCCCTTGCAGTAAAAAAATCGGGTTGTAAAGGTTCAACGCACACAAAACCCGACAAAGACAAAAAAATTTGTTTTTGTCGGCTTCAATGTGTGCTGGAATGTGACACGATATTTTGTCGAGGGACAAGAAAACGTTTTGTTGGCTTTGGTCTGTTTTCAGCCTAAGGAGCACAAAGAGAAAGAGGAAAGAGTACACAGAGCCTAAATTTGATTAATACACGAGATGTTTATAAAAAAAAGAAAGAAATAATGTTCGCTGCCTTCCGTTTCAGAGTTTTTTTCATAAGCTTTCCTTGCAATAACCAAAAAATTAATCAGTTAAGTGACTGACAGAACCTCCATAAATGCCTTGAAGTTAAAACTTAAAACCCTTCATCAAAGGCAGACAAAAAAATCAGAACATTTCTTTATCAAGCTTATTAAAATATTTACTACTACTTCTGTTTAAAAGAAGTAAAAAAACTCACAATTTCATTCCCTATTCCCTCTTTTTGCATTTTCTTTTGGAAATTTTATCAATTATCCTGATGGACGGTCTGTCAGCTTACACAACAAAAAATAAAATATGAAAAACGATGATCACACCGTCATTGTTGAGTTCTTAATCCTTCGTCAGAACTTCTCTTTGACTGAGGAAATAAAATCACAAAAAAACTGGACCCCTCCCCCCACGAGCTTGACAGAAAAATAAATAATTTGTTGGAATGGTTTTCACTTTGAGCAAACAATTACACACCGACATCACTTTTTATTTCTTTCATACAAATTTAAAAAACAAATTGTCAGAATAAATATTAAATTTAAAACCAAAGAGAGGGATATAATGTTAATTTAAAATGTGCCTCTTCTCAAGCAACCTAGATAAAAGTCAATTAACCCTCATTCCATCACGCCCCATTGCCTATTTCGAAGACATTTTTATGTAAGGAACGTCACGTTTCTTTTTGCTCTCTCCCAACTCTCCAGCCTAATGCCACCTTTTCCATTCAAAAGCGTAACCTCATTGCATCTTTTCAGACAAAGCAAGCCAAGAAGCGAATAACGTCTATGACTTGGGGCGTTGTTGATGAGGGAAAAAAAATATCTTCAATAGAAAAAGTTTAACTAACAAGTGGCGAATCATATGTTTTTTCTTATTTTGTTGGTCCTTTCAGCCGGATTCCTGGAATGTTTTTGCATTTATGAACTAAAGGTTAATTTATTTATGAACTCTGACAGCTTAACAATTTTAATACTACCTCGAGTCATAGCCACAACTCGAATGCCATCAAGATGAGGGTTGCCACACTCATATTTTAAGTGCCACTTTTGGTTAAAAACTATTAATCTGTTTTGCTTTGAGGAATGTTCTGGTAACCCTCTCTTCGTATAAGAAAAACAAACCTGATGAATACACTTAGTTGACACCATAAATCTTCAGTGCAGTGTGTGTCAGCATCTATTCAAAGGGTCTGTTCGAAACTTGAGTCGGAGACGATTGCAGGAACAGATTGAATAAAAGAAACGGAAACAGGACAACTTAAATCAGGGCAATGTTGTTTACACGTAAATAAGCAGAATCTGTGTCACCAGATCCTGCCGTAGCAACGGTCGGCCGTGTGAAGCATTTTAATTCACAGTGAATTTAATTGAAAGGATGGGTGGAATGGTAAAGAATGTGGCCAATCCAATTCAGGACAGCGGAGCAGTGTTTGTAAAGAAAGTATCACGATTGGGTTATACTTATACACCACTTGACCTCAAACTGTCTTATGATGTCAGGTTGGTGATTGTTGTTTGTTTGTCAGATTGAAGTTTGAGATGGTAAACGAATATAAAATGAGATGAACATTTAAGACGCTTACTGTGTTGGTATTACAGTTTAAAAAGCATCATCTGTCATCAAAGATTGATTGCTGGAAATTTCCTTAAATTTTTCATCAATTCATTTGCACACTTGACAGGCAACGAAAATCAAATGAAAACGATCTTCATCAACATTTCCTAATCTCATCGCAAAAAGAAGCTCACCAGCAGAAAATCAATTGCAACGGAAGCGGAAAGAAGGAGATTTATTATATTCATAGTCAAGGATATTATCCTGAGTGAAATACAATTCGTATACCTATCAGAATAAATACTTTTACAAATTACAAATACTTAACCGAAAACATCATGCCTCCATTGTGCGAGTAAGTTTTGTATAAATCATGAATGCTATCTGTGGGCGCTCTTCCCGGAGGATATGCGAAAATAACTTTCAAGGACATTAAGCTATACCCACTTCTCTTCACCAACCTCTCTCACTCCCTCGTACTTGTATTGTGTACGCACTGGCAGTTATTATTTGTATTTTGTATATTTTATGTGAAAAGTCGGTTTTTCTTTTATTTTTTTTTTCTCCGAAATGAAAATGAATTTGTTTTCACAAGAATGAAGAAGAAAAGTTTAAAAAAAAAAATCAACAACAACAACAACAGCAAAACCGAGTGAAAAGAAAATCATGACTTCACTTAATTCAGATTTAATAGCTGAGGTATCCTTACAGCAGCTCCTTGGTAGTATTATACCTCAACCAACTGTGTGTGTTAGGGCGGAGGGACTTCGGGGTGTTTTTCTTTTTTTTAAATGTTGATTTTATTATCGTCTTTAAGGATAAGTGAAACGGAGGAAGAAAGCTGCTTATAAACTTCTTGTGGTAAATGCGCAAATTGAAGAAAAGTGTTTTTTTTTTTTTTGTGAAGACGAATTTCCATCAAATTGACATTTATTTTAATCCGAGTTGTCTATTGCTATTTTTGACTTGTTAATTTAGTTATGGCTCCTGAAAAATGATAATTTTAATTTTGTTAAGATTTGTAAGTGAATTTGGCGAAATAAGTAATTGGTCATTACAGTTCGGTTAATCTGTTATTTTGGCTTCATAAAATTTGTCTTTTAATTAAATCTGTCAATCTGCCAGTTGTTTTGCCTACAAAAGCTTAAGCAGCCGTTGGCGTTAGGTTGATGGTCTTTAAATTAAGTAATCGTGGTTTTCGGAAGTCAACAGTTCGTATTCGTAGTTTTTCGCCGCCAACACAATCTGGGTAGATAAAGTTTCGATCATCATTAGCCATTGGGTCGGCTTGGGGACGATAGCCGTGGAGTCTGGTGATGAGCGCTGAACATTAAAGGTTTTTATTGGAATCCGACTCGTGGCAAAACATTTTATTTAATTTTTCATGGGTACTTTCTCTTAAGAAGTACTGAAAATACGTCGGAGGCTATCGTTTTGCCATGAAAAAAGCATTTTTAATCAAACCGTTCGGAAGCGGCATAAATTTGAAGGACCTAGCAAGGCTTCAAACGCACTGAAGAAAACCCTTGGCCTTTCGGACATGTTGTCCACTTTGCAGATTTTTAAGAGCAGGCCAATTCTTTAATGCCCTTCTTAAGGCTTTACTGTCATACAGGCTTCCTGCATTTCTTCATGTCTTCCTACTTTCCCTGATTTACCTACATATCTGTTCATGAATTTACTGATCAAGGGATTGTTCATATTTGTGGCTCTGATACCACAGCCGCTAGATTACTATTTCAAAATTGTACAGCTTTCATTTCTTCGGTGAACTGACTTTTGAGAAATTCATTAAAGTGCACTTCCCGTCATTTCAAAATGCTTTTTGATCGCTTATTAAATTTCCCTGCAGCTTGCTCTGAAAGCTTCGGACAAATTATTAGTATTTGCATGCCTTTTTTTCAACAGACAATATTTTAACAAGATGCCTTCTGCACCTATTAAGCTTCTTCTTTTTATTATTCCTCTTTAAGTGACTACCATCCGATAATCTTACTTACTTACTTTCTAAAGATGGCGCTACAGTCTGCTGTGAACTTGGAACTTGGGTCTCAATCAATAATCAATAGCTAGCCAGCTCAGTCCCTAGTTAGCTGCTACCTCCAGTTTTGCACTTCAAGTTGATTGATGTCTTCTTCCAATTGTGTACGCCACCTGAGTCAAGGTCTTCCTCTCCTTCTTCGTCAATCGGGAAAAGTGTCGAAGGCTTTCCGGGCCGGAACATTGGTATTCATTCGCTCTAAATGACCGAGCCATCTGAGTCTCTGGACCTTGACCCATCTGGCAAGGTCCACGTCATTGTACAACCCTTGATGTTTTCCATTCCCCATCAATGCACACGGGTTCAAAGATGACAGGAAGAACTTTCCTCTCGAAACAGCATAAGGCACATTCATCCGATCTTGTCAGGGTCCATGCTTCGCCAGGACTGGGATGATGCTACATAATTCTACCTAAGTTGACCGAGAGAGGGCTTTTCAACTCAATTGCTTTCTTCACCCAAAGAAACAGCGATTAGCAAGAGTTATTCTTTGTCTGATCTAGGCGCTGGTATTGCCCTTGTTAAAGGCGGAGCCTAGGTAGACAAACTCTTCTACTACCTCGAAGTTGTATGCGTCTATTGTGACGTTCTGTCCGAGCCATCAGTGTTGGGTGTCCTTTCTCAAAGAAAGCATATACTATGTTTTGCCCTCATTTACTGCTAAGCCCATTTTCTGTCACAATTCTCACAGGGACACCATTGACATTCCAACATCATTCATTCTAACATTCTAACTACGTTAGATGGAATCAGCATTATCAAATTACATTATTTTAACAGCGTGTCCACTTATTTTTCAAACCCACCATTTAGGACTCAAGCTTTCTCCTTCATCAATCAATCACATGGCTGTAGATATTGCTGATGATTTCATTGAGCAAAGCAGCCTTAATGGATTGTAGCCTTAGGAGTGGATGTATTGTTTTTGATATCAGTTCGTTTGCGGAACACCTCTTCAACAAGATTCAATGTTCGATATATGCGAGCATGAGAGAGAGTCTATCAGATTATGGGCTACCTCGATATATCTACGACTAATTTCATCTGGCGATACCATTGTGGATACTCTTACATGGAAACCTGTTAAGATGATCTTTCTTAAACCCCATTGTCCATTATCCATGATCAAACTAGAGTCAAAATGTGGCCTAGATTCAGAAGATACATTGTCCAAATCCACGGTTCTGAGCCTAAGGTGAGACTTTATCAAAACGAGATAGAGACATGTTTACAATCAGAGACCTTAAGTAGAACAAAATTAGTTTCAATAGTCACATGAAGTACCTTTCCACATGACGTACGTACAAAACTTGAAATAAGAGCTTTATTTAAATTTTCAAAAATCAGTTTTTACTCTTTTAATTTCAAGTCAACTATTCATTTAACCGAAATATTCACTTTCATAATCAAACAAAGTTTCCATGTTGATATCAATTCCGGTGCTGTGCTTTCACAACCAAAAGTTTCAATTTTGCAGTAAAGTAAAGATAAACTTTTTCACCTTCGAAAGTTTGAATACATTTTGCCATTTATGATGCAAATTACATGTGTTTCAATTCAGTTTTCTGAATCAAACAACTTTCTGTTTTTGTTTCCATTTATGCATGAATGCTTCAAAGCAAATTACAGGAAAGTGAAGCCTTGAAAACAAAGAATGCTCTTGAGCAATTAATTTAGAAATTTTCCGTTAAAACCAAAAGCAAATAAATTCCTTTATTATTCCAAACATTCAGACAAACAAAACAAACAAATATATTCTGAATCATTTTCGATTTTATGAACTGAAATAAGTTTTTTTCCATTTTGGCAAATTTTCCATTTGATTAGAGCAAACATTCGAATTCGGTTGCGATGAGCTATAACCTCTAAATGCCTTAATTCGTTCAAGCCTAATGTTCAATGAACAAGAAAATCGTTATGCCCACCCACACCACCAACAATGATAACGTTAGAAAATTACTCATTTGGAGATATGATAATGATAACAACTCACACACAGCTGGATGAGTTCTCATCAAATCACATTGAATTTAATCAGATTAGCAACACGACCAATAAATTAGGAAATAGGCGAGACTACAAAAATACCGAAATAATGATTAGTAGCTAGAAGGTAAATTATCTTCCATGTTGACTAGTTTCTATGTAGTTTTGAGGGTAGACATTCTCTCTGGCGTGAATGTGCTCTCATGTCGATAGTTAAAATTTGGTGAAGCTGCAGAAAATTGACGAAATCGAGTAAATCCTTTTCCCTGCATCTAACACAAACAACATTAATTTAAGCCCAAAGCCTCCTCAGAAAAGCATTAACTGTACGAATCCTAAATATCATCTTCTCAACTAGCAGATTCTATCTCCACTTCAAGCAGAATTGAGACTTCATACAGAACGAGAGTGTAACCAAACCACTGTTGTGGGTATGATATAGTTTACTTGTAGTGTGTACTATTATTTGCCTTGAAGGAGGACCTAAACTGACATTATTCACATCAACATGGATAACAGTCTCTTGTTGACCTTGTTTTCGTTAGTTCAAGTGCTTTTGCTATTCTCGAATTGCTATACTTTTTGTTTTGTCGTTGCTTGTAGGGAGCCTATTTTCTTCTCAACCTTCATGTTTGCCGTCATGAAAATCAGCACACAAACATAGAAACAAAAATTGTGTCGAAAAGGAAACTATTTACCCTTCACATTTATTCATTTTTTTTTTTTAATGACGACTCTGGGGTATTTTCATGTAAAAATGAAAAATTCAAATTCAACATCGTCACTCAGCCAGATGCAGATTTTTTTTTTTGGTTTTGAATTTCATCATGAGAGATTTAGGTCACAATTCAAATTTTCCTGAATATTTTTGTTGTTGTTTTTGTTAACACTAGAAGATAGACAGTTTTGTGTTTAAATCTCTTTAAATGAGGAGAAGGATATAAAAATGTTGAGTTCGAAAAGTTATCTGCAAAAGCACTTTTTATATAAAAATGGTAAATTTTTCTCCACCACTTAGTGTATTTTGTCCAGTTAAAAGGATGTTTTTAGTTTTCAATAAACATTTTCACTGTTAATGCTAGTTTTGGAGGATACTCTTGTGTTTTTATGAAATTGAAAAAAATGTCAAGTTGGTAGTCATTGAAGTAGTCTGATTGAAGTTTCAGAAAGTTTGAAGGATTAAGGATTCTATATAAAAATACATATTCTACTTCTTATAAAGGGTTTTCCAATAAGAGGTGTTATTTTGAATAGCCCGCTATTCAAGCTATCACTTTTGAAGCTGTCATTTTTTGACATTTGACAAATAGAAACTACGCCATTAGTAAAAATGGAATGATAAACGCTTCAACAACGCATTGAAATTATTAAAATTCACTATAAAAATGGTGAAAATTTGGCAAAGACGGTTCGTAAAACTAAAACAATTTTTGGGTCGTCGTGAAGCACCTTATCTGAGCGCAATACAGAGATTGGTGGACAAATTCGAGCTGTTATGACAAGTTAGTGATGTGAAGAATAAACCCCGTGCACGTCGCTCAAGAACAACTGAGAATATTGCTGTTGAAGCCCAAAAAAAAAACCATTTGTCAATTTCTCGTCGTTCTTTGGAATTAGGCATTCCACAAACGTCATTACAACGTATTTTGCATAAAGACTTGGGTCTTAAGGCTTATAAATTTCAGTTTACACAAGAACTCAAGCCGGCTGATCATCAACAACGTCGTGTCTTTGCTGATTGGGTCCTTGAAATGCATGAAAATGATCCGGAATTTCATCGAAAAATCATCTTGACTGATGAAGCCATTTCCACCTCGGAGGCTATGTCAACAAGCAAAGCTGTAGCATCTGGGGCTCGGAAAACCCAAGAGTTATTGTTGAAAATCCTCTCCATCCTCAACGCGTGACTGTTTGGTGCGGTTTATGGTCCGGCGGGGTCATTGGAACTTACTTTTTCGAAAACGAGGCTGGAGCAACAGTTACGGTTAATGGCTTGCGCTATCGAGAGATGATTAATAATTTTTATGGCCGGAATTGGATGGTATTGATCTGGACAACGTTTACTTTCAACAAGACGGCGCTTCGTGCCACACAAGCAATGTAACCATGGATCTTTTACGGGAAAAGTTTCCGGACCGTGTTATCTCTCGAAGAGGTGATCACATTTGGCCACCGAGATCTTGTGATTCAACACCTTGCGACCTCTTCCTTTGGGGCCACGTGAAAGATAAGGTCTACGCCAACAGCCCAGCGTCGAAGCAAGACCGCAAAGATTTAATTCGTGAGGCTATTGAGGACATAGAGAAGCCACTTTGCGATTTGGTTATGGAAAATTTCATGAAAAGGATATGGTTCTGTAAGCGTGGTCATGGCTGCCATTTGGCTGATGTTGTATTTCATTATTAACGGCATATCTTCTTCTTTATAATGAAATAAACATCCGATCATTTATCTGAAAAAATGCTTTTACTATTTGAATATTAAAATAACACCTCTTATTGGAAACCCTTTAGTTGTTATAACAAGGTAAAATGTGTTATTTTCGATAACATTTTAAATAAGTATCCAAGCCATGATTAAATATTTTGGTATTTTTACCAAAAATCTCGGATCTAACATGATTTTATTTTTGAGCATTAAATTGAAATTTGGATTTTTATTTTTTGAGGAAGATTTTAAAATATTTCAATATTATTAACATTTGTCACTTCCCAGTTAATAGCTTATTTGTCCCTGAAATTATTGCAAACCAGAGATGTTTTCGACAGCATGGTTAATTGATATTCATATTGTTCGATTATAATTTACGTAACACGAACAATATTCATGTTGTGCTGGAGGGTTGAAGGGAACGAAACATGAATTTGGAATTAATTCAATTTGTGTTTTTGTCCACAACAAAATATGATGGATGTGTTTCGGTACGAACATAATTAAATCTGTTTATTTTTGTGTGTTAATGGGTACACAGCAAACAAACAGTAAATGCGTGTGAATGAATATTTGTTTTTGTAAAAATAAATGATTTATTGTGTAAATACACATGCAGACATAGATTAACTATAATAGAATAACATATAATAGAAATACATACAGGTGAATAGCTTTTTGATATTTTGGCATTAACGAAAAATATGCACGACTGGGTAGCACGAACTTGCTCCTGTACGAATTCTAAAACTCAACTTCCAAGAAACATTTAAAAATAAAAATTCAAGCAAGACCAGTTAATATAGACAATGTAGTATCTCTTCTTGAAAGAACCATCTAAAAGCTAAAATATAACAAGTCCACCGGTTCGGAGGGCATACCTGCGGGACTCTTTGAATATGGAGAAGGTGTTTTGATGAACCGCAATCCCCAGGTCATCAACAAAGTGTGGGACGAAGAATGCATGCCCACTGACTGATCGGTAAGCCCCAAATGCCCCATCTACAAAAAAAGCCATCCTTTGTCATGCAAAAACTACCGTGGCATATCCCTGCTTAGTGCTGCATACAAAATCCTATCCAACGTACTGTGTGAGTGTCGGCCTCAAAGTCGGCACGTATACCAGTGTGGCTTAAGGTCAAGCAGAATAACGATAGACCAAATATTCGCAGTGAGGCAAATCCTTGAAAAGGCTAACGAATTTCAAGTCGCCATCCACCATCTTTTCATCATCTTCAAAGCTGCATGGTAGCATCTAGGGCCAAGAACTTATGATGGTGATTTTGAATTCGGGATCCCGAACAAACTGAACCAGCTGTGCCGCTTGACGCTAAACAATACGCACTGCAGTATGCAAATAGGTAACAGCTCGTTCGAATTGTTCCAAACATGCGCAGGATTTAGGAAAAGAGATGCGCTGTCATGTGATTTCTTCAACATAGTCCTGAAGCAGATAGTGCGCAAGGCAGGTGTGAGCACGGAAAACACTATCTGCAACAAATCCATCCAGCTCCTAGGCTATGCGGACGACATAGACGTTATCGGTGATCAGTCGATCCAAGAGAGCTGGGCTCGCCTTTGCAGCAATTGAAGCACAGGCGAAACTCGTTGGTCTTTAAAGTGAATGAGAACACAATGTCCTGCTGGTATAGCAGCAATTTTAAGGTTGTTAAGAAGTTCAACAACCTTGGAACAAACAATAATCTCACAAACGACACCTTAGTGGAGATCCTACGAAGAATTGCCTTAGCGAACCGCTGCTGCTTCGGTTTGGCAAAACAACTGCGTTCAAAACTCCTCACTCGAAAGACAAAGTGTCTGCTAGATAAAACTATGATTTAACCAATCCTACTCTACGGTGTCCGTACGTAGGTACGTTGGCTGCTAAGCAGAACGTCGTGGGTTTCGAGTCCTACTCGTGTCCATAGTTTTTATTTAATCTTTCACGGGCACTGTCTTATGCGAAGATCTGACAAAACTTTCAAGAGTATCAACCTGTCATGAAAAAGTGCTTCTCAACTTTGCCGTTCGGAATCGGCGTTAAATTGTAGGTCCCCTCAATTCTTCACACGCACCTAGAGAATTGTTGATGAGAGTAAGCCACTTAGGCCTTGGCTCTTCAAGAGCTGTCACGCCACTCTATTTATCTTTTTATTTTAATCTACGGCGCCGAGTTTTGGACGATAAATAAAAAGGGAATTGATATACTGGGCACTTTGGTCCTGTTTGGGATGATGGCGAATGGAGAAGAGGGTTCAACCGCGAACTGTACGTGTTGTACCAAGATGTGGATGCATTTCAGAAAGCCAAGAAAAGACGACACATCTCGAGCGGGTGAACGATAACGCTCCAGCCAAGAAAGTCTTCTCATCGTAGCCACCAGGTTCGAGACCATGACCAAGTGACTCCGGATGCCAGAGTGCTTGGTTTTGGCAACTGGAGAGTGCTGGAAGGCTGGAAGGTGCTGTAAAATGAAATATCAACCTCCGAAACACAATTTATCTGAACAAATTATATAAATACATTTCTTAGAAAACAGTTGATTTTTTAAATTGAAAAAAAAAAAACAATATGAGTGCGACCTCCTTGCTCCATGGCTAACTTCTAAGAAGAGAAAATTAGAAATAATTTCAATTATTTAAAACCAAATTGTATTCAACTAAACTAATGAGTCTTCTAGTGGATTAAAATCTGAAATATCAAATTCCTACTTACACTGGATGGGAACATGAGGACGTAGTCGAATTGAATGTGGACGGTCCGCTTCAAGCCCGTAATTTTCAAAATTCGAGCAATGAAAAGTGTCACCGAATCGTATCGACTGAACTTTGTTATTATTTCCGCACTTTCTTTGGGCGTGAACTGATTCATGGTTAAAATTGTAAGCCATAACCTTTCCAAAATGTGTTCGACGACGCCAATCGGTTGAAATCTGAAAAAGCTATTCAATATTTCTATCGACCACATTTAGAAGATGCACCCTGTATATCTGCTTTAACTCATATCAATTGTTTATAACAAACTATCGACAAAAAATATGTTTTCTTATATCGATAAATAAGATTTTTTTTGTCTCAATTTATGCGGACAAGATCATAATGTTAGATTTTTTTAAATGTTTCATTTTTAAGAAACAGCTTTAGCTGAAAATAATTCCGCGTCGATTGAATTCGATTTCATGTTAATACCATGAGTAGTTCGGGAGATAATCATAATTATCATACTTTATGATGAATTTTACTACATTCACATTTTTAACGCCTTAACCGTTATAGCTGAAAATCTAATCAGTTCTTAACAAGAATGGGACCAAAATCATGACAATTCTATGAGGGGTTCGTGAGATAAATCGAGCCGAAAGAACGCAACGCATATACGCACAAATACGCAAATAAAAACATGTTTACATACACACACACAGACATGATTATAAAATGTGTTGATTCGGATTCTAGTGACTTCCTCTGGGATGTTAAAAAAAACGTTCTATGAGAGGTACCGTTTGCGAGCAATACAAAAATAGTTTGATTTAAATGAGTGTTCCGAAGAAAAAATAACGAGGATATTTTAAGAAAAATCGTAGGAGCCATTTTTGAGGCAATTATTGAAACTTTTGTTTTTTTGGCAAAAAAATTTGAATGGGGCTCCCCATAATTTTGATTTTGAAAATAAAACTAAAAAAAATGACTCGTGTAAATTTGCTCAATTTTCTAAATTTTAAGTTTGAAGTCAATCAGACCAGTGGTTTTGGCTGCAAATGCGCTAACAGGCAGGCAGGCAGGCAAACAAACAGGCATACAACAGATTTGTTCGACTCTATCATCATAATGATTTGATCAAAGTCCCAATTTTTGTTACGAAAACATAAAAATTATAAAAACGAACATTACGTCAACATGGAAAACCCATAAAAATTGAGATGAGACTTCTGGATAAATTTATCTCGATTTTTATGGAGTTTTAACTTAAGTTATGGCTGCACTTATAAATGTTTAGTTTCAAGAAATTTATTTTACACAGAATCATATGAAATTTGGTTAGGTCTTTTGACTTAATTTAGCAGGCAGTAAGGAGACCAAAAAGTTTATTGTTTAAGAGGCCACCAAGCGAATTGTTCGTAAAAGCACAAAAAAGGCAAAACAGACGAGTTTTTCTGCGCTACGAAGAATTGATTTTAAATGCTTAAATTGCTTATTTTGTCTTTAAATTTAAAACAAATTTTTAAAATGGTTTATCTTGTTGTTGTTTTATTTCTAAATTGCGGTCATAGTTTTTGAAAATAGATTCCAACTGTTCTCGGGTCAGAAAAAAGCCGATAAAATGACTTTAAACTGATTTCAATAGAAGAGTTTGCGAAAACAACTCCTGTAAGTCATCCAACTGTAAATAAAAATAACGGGTGATTTTTAAGCTGCTTTGATTTGGCAACACTGGTTTTGACAGCTGACGTGTGTTTAGTACCTTGTGTCACTGTCAAACAGCTTCACTTTGGTTTGCAATTTAACCATGGATCGTCTTACAAATGAACAACGCTTGCAAATTATTGAATTTTACTATCAAAATTCGTGCTCGGTTCGAAATGTTCATCGCGCGCTGCTTCCATTTTATGGTCGGCATTCTCGACCTTCTGAGCAGTCTATTCGGAAGATTGTGACCAAATTTCGCACCAAATTTACTTTGTTGGACATTAAACCACCAACACGTTTACGTACTGTGCGTAGTGAAGAAAATATTGCGGCCGTATCAGCTAGTGTGACAGAAGACCGCGAAATGTCGATTCGGCGCCGTTCCCAGCAGTTAGGCTTTGTTACAGCACTACGTGGAAAATTTTGCGGAAGGATTTGGGCGTAAAGCCTTTTAAGATACAGCTGGTGCAAGAACTAAAGCCAGCCGACCTACCACAACGCCGAATTTTTGGTGAATGGGCTCTTGGAAAGCTGGCCGAGGATCCGCTTTTTTATCGAAAAATTGTGTTCAGCGATGAGGCTCATTTTTGGTTGAATGGGTACGTAAATAAGCAAAATTGCCGCATTTGGAGTGAAGATCAGCCAGAAGCATTGCAACAGCTACCAATGCATCCCGAAAAAGCCACTGTTTGGTGCGGTTTATGGGCCGGCGGCATTATTGGGCCATATTTCTTCAAAGATGATGCGAATCGCAGCGTTACTGTCAATGGTGAACGCTACCGAGCGATGATAACAAACTTTTTTTTGCCCGAAATGGAAGTTCTTGACTTGCATGATATGTGGTTTCAACAAGACGGTGCCACATGCCACACAGCACGCGAAACAATGGCGCAATTGCGAGGCGAGTTTGGTGAACAGTTAATTTCACGTTTCGGGCCGGTCAATTGGCCGCCTAGATCGTGCGATTTGACACCATTAGACTATTTTTTGTGGGGGTATGTCAAGGCTAATGTCTATAGGGACAAGCCCGCTTCGATTGACGCACTGGAAGCCAACATCCATGCATTCATTCGTGAGATACCGGCCGATATGTGTGAAAGAGTATGCCAAAATTGGACTCAGCGGATGGGCTACCTGAGACGCAGCCGCGGTTAACATTTGCATGAAATTATCTTTAAACATTAAATTGCAAGGTTCAAACTATCGATCCAAATAAATATTTCATTCATTTTTTCGAATTTGTTGTGTTTTTTTCTTTTTAAATCACCTTTTACAAATCCTAATGATCATAAAATTGCTGGGAACTAAAACGTTGAAGCTCTTTCTAATTTTTAAGTGGCTGATTCTGAAAAAATTAAAAAATTTGTATACTTTAACGCTTTTTTAACAATAACTAAAACACACAAACTGCTTCATCTTATGCGATTTTTTTTCTTTAATGAAGAACGGAGAAAAAAATGAAGAACAAAATCAAAGCTGTAATATTTTGAATGAAAGTATTAAACAAATTGAATCTTAATAAAATCTTATTTATAAAAACCGGACATTTTTTGCTATAGAAAAAAAATGCACATTCGCCCTAGTGAACCTATTCCCAATATAATGAACCTTATCATTTCAATACAAACTTCCTCACTTTTAAGATTTTGTCACTTCTTAAAAACATTAAAAAAAGCTGTTCTCCTTAAAATCATTATCAACATTACTCATTTCTCCCCTCGAAAGCAAAACTGCTAACAAATCGGTGTTTTTATTACCACATTAAAAAAGTCGTTTAGTTATGAATACCATCTTGCTCACGTAATAAAAATAACAATAAGACCAAAACAAAAAATAGCGACGCACACAAGTCATTAACAGAAATATACCAGCTTCTGCCACCTCTACCCAAACTCTACGCATCGACAAAATACAAAAATCCCTGCCATGCAATTATCACTGTTTCTTGCGATTATGTATGTTAATCTGAAAAAAAAAAATCAAGTGCTTTGTGAGACTTCCTGCTTTATATTCTGAACTCTACAAAAACTTCTGTTGACAGGTGTAGTTATGATATTTTACCACAACCACCCCTATCATCATCCTCTCTTAGTCACTCTCAGTCAGTGTCAAAACTCAAATTCAAAATGAGTTCTCAACTTCAAGAACGATATTCCTTCTGCTTTTCATTTTTTAGGTGAAGTTCTCTTTTGGGTTGATTTTAAGGACACCTTTACTCTCCCTAGAACCTCGTGAGTCTATACTTGAAAGGAGTCTTTACAATTTTTGCTTTTTTTTTGTGAATGAAACAAACAAAATCCGGTCAAAAGGTTCTCATTAAGGAGAGAATCGTTCGTAATATTGGGAGCTGCTTTACTCGCCTGCTCCTGCTGCTTCGGTGTAGTGGTTGTGATAAAATGTTTTTCATATGTCGAATCTTGAATAAAAGCTTGAAAGTGGGTACTCTCGCACTTTTGTGATGTTCAAGTGAGTTTTGAGCGGGGAAGATGAAAATACATATTATATAAGAACATTATAGTGCTTTTGTGAACGCCTAAGCTTGCTTTGTCGTTACAGGGTATAATACGAAAAGTGGGTGAAACCTAATGACGTTGTCGTTCAAAAGGAGGACAAAGTCTGGGTTGGATTGACAGAAAAAAAAAATTAGTTGGGTACTCCAAAACACAAAATTATAGTATATATATGATTCAAATACTAAAATACTAAAATTCCCACGCTCAAGCGCCTCAATTTCGGTTTTTAACGAAAAGCAATGAAAGCATACAAAATTACCTTCGAACTTTTTGGGCAAAAGTTTGAAGCTTCGAAAGTATATAATCCGCTCCTGAACTAAAGGAAACCCTTTCGGTGGTTTTGTCTGTAAATGTACATGTACTCACCTAAAAAAAGGGGGCAACAGCTTCTTTTGTTCACTCAATATTTTTCTGATATTTTTTTACGGAGTCAGGTCTAACTTCAATGATTAAAAGATTTTTTTTCTATTTTTTAGTTTAAGTGGAAAGCCAAACAAAAACTAAAAAAAAAATGAAAGATCCCACTGAAGAATACAAAATATTATATGAGAAATAGGACACAAGGCAATAGAAAAAAAGAGAGAATGTATATAGAAGTCTTTCAGAGCCTATTCTCTCTGTGCCCTTAGCCTTTAGTCACACTTGACATTAAATTGTTTTCTAGGACCAACAAACATACACAGGCTATACAATATATATGTATATGCCATTATGACAGCGAAGCTAATTTACATACCCTCTCTTGTGTTCCACATAGAGCACAAAAGAAAGGAAGATTGAGGTTAAACAGAGATTCGTTTTGCGATTTTTTTGTATCTCCTTTCTTTCTTAACATTATGTTCTCGTTTTAAAGTGCTGATTTTGTGGTCAGAAAGTTGATAGTCTGGCGAGGGGTTGAGATTTAACTACTTAGCATCACAAAGGCTGATAGCGAAATCAGCTGAAGTCGTGTGACAAGACAATTTAGAAGAAAGGAGAAAAGTATAAACTCAAAAACTAGGGAAGCCCCATTGATCCTTTAAAATTGAGTGTGTGTTGTTGGGTGGGCTGTGGTGGGTTTTATTGGATGTGAGCCATATCTATTTGGAAAATAATGGACTAACATGGACCCAGTTGGGGATTTGAGTTTGCCCCAAAGTGAATTGGCTTGTTAGTTTTAATGAGGTTGCAAGTGAGTGTTTTTAATCGAGAAAAAGATGGACACATAATGATATGGGTTTTGTTGGCTGGAAGGAAAAGTAGATTGATTTTTATCTTCTGGAAAAAAAAAAAAACTAAAATTTAAGTGGGCTCATGGGGACAGTAAAAGCTTATAGAAAATAAAATAGAAAACGTTTACTTGTTTTTGGCCATCAGGGCGATGCTAGAGAAGAGACTTAAGTTAGGGTTTTAAATGGGTATTCGAGAGGGGGTTTAAATGTTTTAAAAATATGAAAGGTATGATTTCTCACGGATGGTAACGTTCAAGTCATTTTCAATGCGTACAGACATCGATACTAATGGCACGTTCCAATGAACACAGTAAGGGCAATCCTTGCGTTTTAATTCTTAAATGAAAGTTTATTGAAAGTCTTCTTACTTACTTAAGGTGGCGCTACAGTCCGTTGTGGCCTTGGGCCTGAATAAACAGTCTCCTTAGCAAGTCGTCTCAAGTTTTGCACTCTTAGTTGATTGAGGTCCTCTTCCACTTGAGTGCGCCACCTGAGTCGCGGTCTTCCTCTCCTCCTACGTCCCTCGGGAATAGTGTCGAAGGCTTTCCGGGCCGGAGCATTGGTGTCCATTCGCTCTAATCCATCTGAGTCTCTGGACCTTAACCTTTCTGGCTAAGTCCATGTCGTTGTACAGCCCGTAAAGTTCGCTGTTGTATCTTCTTCGCCATTCCCCTTCAATGAACACGGGGCCAAAAATGATCCGAAGAACTTTCCTCTCGAAACAGCTTAAGGCACTTTCATCCGATTTTGTCAGGATCCATGCTTCTGCACCATACAGCAGGACTGGGATGATGAGTGTGTTGTACAGATTTACCTTAGTTGCTCGAGAGAGGGCTTTTCCACTCAATTGCTTTCTTAGCCTAAAGAAACAGCGATAAGCAAGAATTATTCTTCGTCTGATCTCGGCGCTGGTGTTATTGCCCGTGTTTATGGCGGAGCCTAGGTAGACAAACTCCTCTGCTACCTCGAAGTTATATGCGTCTATTGTGACGTTCTGCCCGAGCCGTCGGTGTGTCCTCCCTCGAAGACAGCATATACTTCGTTTTTCCCTCATTTACCGCTAAACCCATTTTTGCCGCTTCTATCTCAATTCTCACAAAGGCGCCATTGACATCACGCTGTGTTCTTCCCATTATATCAATATCATCGGCGTACGCGAGAAGTTGAACAGATTTTTGGAAGATAGTGCCTCTGGTGTTGACGTTGGAGTTCTGCACTATCTTCTCAAGAACGATGTTAAAGAAATCGCATGACAGTGCATCGCCTTGTCTGAATCCTTTTTTGACGTCGAAAGATTCCGTAAGCTCGTTGCCAACCTTGATGGAGCAGCGTGAGTTCTCCATCGTCATTTTGCACAAGCGAACGAGCTTGGCAGGGACGCCAAAACTAGACATAGCTTTGTACAGTTCGTCTCTGTAGATGCTGTCATACGCGGCCTTAAAATCGATGAAAAGGTGGTGGGTATCGATTTGGAGTTCATAGGTCTTTTCCAGGATCTGCCGCAACGTGAAAATTTGGTCGATGGTTGACTTTCCTGGCCTGAAGCCACATTGATAAGGACCAATCAGATTGTTGACAAAAGGCTTCAGACGTTCACATATTACGGCAGAGAGGATCTTGTAGGCGATGTTTAGTAGACTTATTCCTCTATAGTTGGCGCAGTTTAGAGGATCTCCCTTTTTCAGGATCGGGCAAACAATGCTGAGGTTCCATTCATCGGGCATTTATTCCTCTGACCATATCTTACAGATGATTTTTGAAGATCTTGAATTATTCGCTTATAAGGTATATGTAATTGACTTGTACATTGAAACACAACTGTACGAAAACAATCATGGTAAGGCACATTTTCATCTCGCCTAAATATCTCAAAGACAAAAAGCTCGTAAAATAACTGTCAAAAAACTAAAACTTATATAAACGGCGGCGTCTACATATCGAAGACTCTCTAATTACGTTTGAAAAATTGAGTTGATCCGAAGCCGATTCCGAAGTGCTAAATAAAAAGTGAAGATTAAGAAACCGTGTTGAATTCAATACTTGAAAACGCAGTGCTGAACATTATTATTATTATGAAGCTTAATACAAGCAAAACTAACACTAAGTCTTTAAAATTAAAACTTAAACATTCTAGACTTATACTGCTTTAAAAACTAAAGGGATTGAGGAAAACAAAAATTATTGAAGGGAAAAGTTATTAAGGGTAAGAGATCTACGAAGGGAAGAAACACTTTTGTTGAAATCAAAAACATAAACGTAGCATTCTAGAGATGGGTTCATAGTGGACCATAGTTGGTGCAGTGAAGAGGAAGATTGAAGAGTAAAACTGATCGTAGTTACGTGGGTTGGTGTTGAATTGAATCATTTCCAGCAGTGCTGGACAATCGATTCTACCGGTAACCAATTGGAAGATAAAAATTATGTCCGCAATAGCGCATCGTTGAGTTAGTTTATGAAGGCTGAGAATCATAAGCCGTTCTTCGTAGGGAGGTAGAAAATATTGATCGGACCAGGGGAGACCGCGTAGGGCAAAACGGGTAAAGCGACACTGTACTGCTTCAATTCTACGGGAGTATGTAATATGGAGACCAGACTTGACTTGCGTATTCTAAGTTTGGCCTCACATAATAATGAGCGCCTTGGTAACATACGGATTAGGAATTTCTTAGGACCATCGTTTTACAAAACCAAGGGATGAATTGGCCTTGTTAATGATGTTGTCGATGTGCGAAAGAAAATTAAGCTCCTTGTCACAAATAATACCTAAATCACGGATGGAGGAAACAATCGGAATGTAAAGATCACCGAAATAGTAAGTTCTATGGAATTGGGAAGAACGTTTGCGGGAGAAATGCATGGTTTGACATTATTGATGTTAAGTTCCAAAAAGTTTTAGTAGTATGAAATAGGTTTAAATCTATTTGAAGAGAATGGGAATCGGGTAAAGCGGCAATAGTTTTCAAATATCTTCATATCATCAGCATAGATGGAAAAGTCAGAACTCTGAATTATATCCACGATATCATTAATAGACAGAACGAAAAGCAAAGGGCCGAGATGACTACCCTGCGGGACGCCTGAAGTAGCAGTTGTTCAATGAAATTTAACATTTTCAGTCATTTCCTTAATAAAAATAATCCTACGTTTTTAGAAAATTTGCCGCAAGCAGTTCAACAAATCAAAAGCAACGAATCTAAAAAATCAGACCTAGCAGACTTCGTACTTCCCCGTTTGATAAAAATATGACCTCAATTTTTGCACCCCGCTATCGAACTACCCGCTAAACGCTATCCACGGCCCTACTACCCACTACCCGTTTATCCTTATCTGTTTCCTGCCACTCGGTACTCCGTTAACCTACTATACGTTACCCGCTACTTCTACACGCTACCCGTCACCTCCCTACCTGCTTCCCACAACGTCACAACGCCACTACCAGCTTTCCTGACCATATATCATATCATAAACGGCTTGGTCGGTTTTATACAAAATACTTTTAACTCATTTACGCCACTACCCAAACGTTCCCTCAAAATACGATGACAAACGCTCCATTGGTATAAAAGTAATGAGTCGAACTAAGCAACAAATCTTAAAAAATTAAAAAATCGACAATGAAAAATGTCAAGTGTATAGGTTTTTTTTTTAATGTCGATGAAAAACAATATTTGACAAATTATATTTTTCTTCACTGACATTTAATTTTTGTTTTTTTGTTTTTGATACTGATGAAGAAATCTGAAATCGAATATACGTATCTATATTGATATATTTTGCTGAAGTGAGAAAGCAATATTTTTTAACATTTGCACCGTTTGTGATTTAAAAAGTTTACATTTTGTTTGTAACAACCTTCTACCCTTATTCCTCTTTAGTTTAAAACAAAAATTAAGAAAACCGGTCAAACGGTTGTTGAGTTTTTCGTGCGTACACAAACCAACATAACATTTTATGTATATAGATAATACAAATTTGCGCGAATTTTAAACTATAACTTTGTATTTTATTTGAACAAAAAATCAATTCACGCACGTGAAACTAATGAACAATCGAATTATTTGCTCGTTCTCCATGATTCTCATCATTCCTTGTCTCTTAAAATTTCTGGTTTTTGAAAAGTGGTGTGGCCTTATTCAGGGCTATTAGAAAAATCGAATAAGATGGCATTTATTGATCTCCATCATTCTCATAACTTTGAGTGACAGATGGGTTTAGATAGTCAAGAAAAAAGTACGGACAAATGTAATAGGGGTAAAATCATTGCGGGAACGTATTTTGCGGTCAAATGGATTTCGGTAGGGGTGATTTTGGCTTTATTACTTTGGAGTTTCTAACCCAAACCACAAATATCTTGTTATTCTTATATTATCTTATATTCTTTTAGAAAACCTTAACGACTTGTGGCATTTTTAGCGACACCGTGTATGTGTCTGCGATGCAAGTGCCACTGAAAAATGCCAAAAATGGAATATTACGTTTTAACTTACTTAAGCAACTGCCCGCAAACATCCTTTGTTTCGTTGGAAATCGATTCTTCAACAGTGAGAGAAAAAAATACTTCTCCTTAATGATGACTTCTCCCCTGGTCCCGAGGGTCTCCCTGCTATTTTTTCAAAAATTGTGTCAACAACCTTTTCCTTCCCCTCACCAGATTATTTCAACTCTCTATTTCTCACTTCTTTTCCTATTGCTTGGAAAGATTATTTGATCTTCCCAATCTTTAAGAAAGGCAATAGGAATGAAGTTTCTTACTATCGTCATATTGCTAAGCTTTCTTGTATCCCCAAACTCTTCGAAAGCATCGTCTATGACTCTATTTACTTCCAATGTAAATCCGTCATCTCTTCTCTACAGCATGGTTTCCTTAAGGGCAGGTCCACTACAACCAATTTAAGTCAATTTGTCTCTAATTCTCTTCGCGCATTACAAAAAGGTTATGACGTTGACGTTATCACTACTGACGTCAGCAAAGCGTTCGATAAAATCTCCCATAAAATTATCAACCTTAAACTCAAAGCCTTCGGGTTTCTTCTCGCGTTTATCTCGTGGGTTAATTTCTATTTAGAAAACCGCCAGTATAAGGTTGTTTTCAGATTCTCCTCATTTCTCAACCGTCCAATCACATGTGCCACTGCGGAGTGTGGCAGGATACAGCTAGTATTTTATATTTTCAAGACAAAAAATATGTCCAAAAAAGATATGGCCTTAAATAGTTATTAAAAACTCTCTATAGTGTGAAAAATTCTTCGTCTCTAAATATTATTACGATTACAAAAATGTTCCTTTTTCCTTATCCTGTAAGACCAAAACTTCAAGTCAGTAGACCCAAGTATTTGTTAAAAACTGGATTTTAGACTACTCTATATTAGATATGCCTTATCGTGAATCATAGCTCAAGTTCTTTTTCTATGATTTCTTTAGAATCGATCTTTTACCAAAACTTAACTTGCGCTTTTAATCTCTTTGCTAATACTATGAAAATGAAAAACGTATTTCCAGCGTGGGTATTGACTTACACTACTTTCAGTCTTAGTTTCTAAATCCAATTAACGACATTCTCAGGCTTTCTCTCTGACAATCCAGCAACCTCCTTGAGTCCGTTTGACTTTGTAGCATTTGTTTAACATTAGATTTCTTTAACTAACATAAACTCACAAGTATCACTTTAATCTTACTCGAAAGCCTATACCCGTGGCGGTGGCACCATGCTGTGTTAGGGGACGCATGACGATGACGGCTACGCTTTCCCTCTCAAAAGGTCGAGGTCGCTGTTAACCATCACGAAGATGTATGACATTTGCAAAATGTGTGTTGTAGGCAGCTATTTTCGTATCCTGCTTGTCATAGTCATAGTCAACAAATGTGAGAATGAGAATGAAAACGACACAATCACACACAATTGACGTTTATTCTTGAAAAAAAAAAAACAACACTCAAAATGTCTTCTAGCAGTTGTTTATGTCATGTATATGACGATAACATAGAGTTTCACATTTTAAACAAATGAAGGTTTCAAGTGTCAGTTGTTGTTGTTTCGGAACCTTCTCATCTGGCTCAGTGCTAAGAGGATTGTTTGTTTCTATTTTCGAGTTAAGGCTGGGATAGATGCAGCGTTTTCAAAGTCTATTTCGAACCTTAATGATCATAATAATGAAGGCTGATGCTTATACATATTTATGAAATCCTCTTACACACGAAGGGAAAACACTAGCCAACCCATTAGCCGTAATGAGAGATTCACTCGAAACCCTACAACAAGGAGTTATAGTTGAGAGGTTGGTTTTACGATTCAGTTACCTTACTTAAACCATTTCTATAATAAGAGAAGTGTGGTGGGCACTTGGAAGGCAGGAAGGGTTAAATGAAGGAGTTATGGGCTTGTAGCCCGAAGAGATTTTTGATGTTTAAAGCAGGATTGACTATAGAGAAGGTAGTTTTTTGTAGCAAAGTTCATTCATGACTCAAAATAAATGATGTGGAAATAAGTAGCTGAATCATTGGTAATTGAACCTTGTGTAATAAATTTATGAAAGGGGGGAATCATGATGTGTTAAAAAGCATGACAGGAAATCATACAGGGTGTATCGTTGACGTTGTAAGCAGTTGTAACACTGACAGTTGACACGAGGAAAATAATAGAGCAGCTTTTGTGTCCATCGTCATCTTACACAAGCGCGGGGATGCCTTTTACATCCACTATAGCAATTTCCTTAAGTTATTTCAGAGGACAAAAAACCACTTCGTCACCTAAAAATATTAAATCAAATCTAAGTTCCTCAGTGATATGATAAACCATCCAGCATTTCCCTTCATTGCAAGATTTTGTCGCCCGAAACATGTTGGATGATCGCTTCTCTCTGCAGTACCATTCTGTTGGGAGCTGCCAACAGCAATTGCCAACGGCAGGTTCAATGATTCTTGAGCCAAATAAATCTCAAGACACAGAACCAATCATCCTTTCTCATGTTCGCTCGTTGCTTATCGTCTTCAACTCAACCATCGACATGATTGACGATTCTTCGCGGCTATTTGGGGACATCATTTGTCTCAAATGGCCCCAGACGGGTCTTCGACACGCTTCAAGCTCATCCTTACCACCCAGCCAAGCTTCTGACAAGGATGAGGTAAGACAGTGGATCAGATCGAATCAATAAACTCCCTGCCACCGGGCGACCTACTCGACCAACTCCTTCAGGCGCTGCAGGCTGCAATTTGAGATGGGGTTATGTTCTGTATGCATGTTGGCCGGTCAGAGAAACATTTCCACGACCGGATGCAATATTCCGCATTGGCACACTACCCTCCATCTTCCCTTTCCATTCACTGGGTCTGTGCACTGTCTCGTTCTCGATAGCGATGCAATTTAATCGTTTACGGTGAGGATAATCGCGTAGATTTACTGTGAATTTATTTCCCTTCCTTGTTCGCAAACGAAGATGAAATGGTTTTACAGTTGTGTATGTGAGTTTTTGGTTCAAAAGTCTTTTGGCAGTGTGCCACACATACTGTGTATGCTGGCTGCTTTTTTCTCGACTCGACGTTATGAGAAAACGAAATAGGTCAGGTGGTTCGTTTTGTTTGATTGTATTTTATTGTAATTCAGGACTAAGAAAATTATTGAAGCTGAAGATATCCGTCTGAATTTTAATGATCATGGTTAATGGTTATTATAGGGATTGACTTTGGATATGGGGATTTCGTGAGAAGGAAGACAAGGATGGAATATTGGGATAGCTGAAACTTCTGTGTGAGATAAAATCAAATTCTGAAATTGAATTCAAAGAAGGTATTAAGGTAAGGAGAGTTTATAGAACTCAAAACTGTTTGGGGATTTTCTTAAGGGTGAGATTATCATAGGATTTAGTTTTGGGTTCAATTTTGAGAATATTTGAAATTGACTTTTCTTTTAATTTTGTTTCTCTTGCAAATGTTATGTCCATGCAACCTTTTTCAACTTATATTTTGATTATTTTATCTCAAGGGAAGTAAGGAAAATCATTTTTCTTGGAAGGCTCCCTGCAACGGGTAACAATCTGATTTTTTTGTTTGGTAGTATGAAAACATCTAACTAATGAAATTTCTGATTTGCTTTCTGAATTTTAAAATTCATCTCCCTACCCCCCAAATTCTGTCATATGTCATAAAATGTTTATAATTAAAAACACTCATCACCTCCTCAACGACTCAGAGACAACACATCCTGCTGTTGATTTGTCAACTTCTTATCAAACAAATTTTAATTCTCAGCCATACCAGCAGCAGAAGCAGCAACAGCGGGAGCCCTTCCCACATGCTATCATCAAAATCGAATCAAAAACTTTTCCCATCCGAAAATACCACACACACAATTCAATAGAATTTCCATAACAATGATAATTATAAATAAATACATGAACGAAAAAAACAAATACACATCATTTATCACGTATACGATACCCTACTACAAAGTTCGACAGCCCCCTCTAAGTCAACATCACCACCTCACGTCACACCCTCACTAACTCGCTCACTCGCTCTGAAATAAATTATTATTTTCAATATCGATCCAACAACATCCATCAACAGAATTTTCTTTTTTAGCTCCCTTGTTCGTTTCTTTTTTACTTGGCGCCACATACTTTCAGACACACAAATTGTTCTCAAACTTAGACTCTGAACGAGACCACGCTGCTGGTGCACAAGTCAACGCACGGCTTCACCGCCATTATCAAGGCTGGAACTGGGACGTCCATTATTGTATTGAAAATAAAACTCAGCCTGTGTAAAGACAAAGGCAAGTGAAAATTAACACCACCCTCATCGTGCGGGAAATTTTCTTTTCTTGTTCTTTTTTGGTTGTTGTTGTTGTTTGCTTTTAATATCGCCGAGAAAGATTACTTCTCTGATGGCACTTAGCTGGCGCCCAAATAGTGTCCTAACCCCCCAAAACAAACAAACAACACAATGCGACACAAACGCACACTCTTCTATAGCGGTGTATAATAGCTACTAGAATCTCCATTCAGCCGCAGCAAAACAATTCGAACATTTAAATCCAATGCGTGTTTTTAAAAGAAAAAGCCATCTCACCACACATTACAAACTATTTAGGCATGGTTTAAATTTAATTGGATTAATTAAAGCTGATGGCAGAAAATAACAAGCGGAAGCAAATTGAACAATTTTCATCCACTCGATTGAAGTGGAATTAGTTTTCGTTTTTTTTTTTCGTTGTTTGCTATCCAAGGGAGAGAACTAATCTCAAGGACTTCTGCCTTGTTAAATTTTATGGTAATGGAGTTGTATCCTTTTTGCCTGATGCCTGATGTTTGGGAAAAACCACTAAGTAGACCAATATGGTATGAAGTGTCATCTTCTTCCACAAAGCCCATTATTTAAGCTCTTATTCCCAAAACAGGCATCTGTTTTTTTTTTTTTTTTTTTTACACTGAATAATATGATTCGTCTAAAACATGAAAATTGACAATTTATAATTTTTCACCCAGGGGGAGTGGCAAACGCCTTCTGAAACTGTCTTATTATTATACTAATTTAGTGATTTTGGAAAGTAAAGTGGGTTTTTACTACAACGCTTGTAGTTCCTATGAAAAAGAAACCATAGGCACAAGAAATTCTTATAAAGAAAATACCTACTCGAAGATTGATACTCTATAAAAGTTTCCTTAGTGGTTTCAAAAACAAACTATTGAACTAAATAGTTTGCTATTTAGAAGGCGTAGCGTACGCCTACATTTTTCAGTCTACAAGATTTAAAAATATACAATTTTTTGATGTTTAAATGACCATGCGATTTGAAATTGTTGTTTTTTTTGTACCCCTCTACCCAACCACTACCCGGTACCCCTTATACCACTATCGGGTAGCGGGTAGACTAGCGGAGTCTTACCCCGCTATCCGCGATTTCAACCCGCCACCCGTTACCCTATTATCAACTACACCGTTAGCACTCCGCTACCCACTACCCGCAATCCACTTCCCGCTACAGGCTAGACTGTTCTCCTGTTTCCGAGCTACAACGCTATCCGCTAAACCACCCCTTCCCTGGCCATATCTCATGAGCAGCTTTTTCAATTTTGTAAAAAATACTTAAAACCCATCTACACCACTACCCGAACATTCCCTTAAAATTCGGTGATAGGAGGGTAAAAATTTAGGACTAAATGTATTTTTCAATTCCACACCATAAAAAAAAATAACAAAAAAAATTGTTTATAGTGAACCACCCTTACACTTAGGGTGTAAAATAAGTATAAACCTATCTATACTACTGAATAACATACAAATAGTAAATATAAAAAGTCATGAATCGACAACTACTGTTTTGATTTCCGCAGAGCCGACTTTAACAAACTCAATAACTTGCTGAGCTTAGCCGTTTTTTCTCGTTTTATCTGATTCTCTCTTAGTGTATTGATAAATCTGTACCATTTTTAATCAAGAAAAACTCCACGTCTTCTTCACCTTGGTATAATAGAGAGCTTCGTACCTTAAGAAACAAACGTAATAAGCTATGGAAGACTTTTTTACTATCCAATTCCGATTCCGACTTTAACAATTATCTTCTTGCCTTTAATAGCTTCTCTAATCTAAGCGATTGTCTTTATGACTCATACCTTAGCCACATGGAGGACAAACTCCTTTCCGATGCTAAAAGTTTCTTTCATTTTATTAATGTTAAACGTAAATCTGATGGTTTCCCCCCGTCTATGAGCTTCTCCAATTCGACTTCTTCGGACTCAATAACGATATCAAATCTATTTGCTTCCTTTTTTAGCCAATCTTATTCTAAAAATTCTGGAAACCCCGATCTCTGTTACTTCAGTTATCTGAATAACTGTACTCAAACTTCTCTCCCTTCGGTTTTATTAACTGAGGAAATGGTTATCGCCAAAATTGAAAGCCTTAAAGAAAATTTTAGCCCTGGTCCTGATGGTGTCCCATCAGTTGTATTAAAAAAATGCATTCATTTTCTTTCTAAGCCCTTAATTGCGCTCTTCCAACTATCTCTTTCCCATGGCTTGTTTCCACTTATTTGGAAAGATTCATTCATTTTTCCGATCCATAAACAAGGTAATAAAACTGAAATCATTAATTATAGACCAATTGCTAAGCTTTCATGCATCCCTAAACTTTTTGAGAGCCTAGTCTATGATGCCGTCTATTTTTACTGTAAGCCCTTGTTTTCTCCCGCTCAACACGGGTTCCTTAAAGGAAGATCTACTACTACAAATTTAGTAGAATTCGTTTCCAAAGTCCTTACAGCCCTTGAAAATGGCAACGAAGTTGATGTCATCTACACTGATTACACCAAAGCTTTCGACAAAATTTCACATAAAATCATTTACCTCAAACTCACTGCCCTTGGTTTTCCACCTAGTCTCATTAAATGGATAAGCTCCTACCTTGAGGACAGAACGTATAGAGTCCTTTTTCGCAATACAGTTTCTGATCCTATTCATGCCACGTCCGGTGTTCCTCAAGGAAGTCATCTTGGTCCTCTTCTTTTTGTCCTATCCGTAAACGATGTCAGTCTTATATTAAAGAATGCCGATATCCTTATGTTTGCGGACGACAAGAAAATTTTTAAAGTTATCTCATCTCAATCTGATTCCTCGCTTTTGCAGGACGAGCTAAATACATTTTTTGCTTGGTGTCTGCATAACTTGCTAGAGTTAAATGTAACTAAGTGCAAACAAATAACTTTCTCACGCAAGCATAATCCATCTCAAAGAATTTACTATCTGGATGCTCACGCCGTTAATGTGGTTGATTCTATAAATGATCTTGGTATTATGTGTGATAAACACTTAAATTTCCACTCCCACTTCGATCATATAATTAATAAAGCTAACAGATCACTCGGTTTTATTAAGAGATGGTCTAAAGAATTTTCCAATCCTCACGTAACAAAGTGTCTCTATATTTCTTTAGTCCGACCCATTCTTGAATATGCTTGCCAAGTCTGGTCTCCTTTCTATGAAAACCATACAAATAGAATCGAAAGTGTTCAAAAACGATTCTTACAGTTTGCCTTACGAAGTCTCCCCTGGGACGATAGCTCCAACTTACCTCCCTACGCTGATCGGATTAAACTCATAGGCTTGCAACCTTTGGCTGTTAGACGCAAAAACGCTAATATACTTTTCGCTCATCAGTTACTTACGGGTAACATAGATTCCCCGGCTCTTTTAAGTGAAATTCAA